>OX596226.1:9899218-9948810 GCA_951394215.1 Glyphodes perspectalis
GGCGCCTGCGCAGCGAGTTCAGCGAGCTCATGGCGCGCGCCGGCGACGCCGACCCCGTCTACGAGCCGCTCAAGCGCGAGGCGGTCGACGAGGCGCTGCGCCGGCACCACTGGGAGGAGCGCGCGCAGGACGTGCTGCGCGTGCTGCAGCTGAACGCGCTGCAGGACCGCTGCGTGGCGACGCGCGCCGACTGGGACGCCGCCGTCGCGCTCATGGACACCGCGCTCAGGGAGCGGCGAGCCGCCGTCGACGCCGACCTCAAGAGCCTCACCGGTCAGTGACCCCCCCCAGGTGCTGCGCGTGCTGCAGCTGAACGCGCTGCAGGACCGCTGCGTGGCGACGCGCGCCGACTGGGACGCCGCCGTCGCGCTCATGGACACCGCGCTCAGGGAGCGGCGAGCCGCCGTCGACGCCGACCTCAAGAGCCTCACCGGTCAGTGACCCCCCCCAGGTGCTGCGCGTGCTGCAGCTGAACGCGCTGCAGGACCGCTGCGTGGCGACGCGCGCCGACTGGGACGCCGCCCGTCGCGCTCATGGACACCGCGCTCAGGGAGCGGCGAGCCGCCGTCGACGCCGACCTCAAGAGCCTCACCGGTCAGTGACCCCCCCCAGGTGCTGCGCGTGCTGCAGCTGAACGCGCTGCAGGACCGCTGCGTGGCGACGCGCGCCGACTGGGACGCCGCCGTCGCGCTCATGGACACCGCGCTCAGGGAGCGGCGAGCCGCCGTCGACGCCGACCTCAAGAGCCTCACCGGTCAGTGACCCCCCCCCAGGTGCTGCGCGTGCTGCAGCTGAACGCGCTGCAGGACCGCTGCGTGGCGACGCGCGCCGACTGGGACGCCGCCGTCGCGCTCATGGACACCGCGCTCAGGGAGCGGCGAGCCGGCCGTCGACGCCGACCTCAAGAGCCTCACCGGTCAGTGACCCCCCCCAGGTGCTGCGCGTGCTGCAGCTGAACGCGCTGCAGGACCGCTGCGTGGCGACGCGCGCCGACTGGGACGCCGCCGTCGCGCTCATGGACACCGCGCTCAGGGAGCGGCGAGCCGCCGTCGACGCCGACCTCAAGAGCCTCACCGGTCAGTGACCCCCCCCCAGGTGCTGCGCGTGCTGCAGCTGAACGCGCTGCAGGACCGCTGCGTGGCGACGCGCGCCGACTGGGACGCCGCCGTCGCGCTCATGGACACCGCGCTCAGGGAGCGGCGAGCCGCCGTCGACGCCGACCTCAAGAGCCTCACCGGTCAGTGACCCCCCCCCAGGTGCTGCGCGTGCTGCAGCTGAACCGCGCTGCAGGACCGCTGCGTGGCGACGCGCGCCGACTGGGACGCCGCCGTCGCGCTCATGGACACCGCGCTCAGGGAGCGGCGAGCCGCCGTCGACGCCGACCTCAAGAGCCTCACCGGTCAGTGACCCCCCCCAGGTGCTGCGCGTGCTGCAGCTGAACGCGCTGCAGGACCGCTGCGTGGCGACGCGCGCCGACTGGGACGCCGCCGTCGCGCTCATGGACACCGCGCTCAGGGAGCGGCGAGCCGCCGTCGACGCCGACCTCAAGAGCCTCACCGGTCAGTGACCCCCCCCAGGTGCTGCGCGTGCTGCAGCTGAACGCGCTGCAGGACCGCTGCGTGGCGACGCGCGCCGACTGGGACGCCGCCGTCGCGCTCATGGACACCGCGCTCAGGGAGCGGCGAGCCGCCGTCGACGCCGACCTCAAGAGCCTCACCGGTCAGTGACCCCCCCCCAGGTGCTGCGCGTGCTGCAGCTGAACGCGCTGCAGGACCGCTGCGTGGCGACGCGCGCCGACTGGGACGCCGCCGTCGCGCTCATGGACACCGCGCTCAGGGAGCGGCGAGCCGCCGTCGACGCCGACCTCAAGAGCCTCACCGGTCAGTGACCCCCCCCCCCCAGGTGCTGCGCGTGCTGCAGCTGAACACGCTGCAGGACCGCTGCGTGGCGACGCGCGCCGACTGGGACGCAAAAAGTAGAGTGTTTCTCCTAATTACTGTCTTTATTCCCCCAGGCCCCGGGTTCAAAGAGCGCTGGCTGTACTGGCAGTCCACCTCGGAGGAGCAGAGGCGGCGCGGCGAGGTGCGCGCCGAGCTGGAGCGGCTGGGGTCCGCGCGGCCCGCGCTCGCCTACGACGAGGTCATCGCCGTCAGGGACAACCTGCGCCGCAGGGGCGTTGAGGTCGACAACGACTACATACGGGAGACGTGGAAGCCGGTCTACTTGAAGTGAGTACTACACCAGAATTAATAGTAAATTGACAATTATCCAGACTCACACACCAATTCCCTAGTCCCAAACTAAGCTTGTGCTTATGCTTTAGATACTAGTTGACCAGATAGACATACTTATAAACATCCATGATTCGAGTACAACTGTTCATGTTCATCACACTAAACATTTGCCCTTAGCGGGATTCGAAGTCCCGACCCTCGGTTTCGTGGCCAGGGTCTCTGACCACTCGACCAACGGGCCAGTCAAGAAGTGATTATTGTTCTTATTATAGTGCAGGAATCCTCAGTCACGCAATATTCGAGCGCGTCTCTCGCGCTTCAGCCAGAAAGACAAGATCGTTGAGGTGGCAATTGGAGGTGGTGGTCTTGTTGTTATTTAAACTTAGAAAAGTTGTATGGAGGGAGATTGATAGATCTAGCTGGATCCAACAAAGTCCCGCAGGATACTGGATAGTCTTTGTAATAGACCTAATGCTGCGCAAACGCGTCGCAGGAAAATCTTCGCGAATGATCTGAATGTCACTCTAATTGAATCTACGTTATCAATAGTGAACCTGGCGATTCTTGACAACTGACTCAAGATTTATAATCCTTTTCCTCCTTCCACATCATCAAGACTATTCCTGTTGTTGTCTAATAATGATGAGTGATATGATGATGAAACGACCTTCTTTGATCTCTTGTTTCAGGAACTTCCTAGAGAGGGCGCAGACGAGAGCGCGGGATTGCAAAAAGAGCTTTTACTTGTACAGTCAACAGAATGGCAACGGGGTAAGGTTTTTGATGTTTAATGAGTCATGTACAATGACACCTTCGCCACTTACTGACCTGAATCAAAAAAAATATTATAATATTCAGTATTCAATGGATTGATTATTCGGCATTTTTTCTATTGATAGCGCCAAAAATTTGTGATGGGATGTTTCCAATGTTGAGATTACTCATTACCATATCGGAAATAGAAAGTTGGCGGTTTTTTACAGGCATGGGCCTCTGAATTGTTTCCTCCTGAATTCGATCCTGCGATCGAGGGCTTAACAATTCTATCATATGTGTGTATGCCTGTATGTTCCGCAGAAGGAGTGCTGCGAAGTGGTGATGTTCTGGCGCGTGTCGTCCACGCTGCGCACCACCGCCAACGCGCTGCGCCAGCAGATCGGCAACCGCGAGGCGGCGCGCCTCGACCGCGACCTGCGCGAGGTGCTCGACGAGGTGACGACCTGACCGCTGCCGACACCTGCTGGTGTGGGGGAGTGGGGGGGGGGTCCAGCAGATCGGCAACCGCGAGGCGGCGCGCCTCGACCGCGACCTGCGCGAGGTGCTCGACGAGGGTGACGACCTGACCGCTGCCGACACCTGCTGGTGTGGGGGAGTGGGGGGGGGTCCAGCAGATCGGCAACCGCGAGGCGGCGCGCCTCGACCGCGACCTGCGCGAGGTGCTCGACGAGGTGACGACCTGACCGCTGCCGACACCTGCTGGTGTGGGGGAGTGGGGGGGGGGTCCAGCAGATCGGCAACCGCGAGGCGGCGCGCCTTGACCGCGACCTGCGCGAGGTGCTCGACGAGGTGACGACCTGACCGCTGCCGACACCTGCTGGTGTGGGGGAGTGGGGGGGGGGGGGGTCCAGCAGATCGGCAACCGCGAGGCGGCGCGCCTCGACCGCGACCTGCGCGAGGTGCTCGACGAGGTGACGACCTGACCGCTGCCGACACCTGCTGGTGTGGGGGAGTGGGGGGGGGGTCCAGCAGATCGGCATCCGCGAGGCGGCGCGCCTCGACCGCGACCTGCGCGAGGTGCTCGACGAGGTGACGACCTGACCGCTGCCGACACCTGCTGGTGTGGGGGAGTGGGGGGGGGGGTCCAGCAGATCGGCAACCGCGAGGCGGCGCGCCTCGACCGCGACCTGCGCGAGGTGCTCGACGAGGTGACGACCTGACCGCTGCCGACACCTGCTGGTGTGGGGGAGTGGGGGGGGGGGGGTCCAGCAGATCGGCAACCGTGAGGCGGCGCGCCTCGACCGCGACCTGCGCGAGGTGCTCGACGAGGTGACGACCTGACCGCTGCCGACACCTGCTGGTGTGGGGGAGTGGGGGGGGGGTCCAGCAGATCGGCATCCGCGAGGCGGCGCGCCTCGACCGCGACCTGCGCGAGGTGCTCGACGAGGTGACGACCTAACCGCTGCCGACACCTGCTGGTGTGGGGGAGTGGGGGGGGCGGGTCCAGCAGATCGGCAACCGCGAGGCGGCGCGCCTCGACCGCGACCTGCGCGAGGTGCTCGACGAGGTGACGACCTGACCGCTGCCGACACCTGCTGGTGTGGGGGAGTGGGGGGGGGGTCCAGCAGATCGGCAACCGCGGGGCGGCGCGCCTCGACCGCGACCTGCGCGAGGTGCTCGACGAGGTGACGACCTGACCGCTGCCGACACCTGCTGGTGTGGGGGAGTGGGGGGGGGGGGGTCCAGCAGATCGGCAACCGCGAGGCGGCGCGCCTCGACCGCGACCTGCGCGAGGTGCTCGACGAGGTGACGACCTGACCGCTGCCGACACCTGCTGGTGTGGGGGAGTGGGGGGGGGGGTCCAGCAGATCGGCAACCGCGAGGCGGCGCGCCTCGACCGCGACCTGCGCGAGGTGCTCGACGAGGTGACGACCTGACCGCTGCCGACACCTGCTGGTGTGGGGGAGTGGGGGGGGGGGGGGTCCAGCAGATCGGAAACCGCGAGGCGGCGCGCCTCGACCGCGACCTGCGCGAGGTGCTCGATGAGGTGACGACCTGACCGCTGCCGACACCTGCTGGTGTGGGGGAGGGGGGGGGGTCCAGCAGATCGGCAACCGCGAGGCGGTGCGCCTCGACCGCGACCTGCGCGAGGTGCTCGACGAGGTGATGACCTGACCGCTGCCGACACCTGCTGGTGTGGGGGAGTGGAGGGGGGGGGGGGTCTAGCAGATCGGCAACCGCGAGGCGGCGCGCCTCGACGGGGGGTCCAGTACGGATATTTACACCCGCCCCCCATACTATTAATCTGACGCTACTTCTAATACTACCAATCTCCGTGTACCTTAAAAAAATCGTAATAAAATCCATAATGTGAAATTGCAGATGGCAGCAGAACCAGAGTTAAAGAAGAAGTTACTATCAGGCAGGCGCGTGGAGCTCGCCGAAGAATTGAGTAAGTAATAAATAAAATACCTAGTTCGACAACGTCTAAACTTGCTACAAACGAACACTGTTCATTCCAAGCGACAGATATTGGGTCATCATTTTTCTAGCGTTATTTCCGTGCTTTTGTTTACATTATGTCCCATGTTGTCTTCGTCTTGAGCATGTTCCCACGGAAATTGTTACATACATAATATGTCGTTAAATTGTCAGTAAATGTTTAATTAAAATTTACGTATTATTAATCGAGGTTTGGAATGATCTCTGTATGGTGTAAATAAGTTATTTACAGGTGATATTTTTAACAATTGCCATTTAATCCACAGAGCGAGTACGACAAGTCCAGGAGAGACTAGAGGAGTTTATAGAAGCGTTGAACAAGGAGAAGTAGTCATACTAGTGTACACAGGCGCGTAGGGCGTGCACGAGCCAACACAACTGTAAGGGAACCTTATTTACTGCACATTAAAGTCGCTTTTCGTGGCATAAACGAGTAATGTGTGAGTGTGTGATATTTATGTATTTTTTTTATAAATAGGCACCTAAAGTATTTGGAACGTTTTTTAAAATTGTTTATTCAAAAAATTCAGGCAATGAATTCTAACGCTTCTATGTTGACATTTTTTTTTGTATGATTGATGATACATATAGTAAGTGAGCTAGGATAATAAACACTTTCCTAAGAATGTCTTTACCAATAAAAGCAGTCCCGATTTAGACAGATTAATGAACTCTATTTATAACAATTGATATATATACGAAAGGACGTCAAAAATACTAAAAAAAATTAAAATTATTTTTGCTAGCAACACTTGATTTTCCCCTTCGAGCACAAGAGCATAGCTACAATATAAATTATGAAGATCTTATATATTTTTCATTACTTTCATCAATGAACTGTGGTGTAATGTAAACCAGATGGAATCTATAATTACTTTTTTTTTACGATAATACTCGATCCCTATGGAATGTACCATTTAATTAATTGTACTTATATTGTGATTGGCATTATTTGTTTGTGTCACTTTTAAAGCGATCTTATTAATTAGTAAGTACTTTACACTGTGTAACATTGTTTATATAAAGAATGTATAAATATTGTTAAATATGACAAAATTTACTGTATTGTTTAATATGATTACTGTAAGTAACATACTATAAAATAAACTATGATGTTACACTATGTAGATCCATTATAGGACTTTTGTCATATAAATCCCATTTTAAGAGAGTAAGTATATTGTAATAGTTTAACAGACGGATATGATATTTTATTATTCATACTTCGTTTTTCTTTTTATATGGATGTCTTGCTTAAAACGTAAAATAGGTCTTATGAAGAAAAGTGAGTAAGTGAATAAATGTCTTCTTTTTGGTTGATCTCTTTTTAAAATTTTGATAGGAGGATGAAACTGTTTTGTTTTTCTTATTTCTTTTATATGTTCTTATTATATAATTGGTAGGAGTGTTCTTTATAATGTAATACAGATTTTGTTATGTATTAAATACAGGTATTCATTATGAAACCTATAGACGTATATGAAATGTTATGTACAACTGGGATGATAAGCTAGGTTAAAAAAATCGCTAACCCAACTTTTTTAAGGTTTTTAATTCAATAGCGTAGAATTAAACCGACTCTACCAAAAAGTAAATGCATTTATCTAAAAATATCTACATCATTTTCAAATCTGTAACATATGAAATAAAGACTAGATTTTAATAAAAATATTAAAACCATGAAATCCTCCTACATTGAAGCTCACTAATGATTGATAACTTTTAGTCTCATAACTCTACGTTTACACTTGTGTTGGTAACTGTACATATATGTTGTATTATTTTGTTATTAATTTAACTGCTTGATCTAAGTTTTCTTAAATAAACTGTTAAAAAAAATATTTGTTTCATTTCTACTAAAACCCTAATTATACTGACTTACTAATAATCTATATCAGCGTTTATTATAAAATGCGAATGTGATCTAACTTAATCAAGGTCAAAGGAAGGCACTAAGCGAAGCAGATGTACACTGAGATCTTAATAATGTTGTTTTTAAGTAAATTAAGATAAACTTAAAAAATAAATATCTTGGCCATTGCTCACTATTAGTCTGCTATCGCTGGTCATGTTAATCGTGGCGACCCAAGGAGCTACTAGTCACTGATAAATTTAATCAGCAGGTACAAATAGAGTGCCCTAAAAAACGGACGAATAAATTCACTCTTGTTATTTCTTCTCAGATGTATTGTAGATGTACAGTGGAAATCATTATATTCATTCACCTTTATGTCCTACAAAATTATTTTCGCTAGCCTGCTGTCTTACATGCAACATGCAATTACAACTTGGCGTCGTGCTAGCACTCCAGCCACAACTTCTTCTGAAAATATAATTGATTGTGGATTGTGCTATACTGTAATGATAAAAAGTGAATGATACTTTCAAGTACTATTAAAAAAATGTTTTAAAAAGGTAATAAATAAAAGTATATAACAGTAAATTTTTACCCACAACTTTTTTATTACATAGTAGTTTATTCGCTAGTAGTAGATTTTTAACTTACCAAACTGGTATCCCTCACTATGTCAAAAAAGTAAAACGTCAAAAAAATGTATTGAAATTTTTCTGCTTGTTACAGCTAATTTACGTAAAAAATAAGCTCGTATAAATTCCCATCTGCATCAATTGGAGCTTGTGATACAAGGATAATATCTGTGTTGTGTGATAAATAGCAAGTGCAGTGGTTTTCACATGGTTTTCTTTCTTTGATGCGGAGTTTTTTCAATCACTGTAAGTAATGTTTCAGAAGGTTTTTAGCAAGGTTTTTTGACGGTGTTAATTGATTCAATAGGGTATTGGACTAGGAAGCGATGATATCATGGTCTAGTTTTTTGAACTTCGTCAAATGATGTAATATTAAGCGCGAGGGCTGCATAGTATGGTTTCCTTTGATTGGTTTGTGTTATTTATAGAACTGTAGTACGCAAAGAGGTTTGTTTGCTCGTGTTTATAGTCTGTTTATTTGTCTGTCCGTCCGGAGGACATGAAAGGATGCCTTGTGGTTGTTTGACCAATCTAATTTAAGGTTCTTGACCTCCTATGTAAACAGAATTGAGAGCTACCTTTTGGTAGGAAACACTTGACATCTTATTTTAATAAAGACCTGCTGATTCAGTGAAGTAACCAGTTTAACTAGATGCTAAGAAAGTAGTTTTATAAATAAACTAGATTTTTTGGCTCTCTAGTCTTGCAGAATTAGGTAAAAGTTAAATTACTTAACATTAAACCATCTATTAAAAATATGTTAAATAAATAATAAACAAAAAACTTCAAAGAGATATATATTGTTTGTTAATATCTGTAGTGTAATGTTAAACTGATTTATTATTTTTACTCTAGATTTTACTATTCACTGTAAATGTGCTGGAATTATCTAAGGGCAGAAATTATAGAGCAATATAACAAACCATTAATCTTGTTTCATAAATTATTATTATAGATTTCACTAGAGTATTGCAACATAAATATAATTGACATACAAATGGTTCTGTGTTTATTAAACTTGGTACTTAAAAATCGTAGCAGTTAAAAATATCTATCTCTTTCATTTAATGATGAGTAGTTTTGAAATGATGTCACTATTGTGTATATAAAAGTAAAAAAAAATATTTATTTTCAGCTGCTGTTACTATTTTTATAAAATAAAATTGGATATGTATTAGCAAGCTACAATATTGTGCAGCTTTTAAAAAAAATTATATTCTTACTAAAAGAAGAATGAAGTTTAAGAACAAACCTAAAATGTGTTTATTATAGATATATACTTTGAGGACACTTCAGTACTCTTTTCTGTATAAAGGGCTATAATCTTTCCTTTTAATCCAGGAAATGCATTAGGCACAGTTATCCTGGGGAGGATGTTACAAAAAAATCTTTTAGGATAATTCAAATTATTTTTTTATTCCTAGAAATCTGGGTCAGTAGCTGTAATAGATGGTTTTAAAAAAACGAACAATTTTAACTGAAACAAACACACAAACTTGTATTATATATTATATTATACATATTAAATATTTTTCAAAATGTGGAGACCAGCCATATTCAACCATTTTTTTATACGGGCCATAAATAGGTCAGTCATGGTGTCGAGGTCCACAAGCAAAAATTATTTAGGTTAATTAAAAAGTAATTCTATAAAAAATGATTTACAATAAATTTGTAACTTCAGATGGGCCAATGACAAAGGCCCGACGGCCCGCAGGTTGAGTATAGCTGGTATAGACTATTCCAAACCACAACCTAGTATTTATAAATATGAGAAAGATGTATCTGATCTCTGGATCTATTTATAAATAAATAAATATCCGACAACATCAAATACATTGATCTGACTCGGAAGTAAGTAGCTTAAGCACTTGTGTTACGGATATCAGAAACAACAGTGGTATTACAAATATATACTTAAATATTGGATATTAACACCCAGACACAGAACAAACACAAGTATTCATCACACGAATGTTTGTCCTGGGTGGGGATCGAACCCACAACTATTGGCGCATGTGGCAGGGTCACTACCGAATGTGCCATCGAGCTTGTCAAATTTAATAAGCCTTAACCTACCTGAACTATGACTTTAGATAATAAACAACATTATCATCATTTTATGTTTGTATAAACGAATATATACCTATTTAACATATATGCCTGATTTATAAGTTTATATACTTACATAAAATTGTATTTTATACAACATTCATAATTAGATATTACAATTGTATCAAGTATCGGATGGTGTTGTTTGTTTTCCGGCTACTGCAACCGCTAAACCTTATCACTACACTGTTTCAGTAAATGATGCGGTGGTAATTGATTATTCCTTGATAAATCTATGTACGCATTGCACTGCATTCTCATATCTTTAGCAGTAACTTATTTTTGATTTAAAGGATATTGGTTTATTTTTGTATATTCACAGGAAAATTCACAACGAGGCATCATTAAATATATATTTTATACAAGTTTTTAATAAATCTCGTTGTGTTGTTATTCTATATTATAATTAACATGATTATTTCATAAACAAGGTGATTCTGTATTTACATATTATTTTCCTTTAAACTTAATTGTATTGACATTAAAGTCTGTGACACTGAGATTTGATTTTAAAACTTATCTATAAGTGTTATCAGTTAAAGATAAACTATACAAATCTATTTTAATTATAATAGCAAACTATATACCTACTTGAATAAGAAAAATACATTGTAATAGGGTATTATCATCAAAAAAATTTTTATTCCTAAAGTTAGATTGGCAAAAAATATTGAACAGGTATTTTTTGCTTTATCTTATACTCGAAAAATTACAAAGATACAGTGCTTAAAAAAAATATTTCTATATGAAACTACTAGACCAATATTAATAATGTCTTTATGAAATTATTTTTTAAATAATTTACATAGAATTAATTTAAAAGCTATAAATATCAATTGACATACTTATAAAAAATATCTTTGAAACAATTCAGGACACAACAGTTATGGTCAGTAGATAAGCGAACATGACAACAAGAAAGCATTTAACATTATCAGAATTGCTCACTTAATAAATTGTAGTGCAGGTATAATGATATCTAGTGACAGTAATGTTACTGATTAAATAGATAGTTTCCTGAACAGAGAAAAGAGTACTGTGATTAGCGGATTTAATAATATGTCCTACTTGTTACAATCTTATAAACTAATTAACTAAACTTTACGCCACTTCCCTAGCGGGGTAGGCAGAGAGAACCGAACGCCATATGGCACGATCCTTGAACACATTACTCGCCTCTTCAACTATAATCTTATAGTTTTTGTTTAATCTGTAATAATGGTTTGATAGTTTAGAAAAGGTTAATAAAATACTATGATTTTAAATGATATTATGTAGACCATTAATGTTTAATAATCTTTACTAATATATACTAGTTTCTGCCCGCAGCTGTGCTCGCGTGGTACATCGATAAAACATAGCCTATATGTTATTCGGGTGTATAAGCTATATTATTGTAAAGTTTCATTAAAATCCATTCAATAGTTTTTGCGTGAAAGAGTTACAAACATCCATACATCCTCACAAACTTTCTCGTTTATAATATTAGTGGGATAGTAGGATGAGAATGTGACTCGTATCTGTCTGTTGCGTTTATACGTCTGAACTCGATCGATGTTAATACAAATAGAATCAGTAGCTTAAAGTTTTAATCTTAAGAGAATACCTATGTATTTGCTGAAGATTATCTTG
Source organism: Glyphodes perspectalis (assembly GCA_951394215.1). Lineage (NCBI taxonomy): Eukaryota > Metazoa > Arthropoda > Insecta > Lepidoptera > Crambidae > Glyphodes > Glyphodes perspectalis. The sequence continues at coordinate 9,910,903 of OX596226.1, forward strand.
CTGAGCCATAGGGGTCAGAGCACAGTTTTGTAGGAGCCCCCAGGTTAATCGTTAACCCATGGGCACGTGCCCAGGGCTTCACACGCTGCTCATATGGGCGGAATAGCTCACCAGATTGTTGGTCTCAAGCGGATTCACCGTTGCACGATGGAAATGCCCACAATAAGTTCACCCTAAGTACAAATGTTGTCAGGACTTGTGTACTGAACAAGCTGAGTTAAAGCGTCATACCTTTTAATTCAATGTGTCCTTAGTAAGTGTGCAATGTCACCTATCTGAGTAAGACAGTCCACCTTGTACTCGTGCCAACTTTAAGGGGGCGCTAGATCTACAGGGAGAGACGTCAAATATCAAACGCCTTTGAGACCCTTAACTCATAAAGGGCGCCATATGAATCTCTCCCAAGGTGCCTGTAGCGCTAAACCCGGCTCTGCTTGTCATTTTATACATAAAATAATAAATAAATATCAGACTACATCACATACATTGATCTGACTCAGACGTAAGTAGCTTAAGCACTTGTGTTGTGGATATTAGAATCGACAGTGGTATAAGAAATAGATACTTAATGGATATTAACACCTAGACACAGAATAAACACAAGTATTCATCATACGAATATTTGTCCTGGGTAGGGATCGAACCCACAACTCTTGGCGCATGGGACAGGGTCACTATCGAATGCGTCATCAAACTATAGATATCATCATGCCTGCGATCCCAAGGGGTAGACCTTGCTAGTAGGTACTTGTCTCATTTTCGGATGGCGGTGCCTACAGCCTTTTTTAACCGACTTCAAAAAAAAGGAGGAGGTTCTCAATTCGACTGTTTTTTTTTTGAAGGTTGGATCCGCACCTTTAATCTGATGACTGGTTTTGGACTTTCAAAAATTGCATGTCAACAGTTATTGTGCGAATGTAAACATGCTAGTGTGAAATGAACAAGTTCGTTCGCGCAATTAGCTGCGCAGTCGCCGATAAAGTGTTTTGACCTCACGCGGCGAATTATCGCTTGACCGCTCGAGTTTACATTACTTCCTTCCTGCCTGAAGGTGTTATTAATTGAGGCGCAGTGAGCTGGCTCTTTGTGTTAACTCAATCGCGTCATGGCGCATTAATATGAAGTTTATCGCTAGGTGCTAGTGCAACATATCTTGCATTATTATTTGAATGGTTTGATAGCGCATTCGGTAGTGACCCTGCCCCATGCGCCAAGAGGTGTGCGTTCGATCCCCGCCCAGGACAAACATTCGTGTTATGAATACTTCTTTTTGTTCTGTATCTGGGTGTTAATATTGAATATTTAAGTATATATTTGTAATACCACTGTTGATTCTGATATTCGTAACACAAGTGCGTAAGCTTAACTCGGAGTCAGAGTAGTCGGATATTTATTTATTATCCTGGTCCTGCGCAGGGAGCCGTGCGCCAATATACTTTGAAAAAGTGAGACATATTACAGCGCAACGCCGCGTTAAACTCAACGCAGCTTTTCATGGTAAACTTGAGAATCTTAGGCTTATCGGTGGTAGTTTTGCGAAGTGAATGGGAAATATTGTTAATAGTCCAATGTTGGTCTGGGACTTAAAAATAATGTAGGTACTAACGTATTCCTTGCCTACGCACTTTAAGATTAGTACCTTCAGTTACATTACATCACGTCTTTTCTCCCGTAGGTATAGGCAATCACGATTTTCCATTTGCTGCAATCCTGGCTCACACCTTTGGCATCTTTCACACATACTTTTGATATTGCAAATGTCCATTAGCTGCGGTGACCGTTCACAATCGGATAGGCGTAATTTCCTATAGTAGTAAACTAAACTAAACTAAACTAAACTTCACGCCACTTCCCTAGCGGGGTAGGCAGAGACCGAACGCCACATGCCACGACCTCACTCGCCTCTTCAACATTCATAATCCTTTTCATACAAGCTCTACGGTTATTATGACTCCTAACATCACCTTCTGTTAATACACGACCAATCTGGTCGTGGTAGGCGAGCCTGGGCCTTCCGCGGCACCTACATCCTTCCACTTTCGCATTTTATATCTGTTTAGTCAATTCGTCATCCATTCTTTCTACATGTCCGAATCACCGGAGCATGCCTCTTACCTTGACTCCGACGCTGTCTTTCAGACCGACTCTTTCTTACATCATAATAGTATTTTTTTGTATATCTACATATACAAAAAATTGTTTCATCCATACCACACTACTATTCGACACTAATTAACGAAGCGGATAGTGCTATAAAGTGTTCAAACCGCCCAAATATTTACATTGATCTCTTCATTATGTATTAGCACATGCCGGCGCGGGAGCTGATCTCATCTCTTTGTTTGGGTGCATTCTTGTGGGCGGTCCATCATGATCTACAGTGATTCCGTGCGGTTTCACTTGTGACCTTATGTCTTTAGCAGGAGAAGTTATTTTAAAATCTACGATTGAAGTCAACTGTTTTGTTTATGTTATGCCAGATGAGGTGGAGGAGACTACTTGAGATTTATTTTTTTAGGCCGTTTGTATATTTTTACTGTATTAGTTTTTTTGTTATAATATAGTAAGATGCCATATCCACGAATTAATTTGCCCTAAAATGCATTTTTTTTAATTTGGGTAGGGAGAGCGGTGTTAGCTCAATGGTAGGGACACGCGCCTCTTAACCGAGGAGTGCGGGTTCAAACCCGGGCACGTACCTCTGGATTTTTCAAGTCTGTGTACGTATTTATACCACTAGCTCGACGGCGAAGGAAAACATCGTGATGAAACCTGCAAATTTAAAACAACTTTGGATTTGTAACCATGATCCAAAAATTGTCTGGTTCCCCTATCTAAGGGTTACGAAAGTCAGATCGGTAGTCGCTTCAATGTAATTACCAGACTCGCTAAATCCTGGATAATGGTCTAAGCGGACCCCGTCTAAACAAGGGACATAACGCTAGGAAGATGAAGATGATGATTTTTATTTGTGGAGGACGTTTTAAAAATGACTATTTAAAAACCTGTCTGTTTATAAGAAGGAAGAGCGTTATCTATGGTTATTTATCGATCCAAGCGAATAGTCGTATTTAATGTCTATCGAGATGCTGTATTTTCCCATTGGCTCATGCTAAAATGTTTGTTTGAACGAGCTGATCACAGGAGCTACCGGTCAAATTAGACATTATGTTTTGTATTTGATGACCTTTTGTATGAGGCTTCAGACAAAGTCGCCGGCAGCCTCTACACCATTATGTTTCCATATTAATAATAGCAGCGCCCCGCGGTTTCACCCACATAGTTCCCGGTCCTGTAGGAATATGGGGATAAAATATAGCCTATGTTACTTCCGGATAATGTAGCTTTCCAATAGTGAAAGAATTTTTGAAATCGGCATAGTAGTTTTTGAGTTTATTCATTACAAACATACACACACACACACACGAAACCACAAAAATATAAATCTTTCCTCTTAATTATATTAGTAATATAGATATCATTAGTCCTTCTCTGGGAATAGGTATCGCAATCCAGCGGCATTTTTGCTGTATCATGCACATGACGCTTGATCCAGCAGAGCTAAAATTGTGCTTGATCCAGCTGGATTACTTGATCCAGCTGGATTGCTTGATCCAGCACAGCTAATATTGTGCTACTAATATTGTCCAGCATTGCAATCTCTAGTTAAGAAGACATGACCACGGCATCCTCTCAATCTTTAACTAGTGGGCTCCTTAATATTAATGCTTGCGGATCATATTGTCCTCGCCCTTTTTACACATTTAAGCAGCTGCGAAAGTTATGATTCTTTTTTTGTCAAGAGAAATAAACCTAAGACTACATATTTATAGTCAGAGTCCTCTTGACTCTGAATAATGCAATATGGGAATTCCCGTGACCTCGTTGTGTGTAATCTATACTATACTATACTTACTTACTAATAATATAAAGCTGAAGAGTTTGTTTGTATAAAACTACCGAAATATTATGCACTTGTTCTTGGTAGTAAAACAAAAGTGTAATAAGTCAAAAAAAGCATAACCAATAGCTATCAAAAACATAGAAAAAGAGGTATAAAAAGTAAAAATATAAAAAAGTCTAGTGCAGACTTGCACATTTCGTTTACTTGAACGCGCTAATCTCAGTAACTACTGGTCCGATTTGAAAAAATATTTCAGTGTTAGATAGCCCATTTATCGAGGAAGGCTATAGGCTATATAACATTAACCATAAACGCGGGTAAAACCGCAGGCACAGCTAGTTTATTAATAGTTGACGCAGCACTATGTTGGATTTCATAAAAATATGATTGCATTTTTTAAAGACATTCAAAAAGTGAGATAATCTAAACAAATTAAATTGACGTCAATCATTTCGTAAATTTTGTCGTAGCCTTATCACACAGCGCAATTGGGAACGATAAAGATAAGATTCGAGATTATTTTTGTGTTAACGTTAAGATTTGACAGTAATTTATAAATTACAGACAAGTCGGTAAATAATTTTATTATACTCTACTAGTACTAAAACTTCACGCCACTTCCCTAGCGGGGAAGACAGAGAGAACCGAACGCCATATGGCACGATCCTTACACACCTCACTCGCCTCTTCAACATTCATGATCCTTTTCATACAAGCTCTACGGTTTTTATGACTCCTAACATGATGTTAATACACGACCAGATTGGGTCGTGGTAGGTGAGCCTGGGGCTTCCGCGGCTCCTACATCCTTCCACTTTCGCATTGTATATCTGTTTAGTCAATCTTTCGTCATCCATTCTTTTCACATTTTATTATATTGTTGAAAATACTATAGAAAGAACATATTCATCTTCCTAGCGTCATATTCCGTTGGCCACTCGCAGAAAAGGCTGTTCGTCTGCATTGATAGATTTAAATTGACAAAAAAGTTGTAACTACATAATAGCTATTAAGACTTGGCATTTATAAGAGTAACTATTGAGTTTCTTGTCGGTTTCTTCGCGGTAGAATCTGCTGTTTGAATCGGTTTATATTTAATTTGTTCTGACGATTTATAAGTTCTTTTTTTAAGCCTATATAAATAAAGAAGATCGTTTCATTTCATTTTATTTAATTTTATTTCATTTTATTTCATTTCATTTCATTTCATTAGTCCTATGTCAACTTGAGCCATAAATCTAGATTAAGTGAGTCTCGATATTACATTATAGCTTGTCATCACATCATCGCACGCAACTCTCAGATAGGTGAACAGCCAGAATTCATTTTACTTTCTATAATACCCTAGTTATTTTAAGTTCTGGTTTTCTAATGTAGTTTTCGCTGACAGTCGACCTAGTGGTATAAATACTTAATTTGATTCGAAATATCCAGAGGTAGGTACATGCCCGGGTTTGTGTCTTCACCCCTCGCATGTGACTCGCTTGTCTTATCACTGGGCTATAGGGTTGCCATCTTTTTTTTGCAAATAAAGTAAGTAAGTATATTGGCTATTCAAGGTATGAAAAAAAAAGTATATTCTGTCTTAATAAATATTAACTTTGGTCGTTTTGCTTAAAAATATGTTTTGAATTACTTTTAGCAACTTTTAACAGGTAATTATCATTGCTAATCGACCCCAGTAACTGTCGTTAAATTTTTCACAAATATTCTTACAATCAATACCAACATTTTTACGTATACCCTATACATATTGGGTATACGTAAGATGTATCCCAAAAATATCAAATTGTGCGAAACAAAGTATTTTCGCATACTTTATTTTCCTTATAAAGCATGGAGTAATAGCCCTGAATAACGTACAGACGGCAGCACATCAGGCTATAAATTTTTGTTGCAAAACAGCCCTTATCACAACGACATAACACTCCGCAGTGTTTAACCTGAAGTGCTCTCGTTTGTACAATACTTTGCAATGAAGTACGGTTGGCAACCCTACTGTGCTATCGTCGCTCCAGGTGTCAGTCTGAACAGTATATTTGTTAACCAAGCTGAACTGTATCTGTAGCTCTTCAACGTACTTAATTCCCCGAACCGAAGCTCGGTAATTCAAGTTCTATTCTTATCTTATCGATCATAAATGGTGTTTATTTTGGGCTTCCCGGCCGCGAGCGCTTATCGTCATTTCCCGGATTCGGAAGGCTTGTTTGTCTGAGCTAACGTCCTGCTACCGATGTTGCTTAGCTTAGTCAGAATTTAACTTGTTAAAGGACATACATCATCCGTAATTCTTGAAGGGGCAGCAAGCAGCAAGCCACTTTAACCACTTTACAAAAACCAGCAGCGCCCCGCGGTTTCACCCGCGTAGTTCCCGTTCCCGTGGGAATATGGGGATAAAATATAGCCTATGTTACTTCTGAATAATGTAGCTTTCCAATAGTGAAAGAATTTTTTGAATCGGCACAGTAGTTTTTGAGCTTATTCATTACAAACATACACACACCCACAAAAATACGAATCTTTCCTCTTTATAATATTAGTATAGATAAATAAACTGGGCGTGTTAGATGGAAACATGTGAAAGAGAGCGCATCTTCATCTTAAAGGCCGGCAGCGCACCTGTAACTCCTAATGTTGCAAATGTACATGGGCGACAGTGATCACTTACCATCAGGTGAACTGTCTGCTCGTCTGCCCGCGATAACATAAGTAGTGACAGGTAGCTAGCTCGTCGCCTACATGATCACAACCAACACTCCATACACCATCAGTCGCTTTTTACGTCACGCTAGACAAGGTTAGCTACCAAGGTACAGTTGGCACATTCCGTTTAAATCCCAAACCAATACTAAAGCGAATGTAATCTAAGTGAACTATTGCAATAGATTCTATTAACGATTCTCTACAGTTTTCAGATTTGGTATATACTAAAAATAAGATTGTATATTTATGTATTTACAATGTTTATGGTTAATGTTATATAACCTATAGCCTTCCTGGATAAATGGGCTATCTAACATTGAAATAATTCTTCAAATCGGACCAGTAGTCCCTGAGATTAGCGCATTCAAACAAACAGACAAACAAACATGCTTTATAATAAATATAGATTTATAAACATTCAAGGGTGGCAGCCGTCATAATTTGTACGTATTAATGTAATCAGGAAGAATCGGAATGGTGAGGAATCGAATTATAAATTAGGAAGGAGCGAGTTGAACAAATCTAATTAATGTATTAATTATTAATACATATGGTATGCGCCAACGCATCCTTTTATTGCACGGTTTATCTAAATGGGATGTCATAGCTATTTTAGCGATGCATCACAAATAACGCGTAATTATAGTGTGAGGTCGTGAATGTAAATATTGATTAGCATGTGTATATTTAGTCAGCTATGAATGGATATGCTAGTTCGCCTGATCTGTTTATGTATGAGGCTAAAGGTTTCAAGGTATTGAAGATGGCCTGATAGTGTGCCTGAGATTTATTTTTTACGTTAACGCAATCAGAACTGGAAAATTAGGATCATAGTTACGTACCTATAGTTATTTGAACGTGTAGGTTTATTCGAAATCGAAAGGCGACGATTTAGTAACTTGTTAATACTTTGTCACAATTTCCCATCTGACCCAACTCGATTTATTTTTTTGCTGAATGTGGTTTTGGGATTAAATTGCTCCTAAAGTCTTCCTACCCCTTCGGGCATTGCAGGCGTGATGATATTTATGTAAGTTCTCGCAATGATTTTATGTATTAAAAAACCAAGAGACCTTGGTACCTTTGGTTATTATAGTTATCCGTGCCGGTTAGATTACCACATGTGAGTTTAGTGTTTTTAACAAGCTGCTAAAGCGATTACTGCACATACTTTATAGTTTAAAATCTAAACCCCGTCAATTAAAGTAAATTCAAATGTTGTAGAATACACGGACTAGTAAAAAAAGAAGGACTCCGCGCCACTAGCTAGACATTGAAGCTCCTCAACTTGACCTCACTGCTCCAACTTGACACGCAAGTTACGTCACACATTGACATAATAAGATATCTGGTATCCATGAGTATCTTACTCAGACATGCATAAACGCGGCTTCACGCTTTTGTATGACAGCGTGGAGTCCTTCTTTTTTTACTAGTCCGTGGTAGAATATAATGTAGTGAAAATAATAGTGTGTAAAAAATCATAAAAAATTTCATTGACCGTTTTATTCTTAACTATTGATGTAACCCCGTAACCATTGACGAAGTTATCACACAAATTGGGAGCAGTTCTCTTTTACTTTCGACTATTATACATAGATATAACATCACGCCCATAATCCCCGAAGGAGTAGGCAGAGTCAAAGGGACAGCAGTCCACTTTAACCACATTCAGCCATAAATAAAACTGGGCTGGGTTAGATGGAAAATTGTGAAAAAGTAGTGACAAGTGGCTAGCTCGTCGCCTACACAATCACATACCCAAAACCCCATATACCATTAGTCGCCTTTTACGACATGCTAGGCAAGAAACACAGTTGGCAAATTCTTTTATAGACACGGGATGTTATAATATCTATTAGATTACCTACCATCTTCCTTAAGTTACGTCTCATGCTTAGTCCGTTTAGAACATGATCCAAAATTTAACGAGTCGTAATTACATTAAAGCGACTGCTTAGATAATGTTGTTGTGTATTTATAATAATATCAGACTACATCACATGCATTGATTCGACTCCGAGGCAAGTAGCTTAAGCACTTGTGTTACGGATATCAGAAGCAACAGTGGTATTACAAATATATACTTAAATATTGGATATTAACACCCAGACACAGAACAAACACAAGTATTCATCATACAAATATTTGTCCTGGGTGGGGATCGAACCCACAACGTTTAGTGCTTGGGGCAGGGTCACTACCGAATGCGCCAAGTTCGAGTTTGTCGAAATTGATGTTGTAATAGTCATTTTTATTAATACCTAATAAACGATTTTGCTGTATTTCAAACAATGTCGTGTTGTTTCAGCCGGGGTGACGATGCCTGCCCTGTCATAGCGGAGCGAGTGGGGAAAAGTGAGTGGTCTAAACGAGGAAACTGCAGCATTTAATCGTTTTCTCATCGTGGCATGTTAATACCTAGAGTTGCCAATGTATCGTGGATTTAATCCGTCAACAATACGCGTTGCGATTGATCATGTGTGAAAACAGGAATGTTGTTGTGATTTGTATTTGTTGCAAAGTTTTCCAACTTGCATACATAGGACATGACTTCACGCCCGTAATCCCCGAAGGGGTAGGCAGATTCAAAGAGAGCAGGCCCCTTTAGCCACATTCAGCTAAAAAAAACTGGGCTGGGTTGGATGGAAAATTGTGAAAAGTAGTGACAAATGGCTAGCTCGCCGCCTACACAATCACATACCCAAAACGCGATATACATTAGTCGCATCTTACGACATGCTAGATTGCTAGGGAAGGAACACAGTTGGCACATTTTTTAAAGTCCTAGTCCAACATGGGACTATGAATGATGGACAGCGCAATCATAATGCCTAATAATAATATTTATCGTCAAATCTAGGTACATACATACATAACATCACGCCCATAAACCCCGAAGGTAGGCAGAGTCAAAGGGACAGCGGGTCCCTTAAACCACATTTAGCCAAAATTAAATCTAGGTACTTACATCGAATTATTAAAACTAGCGACTCTGTGCTAATCATATATGTTTGTATATATTGGACTGTGACAAGGAAGTCAAAAGCTATTGGATATAGGATTTCTGGGCACTCAGACGTCAGTTATTTTCTTACAAATTAAATATGTGGTATGGTATTACTACTAACTTTAAACTAGCTAGCTTGATAACGGGCCAGTCCGCAGGTATCAGGTTTGAAAGGTAGGGATAAATAAATCTCATTTAACTGAAATCCTAATTGCTGATTATCTTAAATGTCGTGTAGAATTCTATTGTTAATACCACGACCAGATTGGTCGTGTATCAACAGAAGGTGATGTTAGGAGTCATAAAACCGTAGAGCTTGTATGAAAATGATCATGAATGTTGAAGAGGCGAGGGAGGTATGTAAGGGTCGTGCCATATGGCGTTCGGTTCTCTCTGCCTACCCCGCTAGGGAATTAGCGTGAAGTTAAGTTAGTTAGAATACTATTAAATATTAATATTCAATATTGCCAGACGCTTTTCGTTAGCACGAATATGCTGATGATGCTTTAAAGCATTTGAAAGTTTGTAAGAAAATTAATTACGTTATATAGGCTGAGATCTTGTGCGGAGACTGTGCTTGATCAAAGGATCAAAACTAGTTAGTATGTTAAAGGATAAATAATATTAGATTTATAATGCCGTACTATATTTCACTACAACTGATTAAGGTGTTAAGTCGCAACAGATAGATAGACAGAGTTACTTTGCATTTTAATAAAATTACATACAACATTATTGTCCCATGTTGGTCTGGGACTTAAAAAGAATATGCCAACTGTGGTTCTTGCCTAGCATGTCGTAAAAGGCGACTAATGGTATATCGGGTTTCGGGTGTGTGATTGTGTAGGTGACAGGTTAGCCGCTTGTCACTGCTTTTTCACAATTTTCCATCTAACCCAGCCCGACTTATTTTGGCGGAATGTGGTTGAAGGGGCATGCTGCCCCTTTGACTCTGCCTACTCCTTCGGTGATTATGGGCGTGATGTTATGGTAATAGCGGTGGTAGCTCAATGGTAAGGACACACGCCTCTTAACCGAGGAGTGCGTGTTCAAACCCGGGCATGTACCAATGGATTTTTCAAAATCTATGTACGTATTTATACCACTTGCTCGACGGTGAGGGAAAACATCGTGATGAAACTTGCAAATTTAAATAACTTTGGATTTGTAACCATGTAACTTTGGATTTGTAACCATGATCTAAAGATTGTCTGGTTCCCCTATCTTAGGGTTACGAAGGTCAGATCGGCAGTCGCTTCAATGTAATTACCAGACTCGCTAAATCCTGGATCATGGTCTAAGCGGACCCCGTCTAAGCACGGGACATAACGCTAAGAAGATGATGGTTATGTATGTATGTACATACAACATTAGTAAAGACGGCGAGGTCGTAACAATTACCAGTTGTGTGGCGTTAATACTAATTCGTGTCTGGGTGTTCTGTCAGCAGAGCGGCGGCATGGCGTCGGTGTGGAAGCGGTTGCAGCGCGTGAACAAGCGCGCCGCCAAGTTCCAATACACCGCCTCCTACCACCGCGTGGACCTCGAGACCACGCCCAAGTGGTGAGTGCACCCCTCTCCTACCCTACGTCTACCCCGTCACCGCCCGCACAACACCCCGGCCACCACATCCAACCATATGCCCATCCCCCAATTACATCTCCTGTCCAACCACCACCACGTGGACCTGAAGACCACACTCAAATGCGTGGTTGCACTCGCCACGTCACCTACCCCATCACTACCAGGTCTGGAAGCCTGATATGGCATGCTCCCACAACCCCCAGGTAACTCCAAACATTCTTCCCGATGTTTACCCTGATGTCCATCCCCCATATGACGTCTCCTCGCCTCCTACCACTGCATAGACCTCGAGACCACGCCCAAGTGGTCAGTGCCACCTCCCACTACACATCCACCCGAAGTTATATAAACCCGGGTCTGGTCAAGATTTGTGGCTAGCCATTTTAATATTGAAATCGCTCAGTAACAGTCCGGAGTCAGGAAGTTTGTGGTTTAATCCGCCGTGACTCCGAAAGCACGTTAAGCCGTTGGTCCTGCGCCTGACCTCTCTCCGGTCATGTCGGTGCCGTCTCACCGGACTATGAGAGTGAAGGAACAGAGAGTGCACCTGTGTTTGCGCAGACACTTGTGCACTATATATCTCCTGCGAATTTGGATATCGGTTTGGAAGGCATTATAGTTGTGCATTTATTGGTGTGTTTCAGGAAGCCGAATAAGCTGAGTATAGTATGGACGCGCCGGTCCCGCCGCGTCTTCACGGAGCCCCAGGAGTGGGAGCCGTCGCTCAAGGACCCTCTCAAGTAAGTGTGATCATCCTTTTCCTAGCGTTATGTCTGTGCTTAAGCTGGTTTCACAGTAAGAGTATGCTAGCCGGCCACCGGGTGTCGAGTAAGGGCAGTGTTCACTATGAAGCAGTACAAGGTACTACCTAATACCTAGCTTGTGGTCCGCTTCGCTTACGACCCGTGGTGGCGAGATTTTAAGCGAGACTTTAAAACAGCCTAAGTCGGGGTCCACTTAGACCAAGATCCGGGATTTAGCGAGTATTATATTTAAGCGACTGCCGATCTGACCTTCGTAACTCAGAGAGGGGGATCAGATGATTTGGATTGTGTTTGCACATCCATATTTGTGTTCTATGTTTGTGTTGAGTGTGTAGGATTCATCGCGATGTTAAACTCTTACTGGCGAGCTAGTGGTATTAATGCGTGCATAGATTTGGAAAATCCAGAGGTATGTGCCCTTCTTGAAATGGCACTTGTTCTATCAAAATAACATGTTATGAAACTTATGTTAACACCATTTAGGTTGCAACAGAAATGTACATACATACATATAAGGTGTCCGCAGAAATCCAGCGTCGTGGCACACTGTGTCTCGACACCAGCTGAGCGGCGGAGGCCTATTTGGCTACATATAGTTTAGTATAGTTATAGTTTTAGTTTGTAAGCAAATTTTATAATTTGCCAAATAAACATTTATTCTATTCTATTCTATTCTATATATATTTTTGGAAAACGCCGTTTCTTTCTAATGCAGTCGGTTAAGAATATCTCAATTACGGATTCATTTAAAATGCAGTCATATGTATTATGCTTCTGTGAACAATTTAGGTTTCTGAGTCAAATCTATAAATAGATAAATGACCTCTCCAAACGTTGTTTGATATTGACTCACACGCTGATTCATATTCATGCGAGAATATAGACATTTAGGAGAAACAAAGATTTAATGTCTAAATCGACACGCTTTTAGAATGTGCGATAGTATATTATCTTCGCGTCGCCCTGTTAATTATTGCTTAATTTGTACTAAGTACTAGTTTTATCGGTCCTTGATAAGTTTATTAGCTGAAACTTTTCATATAGTTATCTGATACAAAATGCTATTGAACAAGTAACATTTAACAAAAGATACATAATAAATCAATAAAATAAATAAATTCTCCAGACTGACACACCAATTCCCTAGTTCCAAACTAAGCTTGTGCTTGTACTATGGATACTAGGCGAACGGATTGAAACACTTAAATACGTTTATAAACATCCATGACTCGAGTACAAATGTCCATGTTCATCACACGAAACATTTGCCCCAAGCGGGATTCGAACCCGCGATCCTTGGTTTCTCTGACCACTCAATCTACGAGCCAGTCCATGCGTATATGTTGAATATAGACTTAGTTTAACTGGCAGATACCTAAGTTCCTAATAGGCTGTCGCGACGCTCTACCAGAGCCTCGCTGAGCGGTTAAACCGGTCCTATGTGTATTGTTAGTATAAGTCAATATAATACTTTGGCAACACTGGCTCTTTTCTCTATAGTAAAAGGTCTATAGTCTGTGCTGTTCTCTATGATCAAAATCTGCGCTCTGTACCTACGGAATGTGTAATGTTGTGTATTATTAATAAAACTGCAAGTTATTACACAAAACACGTTTTACTTTAATAATCCTACATGTATCTTGATTGCTTCGTTGGTCTATTGGTAGCATACGGCTTATAAAGACTAAGTCGACCCGAATTAAGAGTCCCAAACAGTTGAAGCTGGGTATTTAAATTTTGAAATTAATCTGTACCGACCCGGAATCAGGAAGTTGGTTCTGTTTCACCCCCGTGCCTTAGAAAGCACGTTAAGCTAATGCTACGTCGGTTCTGCGCCTGACCTCTCCGGTCACGTCAAATTGTCGCCTTACCGGACTATGAGCGTGAAGGAACAGAGAGTGCGCTTGTGTGTGCAGAAAACACTTGTGCACTATAATATTACCTGCGTTGTTGGCTTATCCTCGTTTCTTTTAGTTTACTGGATTGGAATCCTGGGTCTCCTTTGTTATGATCTTCTATTGACGTTTGAGGAGTTCCCCAGGGGTTCAGTGATCTACCCGCTGCCTGTGAACCGCACGGTGGCCGTCACGCTGTTCAAGGACTCGCGCACCAACGACCTGGAGGATAAGGACTGGACCTTCGTCTTGGAGGATGTAAGTACCATCGACAATCTTGAGGAGTTGGTAATGGCACTACCATTACTATATATATAATAAACTAACAAGCTTCACACAATTTTCTAATCGGGGAAGTCAAAGAGAACCGAATGCCATAAGGCGCGGTCCTTACACACCTCACTCGCTTCTTGATTATATTCGTAATCTTTTTCATAGAAACAGCCTTCAAAAAGTTAATGTATTTACAGACCTTTCGTATATTTACAGAGATAATACCTATACATATTACGGAAAATTCTTCATGAAATTACCACTACAAATATTTTTTTAACTAGCTTATGGGGGTTATTCTTTCATAATGCAATTTTTTCTGAGTTGTGCTATAAATATTAGCGTACATTTAATATGATTCATGGATCTCGTTTGTAATACGGTGAATGTGATTCGCGGGGACTGGTGTTTGCTAATGCAGAATGTCGTGTCAGGTGTCTGTGACGGGCAAGCGGCGGCGCGTGGCGTCGTGCGCGCTGAACATGCGCAAGTTCGCGTCGCTGGAGCCGAGCGCGCGCGCGCTGCGCCTGCCGCTCGAGCCGCACACCGCCAAGGTGACCGCCGCCGCGCTGCACGTCACGCTGCACTGCGTGCTGCTCAAGGAGGGGCAGGCCACGTGAGTACATGCCTGGCGCCTGGCGCCTGCTGCTGGAGCCGCACACCGCCAAGGTGACCGCCGCCGCGCTGCACGTCACGCTGCACTGCGTGCTGCTCAAGGAGGGGCAGGCCACGTGAGTACATGCCTGGCGCCTGGCGCCTGCTGCTGGAGCCGCACACCGCCAAGGTGACCGCCGCCGCGCTGCACGTCACGCTGCACTGCGTGCTGCTCAAGGAGGGGCAGGCCACGTGAGTACATGCCTGGCGCCTGGCGCCTGCTGCTGGAGCCGCACACCGCCAAGGTGACCGCCGCCGCGCTGCACGTCACGCTGCACTGCGTGCTGCTCAAGGAGGGGCAGGCCACGTGAGTACATGCCTGGCGCCTGGCGCCTGCTGCTGGAGCCGCACACCGCCAAGGTGACCGCCGCCGCGCTGCACGTCACGCTGCACTGCGTGCTGCTCAAGGAGGGGCAGGCCACGTGAGTACATGCCTGGCGCCTGGCGCCTGCTGCTGGAGCCGCACACCGCCAAGGTGACCGCCGCCGCGCTGCACGTCACGCTGCACTGCGTGCTGCTCAAGGAGGGGCAGGCCACGTGAGTACATGCCTGGCGCCTGGCGCCTGCTGCTGGAGCCGCACACCGCCAAGGTGACCGCCGCCGCGCTGCACGTCACGCTGCACTGCGTGCTGCTCAAGGAGGGGCAGGCCACGTGAGTACATGCCTGGCGCCTGGCGCCTGCTGCTGGAGCCGCACACCGCCAAGGTGACCGCCGCCGCGCTGCACGTCACTGAACTGAAGAAGTCGAAGTGGCCATTGAAGGTGTTGGGTACCTGTGTACTATGCCACAATATAGTTATGATTATAGTTCCAATAAATGTATCAACAGATGGCGTTAATCAAACATGTATAAATCCATATATTCTGCAACACGCTAACGAAGTTATTCTCGCTACTGAGCTGAGTATAATTTATAATACACAACACCCAGCTCCTCGCCGGCATCAGTCCTTATTTTTAGTGTTAGTATGTGTGCGCAAAACTGCATTTATTGGCCTATCTAAATTCTTCTTAGCTCTACAGTCTACAGTGAGCATTGGCTATATATTTGAGCGAAAATACGAAACATCACCGCGTGGTAATGTACACCCAGCGCCATCTATTGACAAAAGGTGTGCACAAATATTACAATTTTATATGCCCTAACTGGTTCTTTTGTTCCGTTCTGCAGAGACGAGGATATGCAGTCTCTGGCGTCGCTGCTATCGGTGAACAACAACTCGGACATCGCCGTGCTCGAGGACCTCGATGAAGACGACTACACGCTCTCTGACCACTCCACCAGACAGGTATTTGCGTTAAGGGTCCGTCGATGATGGGATGAAGTGGGAGATTGAGACAGAGAAAGATCGAGAGAGAGGGGGTGCGAAAGAGAAGGAAGGTGGGGCTGAGACAGAGGGAGAGTCATATACAGTGAGGTAGAGGTGAGAGAGAAAGGCTGCAAGTTGTACGCGGGTGCGGGCGCGGCGGGTCGTACAAGCTGAAGCGTGCAGCACCCGCCACCCAGCTTGCAGCCTGAGGGGGAGCGAGGGAGAGGTAGGCGTCATAGAGATCACGTCTACCAATATACTAGCAATGATAGGGAAGGAAGGAAAAATTCATTCAATATTTAACATCTTCTAGAGAGAGAGAGAGGAGAGAAGCTTAAATCTATATTGTCTAGCCCCACGAAGGAAGTTGTTGTAACGTAATACGTATATTTTCACACAACCTTCGCGTCTTGTTTATATACATATGTAAAGTCCTTACAAGAGTTCTGTGGAAAGAGAGCTATTGAATAAAATTATAACTTACTTATATCTGTGTTAATGTGGTCCAGATGCTGGACCTCCGGCAGCAGATGGAGGAGATGACGCAGTCCCTCACGAACAGCGACGTGGCCGGCACGCCCAACAGCGTGCAGAGCCTCAAGCTGGACTCGCGCACGCCCACCGCGCCCGTGTCCCCCGCGCCGCCCACCCCCACCCCGCAGGACCCCCACCCGCTCCCCCCCCCGCTGGACCCCGCCGCCGAGCCGGAGCCGTGGGAGCCGCCGCAGTTCGTGTCTACGCCCAAAGCTGATGACGGGTTGAAAGGTTGGTCTAAGGTTTTATATAAGGGTAGTCTAATTTACCTCAAGCTGGATCTCCACCCCCCCGCCCAGTCGAAGCAGCTGTGAGAGCCGCCCCAGCTCGTGTCTACCCCCAAGGTTGAAAGGGTGTCGGGTTGAAAGGTTGATGTTGAGTTTTATGAAAGGTCTTGTCTTCATTTGGCTTATAGTGAACTGCTGTTAACCACTATATCGCTCCTCAATATAAACTAACTAACTAACTAACTAAACTTCACGCCACTTCCACTTTAGCGGGGTAGGCAGAGAGCTCCTCAATATATTTTAAATTGAATGTCCATACAGCGCGAACTGTAAGCAGTTAGAAGCGTTTCGCTTGCCGACTCATTCAGTGAACGACTGAATCGTAACGAACTATAAACGATATTTCGTTAAAATCAATAAATGAAAAGAAAAACAACTTATTTACAATGTGTCCGCCATATCGCTCGATTTCGATCAAACCCCTCATCCCATAGATTTAGTTAAGTTTTGATGATGAAACCGTCATCATATATTTTTTTTATATACAACACATATACTCGTCTGGTTCAGGCGTGGTGTTCAAGCCGAAGACGATAGCGAAGCGGAACCTGAAGCCGCTGGAGCTGAAGACCAGCCTGCCGCTCGCGCCGGAGCGAGACGACGACCGCACGCCCACCGAGCGGACCGACGCCAGGCTCGACCGGGACAAGACGCCGGTCAGTACTCGCCAGGAGACACCCCCCCACCACCCCCCACACACGACCGAACCTCTTACGGCTTATTAGACCACTGGTCATGTTGAATTGCCGTCTCACCGGACTATGGGAGTGTAGGAATAGAGTGCACCTGTGTTTGCGCACACACTTGTGCACTATAATATCTCCTGCGTCGTCGGCTAATCCTCGTTAAGATTGGCCGTGTCTGAAATTGGTTAAGGGTTCAATATTATTATGTCTGGACCCACGGAACAAATATTAAGTGGAAGTGCCAAGTAAGCGTGGCAGTGAAGCCACAATCCTGTGTAGTAGCGCAAGACTACGTGTAGACTGCTTGTGTCGAAATGTATACCTTATTTCTGTTAATTTAAGGGTTCAATTAAACCGTTTTTAAAAAGAATGAAGGTATGTTGTCCGATGTAGGACTAATGAGATAAGTTATTTTTGACTAAAATAAGAACGACCAATCCGGCTCATTGGATATCTGTAGTGTAGTATATGATTAGTGGCGTATTTGTATGAGCTTCATCGGGTCTCATAAATTTGTGACATGCAATTTCTACTAGTTTTTTTTTTGTTCTGTCTGGATCACAAGCAACAACAATAAATCAAATATTTTTTCTTTATAAATGGTCCTTTCTCTTTCTAAATAATAATAATAATAATAAATTCTTCAGACTGGCACACCAATTCCCTAATCCCAAACTAAGCTTATAAGCTTGTGCTATGGATACTAGGTGAACGGATAGATATACTTAAATACGTTGTTTTATAAACATCCATGACCAACGGGCCAGTCGGTCCTTAACTGCCACAAGGTATGTTTGTCTGGCAGCAGGTGCAGGACCTCCTGGAGTGGTGCCAGTCGGTGACGGGCGAGTACAAGGTGTGCCGCGTCACCAACCTCACCACCAGCTTCCGCTCCGGACTCGCCTTCTGCGCCATCATACACCGCTTCCGGCCAGACCTTATGTGAGTGATACCTGTTAAGGAAATACAAACAAATGTATATATATCTGTTAATTAAATAATAACACGATGTTTCGATTGACATGAAGAGATACTCTAATTTTTTATTGCATGAAATATGATATTTAAAAGTTGGCAGATTTTCACGAAATATACTGGTACTTAGCCGATTATCAGATAATTTAACGTTTATTTGATATTCGTCTGAAACTAACTAACTAAGCTTCACGCCACTTCCCTAGCGGGGAAGTATTCGTCTGAGTAGTAGATATTTTAATATTTGGCTTCGCAATGATTTTCCTGTTGCATTTTGATATTCTGTGTGTTTGGCTGGACTCTGAATGTTGTCTCAGGGGGGGGAATGGGTCTAACACCATCCGCGAACCCAAGGCATCCTCACATGCAAGTTTGTACCCCTGCTGATTAACAAACGAGGCTTTGGCGACGGCTCACAATCCGGGGTGACCTCTCAGGTCAGACGGTCGCTCTCGTAAAGGCCAAACCAGTCAAATCAAATATGGCGATGACAAAAAAGAATTACTTGACAGAAATTATTGCCAAGGATAAGGCGCCGCCGCAAAACGGTGCGCAAGAGTTTCGCCCGCCTCCTGCCTGTGGCAAGTGGGCTAGAACCACGTGTGCTACGTGTAGTGTGGGGCGGACACGGCCAAAGACGTTAGCCCCTACCCACGCCAAGAAACTCCGCTTCGCGACATGGAACGTTGGCACGCTGACCGGCCGAGCGAGAGAGCTGGCCGACGTTCTCTTCAGGCGGAGGGTAGCCGTGGCGTTCCTGCAGGAGACTCGTTGGAAATGCAGCAGATCCCGGTCCATTGGGAATGGCTACAGGCTGATCTACACGGGTGCGCCGAGTGGAGAGAACGGGGTTGCCTTAGTGCTATCTGAGGAGTTACAGGACGACGTTATGGAGGTGAAACGCTTCAGCGACCGGCCATTGGCCGTTAGTGTGCTTATTGAAGGGGTTACGACTCATTTGATAAGTGCCTACATTTTATTTATTTATTTATTTATTTATCATAAACTTACAACTATCCTTACAGGTAACTTAACCTAATGCGATAGCGTGGCGAGCCTAATTATACTGTACTAACCTGGTAACTAAGAATACTTAGCGTCACTCTTGCGAATGCACTCATAGTGCACGAAAAGATGTCCGCCGTTTCATGGACTGAATTTAAAACCTGCATTGTCCGGACAAGAGGCGCTTTTGCCAGTAGGTTAGTTCTGGGCACGGGCACAGCCAGCAGGGGCGGGCGCCGCCGCCGCCACACGTACCGGTCCGGCACATGTCCGGTCCGCCACACGTACCGGTCCGGCACACGTCCGGTCCGCCACACGTACCGGTCCGGCACACGTCCGGTCCGCCACACGTACCGGTCCGGCACACGTCCGGTCTGCCACACGTACCGGTCCGGCACACGTCCGGTCCGCCACACGTACCGGTCCGGCACACGTCCGGTCCGCCACACGTACCGGTCCGGCACACGTCCGGTCCGCCACACGTACCGGTCCGGCACACGTCCGGTCCGCCACACGTACCGGTCCGGCGCGCTCAGCTGCAGGTGCCGCAGCAGCTCCGGGTGGTGGGCTAGCCCACGCATGAGCTTCGCCACATACAAGGCCAGCGCGAACTCTCGTCGAACCCTAAGCTGGTTGTACCCGCCCATACCCAGCACGAATAATGTCGGGTATATCAGCGGGTAGAATGGGTATACCCCATAAAGTAGGACGAGTACATGCCCCAGGTTGTTTGTAGTGACACCGAAAAGACTGCGTTTTGGGACAAACTCGTAAATATAACTCGTAATATAAATATTGCGCTGGCAAATTCGGACAGGGGTCGCCTGGTAAGACGCGTGAACTCGTGGAAGGGATCGTTTGAGAACGGCGGTCTGAAACTCTTTGTGGCGAAGCGGAGTACCTGGCCTGTAATACTACAGATCCCACATCCGTCCGCATAGGCGATTCAATGGTCGAGCGCACGGACCAGTTTATATACCTGGGATCTGTACTCCATGCGTCCGGTGACATCGACTGTGACGTCAGGGCACGCATAACTGCAGCGTGGGCTAAATGGCTTGAGGTGTCTGGTGTCATTTGTGATCCTAAGATGCCGGTTAAGTTGAAGGGTCAGGTCTATAAGTCAATCATTAGACCTGTGCTTTTCTACGGCAGTGAAACGTGGCCAGTACTTAAGCACACAAGCAAGAGTTGCGGGTCGTGGAGATGAAAATGCTGCGGTGGATGTGTGGGGTGAGGCGGAAGGACCGCGTCAGGAACTCCCGCATCAGCGGCAGCCTTTATGTTCGTGACATTGCCGACAAATTGCAGGAGAGTCGCCTACGTTGGTACGGACGTTTTGCGAAAACCGGCAAGCTATGTAGGGAACAAATCTGGCCATGCCGCCTACACCGGGCCCCGTAGACGGGGAAGACCCAAGAAACGCTGGCTTGATGTCATAGCGGATGACATGCGTGCAAATAGTTTCACAACCAGGGATGCCAAAGACCGGCCGATGTGGAGGCGTAAGATAAGGAAGGCAGACCCCGGGCTTCGGACGCAACACGACACGACACAGACGCAACCGGGACAACGCCATGCTGATGATGATGCTGAATATTGTCTCAATGTCCAGTAAAATTTCGAGAGCTCGTCATGAACAAATAAAGTAAAACACCAAATATCATAATAACGTATCAACGGGAGAGACGTGTTGTGATGATGCGATTTACGCTTATTTTTCAAATATATATTTAATACGGCCGAATGCTTTCACCAAATATTTTGATAGTCGTCAATATAATTTATTGGTGTATCCGGTATTCGGCCTCCGTCAGGTTTCACTATTCGTTACAACATTAAATCATCATCTTCCTAGCGTTATGTCCCGTGCTTAGACGGGGTCCGCTTAGACCATGATCCAGGATGTAGCGAGTCTGGTAATTACATTGAAGCGACTGCCGATCTGACCTTCGTAACCCTAAGATAGGGGAACCAGACAATTTTTTTTGGATCATGGTTACAAATCCAAAGTTATTTGAATTTGCAGGTTTCATCACGATGTTTTCCTACATCGTCTAGCTAGTGGTATAAATACGTACAAAGATTTGAAAAATCCAGAGGTACGTGCCCGGGTTTGAACCCGCACTCCTCGGTTAAGAGGCGCGTGTCCTTACCATTGAGCTACCACCGCTACTACGGTTTCAACATGAAATATTCCTACATAAGTATATATAGGTTCGGTAGTAAGTCCATGTTGGATTATTCTCCAGAGACTTCTCCGGGCTGCAACCAGACGACGCGGAGAAGAACCTGCACGTGGCGCTGGAGGCGAGCGGCTCGCTCGGCCTGCCGCGCGTGCTGTGCGCCGCCGACGTGCACGCGCGCCCCGCGCCCGACCGGCTCGCGGTCAGTGCATGCTCTGTACTGCCTTGTGTCTATAACTAGCGGAACTGCCCCAAGGGTACTTCGACCGGGTTAAATTATCATAACAGCTGCTATTTTAACGTGACATATCTTCTTCCTTCTTCTTCTTAATATAAAACGAAGTCAGATTTGTTTAAACACTTACAACGCAAAAACGGCTGGACCGATTTTCATTGTTTTTGATTGGTTGGATTTGTCTCCGTCCCTAATACCAGAATAATTATTTAAAACATTGAAAAATTTCCATCCAAAATATACTTGGGTTTCGTACCTGTCAAACATTTATTGTACATGAATCCCATCGACACGGTAAACTCTCTCCTCAAATAAAAGAACGTATTTAAATAAAGGTTTCTAATCGACAATATATATCCACAATATATGTATTATCGCGTATTTTAGATTTTAAAAACGTAGAATAGTGGTAATGAGAAAGGCTTGACATATTTATTGGTTGTCAAATATTTATACATAATAAAAAAATTTATTATTTGTAAACTAAGGAAAATATATCAAGCTATCTTATGTACTTAAAAAAAATATATATTTCCGAAATCAATCTCTAAACAGAAATTTTACAAGCATTTCGTATTTACATTAGTGACATAAAAGCTGAGAGTACAACAAACCTTGCGCTTTAGAAGAAAGCTTTTTCACTAGCATGCTTTGAGATAATTCCTTAAACAGTCATTAGATGGCGCTATCTAATACTTTCCGCTTTCACTCCAACGGTTTAAGTTTACCACGCGTCACCGATGGATGGCGCTGCTCAGTCCAGCGATTTCGTCCGGGCTGAATCGCGGTGACGAGATTTTTCCCCGCAGATAGACCCTCCGCGGGCGCGGTTGCGAAATCATACTTACCTGGCGTAGGGGACACCGTGATCACGAAGGCGGTTCCCCCAGGGCGAGGCCCCTCCATTGCACTGCGGTGGGGTTGACCCCTGCGATTATCCCTAATGTGGATAACTCGGACGCGTAATTTTTGGTAGTGGGGACTGCGTTCGCGCTGTCCCCCAGGAATACCCATTCACAATAATATATACACGAATCCGTGGTCATGTATACCGCTCGCTCAGTAAGTAACACTTGACCAATGTATTAACGGTAACAGTCGGCGAATGACTTATAAAACAAATCCACTATTCTTTGTAAATTTCAAATACAGTTAAAAATCTCGAGTCATGGCGTTTGTGCTCTCGAACTCTAACTCGAACTCGAACTTCGAAACGGCTCGACAGATTTTAATGTTTTTATTTGTGTATTTGGTAGGTATGATATTAGGTCGTCAAGTATCTGTGTCTGTGGTAGTAATATTTAATTCCGTTTTTGTATATTGATTATTTATAAGTGCTTTCTTGAAGCTTATTAATACAAAGACATTTTAATTTATTTTTCACTCTTTATTTTTATCTCGAGAACGGAGCGGCACGAAGTTCGCCGGTACAGCTAGATAAACAAATAATTAAAGAGCCCTTTGTTGAATTGCTTTCAAACTGATGTAATTTGCGCTCAAAATAACTAAAACTAAAAAAGGAATGTATACTTTTCGCTTAAATGTTTTGGTTTGAAAATTCTTCAATGAAATCTAACTTCACGCCATTTCCCGGGCGGGGTAGGCAGGGAGAAATGGTTGCCACCCGTACATTATAATAAAGATTGTACGTTATTTAGGGCTATTGTACAGGAAAATTAATCTTTACTAGCCAATATTGTAACAATACCTTTACTCCATTTGCACAAAAAAGGTGACAATCCTTGGGAAAACCGAGCGCCTAATGTCTCGGTCCTTACACACCTCATTTCATTCTTAAGTTATTTTTTTAAAAAGTGCTTTTTTCGATCATTTGCCTTTATTTTAAGCTTACCCGATGAGTCAGAGAACTTTCTGACCTGCTGGAATATTAAATATCTAGTAGTCATACAAATTTTGGTCTTTCACCCGTTGGTCCTATCCTTTTAGCTCAAAATGGCAAAGTTAAAGCTTTATTGACTGTACTAACTCTAAGATGGATGTGTTTAATTCGCAGATCATGACGTATCTGTTCCAACTGCGCGCGCACTTCACCGGCAACGAGCTGCAGGTCGAGCAATTAGGTAAGTACTACACGGGCTGTGCACTATAATATAAAGCTACCGGTCGCTATTCGGCGTATTGGTCAACTCACTATTCCGCATGTGGCTATTTGCTATTCCATGTATTGGACTATTCGGTATTCGGCGCATTATGCTATTTGGTATTCGATGTATTGGGCTATTAGGCGTATCGTATTATTCTTTATTCGGGGTACAAGGCAATACGGTATCTGGCGTATTGAGCTATTCGCTATTCGGCATATTGAGAAATTCAGTATTCTACTTACTGGGCTATTCGCTATTCAGCGTATTAGGGCTCGGTAGTTGGGGTGTTCACGGTGGTTTAGCGTTGCGCGATTCCGTGGGCACCTTACATAAAGGCGTAGACGGTACATCCCAGGGGTTTAGTCGGTATACCCCGCCCACTACCACCTCGGGCGGAGCAGGGTCCTCCTATCATCTCGAGGGTCAACAAAAAAAAAAAAATAATGCAATTTTTTTCATTTCACTATTCGAATAAAATTTATTATCCGAAGACGGATGGAGGACGGACTAATGGAGCGTTATTAACTACGTGGGTATGCGCAGGCAACGACGAGACCGAGTCGTCGTACCTGGTGGGGCGGCACGACACGGACGCGTCGGTGCCGCGCGAGCTGTTCAGCCGCGAGGTCAGCGCGCGCCGCTCGCGCACCGCGCTCGACCGCCCGCGCCCCAGGTCTGTACTGTACGTGACGAGCGAGGCGGACGGGTCGCGCCTGCTCACCTGCTGCGGCGGCGCGACACGGACGCGTCGGTGCCGCGCGAGCTGTTCAGCCGCGAGGTCAGCGCGCGCCGCTCGCGCACCGCGCTCGACCGCCCGCGCCCCAGGTCTGTACTGTACGTGACGAGCGAGGCGGACGGGTCGCGCCTGCTCACCTGCTGCGGCGGCGCGACACGGACGCGTCGGTGCCGCGCGAGCTGTTCAGCCGCGAGGTCAGCGCGCGCCGCTCGCGCACCGCGCTCGACCGCCCGCGCCCCAGGTCTGTACTGTACGTGACGAGCGAGGCGGACGGGTCGCGCCTGCTCACCTGCTGCGGCGGCGCGACACGGACGCGTCGGTGCCGCGCGAGCTGTTCAGCCGCGAGGTCAGCGCGCGCCGCTCGCGCACCGCGCTCGACCGCCCGCGCCCCAGGTCTGTACTGTACGTGACGAGCGAGGCGGACGGGTCGCGCCTGCTCACCTGCTGCGGCGGCGCGACACGGACGCGTCGGTGCCGCGCGAGCTGTTCAGCCGCGAGGTCAGCGCGCGCCGCTCGCGCACCGCGCTCGACCGCCCGCGCCCCAGGTCTGTACTGTACGTGACGAGCGAGGCGGACGGGTCGCGCCTGCTCACCTGCTGCGGCGGCGCGACACGGACGCGTCGGTGCCGCGCGAGCTGTTCAGCCGCGAGGTCAGCGCGCGCCGCTCGCGCACCGCGCTCGACCGCCCGCGCCCCAGGTCTGTACTGTACGTGACGAGCGAGGCGGACGGGTCGCGCCTGCTCACCTGCTGCGGCGGCGCGACACGGACGCGTCGGTGCCGCGCGAGCTGTTCAGCCGCGAGGTCAGCGCGCGCCGCTCGCGCACCGCGCTCGACCGCCCGCGCCCCAGGTCTGTACTGTACGTGACGAGCGAGGCGGACGGGTCGCGCCTGCTCACCTGCTGCGGCGGCGCGACACGGACGCGTCGGTGCCGCGCGAGCTGTTCAGCCGCGAGGTCAGCGCGCGCCGCTCGCGCACCGCGCTCGACCGCCCGCGCCCCAGGTCTGTACTGTACGTGACGAGCGAGGCGGACGGGTCGCGCCTGCTCACCTGCTGCGGCGGCGCGACACGGACGCGTCGGTGCCGCGCGAGCTGTTCAGCCGCGAGGTCAGCGCGCGCCGCTCGCGCACCGCGCTCGACCGCCCGCGCCCCAGGTCTGTACTGTACGTGACGAGCGAGGCGGACGGGTCGCGCCTGCTCACCTGCTGCGGCGGCGCGACACGGACGCGTCGGTGCCGCGCGAGCTGTTCAGCCGCGAGGTCAGCGCGCGCCGCTCGCGCACCGCGCTCGACCGCCCGCGCCCCAGGTCTGTACTGTACGTGACGAGCGAGGCGGACGGGTCGCGCCTGCTCACCTGCTGCGGCGGCGCGACACGGACGCGTCGGTGCCGCGCGAGCTGTTCAGCCGCGAGGTCAGCGCGCGCCGCTCGCGCACCGCGCTCGACCGCCCGCGCCCCAGGTCTGTACTGTACGTGACGAGCGAGGCGGACGGGTCGCGCCTGCTCACCTGCTGCGGCGGCGCGACACGGACGCGTCGGTGCCGGGAGGCGCCACCGGCCTCCTCATGTCTCCGTCTTTCTCCATCCAAATCGAATGGATTAGATGAAAAAGGACGACTTTACCTCTAAGTGACCTCAATTGACATCAGCTTCGGCTGAGATATAGTAACCGGAGATTGGCATTGATTTATCCTAAAATTAATGAAGACTACCCCTTCGCTCAAATTACCATGTAATATCATGAAGGTCAATTTCCCAATCTACAAAAAAGCTTCCATAGGCAACGATGACCGCTTACCCATACAACATATATGTTTGACTACCACCTTCTTCTTAAAACTACTGCAAACAGAATAATACGTCCCGTACGTACCCCCAGGTCGCAAGAGTCCCAAGAGTCGCGGCAGTCCCAGGAGCGGGCCAGCCCGGACAAGCCCGGCTCGCCGGCCGTCAAGGACGTGCGCGATATGTTTCTGCACCAGTCCAAGAGCATCCTGGGCAAGATGCTGTCCCCGGCGAAGGAGCTCACGTCCAAACCCACGGCCAAGTGGTTTGCGGAACCGTTGAAGGTTAATGAGGTGAGGATTTGTAGTTATGGGTCCATTTGGGTAGGAGGGGAGTTGGGTGTAGTGGTGTTGCAATTGAACACACAGCGCCACCAATGCCTATGTCCCAACACTAATTCAATTGATTGGTGTTCCCAGCACTTACCTTTTTTTTTCTCTTCTCTCTTGTTCCGCGCCATTGTCTGTGATAGCATAACCTCATTGAGCTCTGTAAAATATCCTATTCAAACTTAATAAATAAGTGTTAAATAAACGTCCTTCATATTTATTTTTACATCAAGTGGCTATCTACCTTGGACAATCTACCTCGATCGGAGATAAGGTTTTATCTGTCCCTTTGTCAGCGATAGGGGGGTGAAGTGAATCAACTACGTTCGTCGCTCATAGGGGACAGGGGGACAAATCAAACTATGTTGCCACCCTGCTTTGTCGCCTTTGGGGGACAGGTCGGAATAAAAAGTTTGTAAATACATACATAACTCATGCCCATAATCCCGAAGGGGTAGGCAGAATCAAAGGGGCAGTAGGCCCCTTTAACCACATTCAGCCGAAAACAAAACTGGGCTGGGTTAGATGGAACATTGTGAAAATGTAGTGACAAGTGGCTAGCTCGTCGCCTATACAATCACATACCCAAAACCCGATATACCATTAGTCGCTTTTTACGACATGCAAGGCAAGAGACACAGTTGACACATTCGTTTCAAGTCCCAGATCAACATGAGACGAAGTTTGTAAATCTGTAGAAATACGTACTCAGATTTCTATCTAGAGGTAAGTGCCTGGGTTTGAACCCGAAATCCTCGCGTATAAGGCGCGTCTTTGCCACAGAGCTATCATTATGTTTTTGTTTGGTCTAATTAGAATTGCTTTCTCAAATATTTTTGTATTGTATTATGTTTAGACATCTTCATATGTTTATCGGCACTCGCTATGTCCCCAGCCGCCGCCCGCCCGCCCCGAGAAGCTGATGACGCGCAAGGAGCTGACCGACCCCTTCGGCTCCGACGAGGAGGACGACGCGCCGCCGCTGCAGCGCCGCGCCCAGGAGACCGCCGGCGACGCTGGTCAGTCTAGTGCCTGCATCGTTATATGACACTACCAGCGCCCCGCGGTTTCACCCGCGTACTTCCCGTTCCCGTGGCGATACAGGGATAAAATAAAGCCTATGTTACTCGCTGAGGAAATAGCTTTCCATTGGTGAAAGAATTATAAAAATTGGTCCAGTAGTTTCGGAGCCTATTCAATCCAAACAAACAATCAATTTTTTCCTCTTTATAATATTATTATATATTATATAGGAAGTGGCGTGAAGTTTAGTTAGTTAGTTTATATAGTAAGTATAGACTAACTTGTGTCCGCGGCTACACCTGCGTGGTACATCGATAAAACATAGCTTATGTGATATTCCAGCGTATAATCTATGTTTGTGCCTAATTTCATCGCGAACCCTTTAATAGTTTTTGAGTTTTTCGTTACAAACATAAAGCAGTTGACTAGCTCGATGGCGCATTCGGTAGTGACCCTGCCCCATACGCCAAGAGTTGTGGGTTCGATCCCCACTCAGGACAAATATTCGTATGATGAATACTTGTGTTTGTTCTGTGTCTGGGTGTTAATATCCAATATTTAAGTATATATTTGTAATACCACTGTTGTTTCTCACCTTGGAGTTAGATCAATGAATGTGATGTAGTCTGATATTATTATATTATTATTATTGTTGTCTCCTTTTGGGTATCACGGGAAGTTTTACCTTCCCGGTCCTTTGGAAGGCTTGCATGGGGGCACAGGCCCAACATGTAGAGGCCCCTTGAGACGTTTCTATATGAGTGTGATGGAGTACACCGGCCGGATGTTACTTCTGAGTATACTAACATAATACACTCAGTAGTAACACCCGGCAAGTGCAACACTATTGCAATAAGGTGGAAACAAAAAATATGGGCTATTGCAATGGATTTTTGTGGAAAGAAAAACTGGGCTATGGGGTGAGATAACGGCCGCCTGCCATTTCAATATCTCACAAATTAAAGTGCGGCAGGTGGTGACTCGCCCTCCACTAGATGGGCGCCCCAAATCAATATTATTATTATTATTATAAAGAAATACAAATCTTTGCTGTTTATAATATTAGAATAGAATAACAGAGCCCCGCGGTTTCACCCGCGTGGTATAAAATATTAATTCTGAGTTACATTTTCCACAGTCAAAACTGAACAAAAAACACCAACCATAGAACCGGCCCTCACGGATCCGCTCACCTCCCCCGAGGAGGACTTAGACCACCGGCCGCAGCCGGACAACAGACTCCAGCCGGACAACAGACTCGAACCGGACAACACACTGCAACCAGACGTCATCCTTCAGCCGGACAACAGACTCCAGCCGGACAATAAGTTGCAGGACAACAAGTGTACGGACAATAAGAAGGTCGTCTCGCCGGAGCTGCCTAAGCCGACGCCGGTGAGTATCGTCCGGGTACTAGTGTGTGGCTTGGTTGTGATGTTACCGGCGTAATCAGTATATTAGTGCCGTATTGGACTATCGTCTGCGCCAAGTAATACGAGATTATATTATACATACATAGTACCACCTCGGTTGGAGGGTTAGGCGGAATCCAAGGAGTTAAAACTCCTTTTAACAAAAATAAAATTAGGCTTAGTTAATGTAAAACCATGAAAATTTAAGTGATAAACGGCTATCTCGACGCCTTCAAAATCACAAGTTCAGTAATATTTTTTTTCAATTTCTACCTTTTTTATTATATTCATAAATATATTGAAAAGGTTGTATAATTCCAAAGCTCTAAGTTTTTAGTCAAATTGTTTCGGGACCTTCTTGCTATTTCACAAAACAAATTTTAATATGGAATTCGTATGGCTCACGTAAAGAATGAATATGCCATTCTTTGTCATGATATTTAAAAGCTTGTGATTTCCTAAGTTTAAACAGAATTTAAGCAGAAGAATCTGGTCATGTTACTTGGCGCAGTCTAAATTTGTATGGTGTATCTATTACATATCATGAATGGTGAACTTAAACTCAAAATCACACAAATTAAGAGTATCATGTTTTCAGAGACTCATGTATTCGCTAATGATAAGAAGATTATCATGCTTGTAATACTATTAAAACTCATTTACTTATGTAACGGTAATCTAGGTATTTATTCTAGATTTTTAAAGAATTAATGTAGATTAGATTATGTAAAGAAATTTAATCCTTAGTGGTAGTAAATTTAGGGTTATTTTTAGACTGATCTACGTTGATGTTTTGTCTCTTTTTCCCTAATTTTGTTTGCGGTAAAGAGGGAATGGAAGAGAAAATACGCGAATTGATAATTCTCGTCAAATATTGAATGATGTTATTCCTTATAAATGTTGTGTCTATGTGTTTGAGATATGAGCACTTTGTTGGTATAATTATCGATCAGGAATAAGAAAATCATTGTGTCACTTTAAAAAAACCGTTATGCCTTAGAAACAGTTACTCTACTTGATGATAATTTAATAAACTGAAGCCATATATTATATTTGTATAATATTTCCATTTAAATTTCTTTTCAAAATGTAATTAGTCAGCGTTTTGACTTTACACGTATGTGACGTCACCCGCTCGTAAATTAGAAGTTTTGACAATGATTAAAAAGAAAGTCATTTGATTAAGCTGTCAAATACCTTAAATACACGATTTTAATTTATATATGAACAAGGTTTAAATTAAGACGACAAAATTTTGGCTTAATCTAAACTAGCTAAGCATTGGTACATACGCATTTGAAGTTGACTCACGAGAACCATTTCTTTCCATTGCATCATCGTCATCGGCTTAATGCTCGTGTGTGTGTGCCGGCTTGGATCGCTTGCCGAACGCTTCGCTCTGATTGGTCGGCTGTCGTGGCGCCTGCGTCCCCATTGGACCGCTACCCCGTCCCGCCACCCCCATTGGCCGGCGTCTGGAAACGCTTGGATTGTGATTGGCCGAACATTTTCGCTTCGTTCTGGTTGGCCGCTTTGTGTACGGAATGCAGCAGTTGTTGTCGAGACACGACGAGCTGAAGGAGCGAGCGAGACAGCTGCTTGAAGCGACCAAGCGGGAGGCGCGGGAGAAGGACAGAATGAGACGGCAGATTTCCAAAGAGAAGGAGGATAAAGCAGAGGTTGTGAAGGAGAACGGGCTCAGGAATGGAGACCTGAGCCCCACGAAAAAGGTATGAGGGAGTGTCACTATATTACTATTGAAAGGTATTTTAGGTATACTTTTCTTCAAGATGTGCGTCTTAAACTTTGATTTTTTCCGAAACTGGAAGTAGTTATAGCGACTGCGACCTTTCTAAGTAAAAAAAAATCTAGTTATTCAAAGATTCGCGAGCAACTTAAAATGAGCGAAAAAAACATTTTAATTATTATACGGTTCACCACCATTTTGGGCGAATAGAGATCGTCCATTACTCCGCAGGACCTGAATCTCACAACCATTTTGAAGAAAGAAAACTTATTTATTTGGTGTATTGGTTAGTTTTAAGTCCAAGAATACATTTCATAATTGGCGAAGTATAGAGTTGTAATACTTAATTTGTGTGCAGCCAATGACGGAAGAGGAGAGACAGACGATGCTGAGGGAGCGAGCGAGGAAGCTGATCGCGGACGCAAGGGCCGGCATAGTCAGGTAAGCTGAGATAGACTGAGATTTTTTAGTATATTTACTTTTACAATAAAATTTTAGTAGAATAGCATTATTTTTTTCGACTGAATAAATAAATAAATAAATAAATATTCGATGACATCACATACATTGATCTGACTCCGAAGTAAATAGCTTAAGCACTTGTGTTACGGATATCAGAAACAACAGTGGTATTACAAATATATACTTAAATATTGGATATTAACAACCAGACACAGAACAAACACAAGTATTCTTCACACGATTATTTGTCCTGGGTGAGGATCGAACCCACAACTCTTGGCGCATGGGGCAGGGTCACTACCTAATGCGCCATCGAGCTTGTCAAGAACTTGACAAGAACACTGAAAGAGCTAATTTTTAAACAAAGAGCTTAGTTTAATTACGAAAACAAAAATATCGTAATACAATGTAATTCCTAGTTCAGATATTTGATATTAAAATTAGCGAGTCTGGCTATCATCGAAGCAACTCTTATCAGACTCGTTAAAAATATTTACAGATAGACTGTAAAATAGCAAATTTCATTGTCATTGTGCCGCATTGCCGCACGTAGTAAAATATAGCACGTATCGCACGTACGAGATATAACATGATCAAGCATATACTAACAGATAGAGTGATATATAAACTGTAATACAACGTTAAATAAATCAGTCATCTTCAGTCATCTACAAGACATCTATTAACCTTTGTTTCATTCCACGCCATCACGTCGGGGTCACCACTTTAACCGAGTATAGGACTGGGGTAATTGAGACAACAGTTGGTATAAGTCTCAACTACCCCATTACGTCGGGTTCGCCGCCAATATCACCGCGAATGGGACTGGCGTGGAATGAAACAAAGGTTAATAGATGTCTTGTAGATGACTGAAGATGACTGATTTATTTAACGTTGTATTACAGTTTATATATCACTCTATCTGTTAGTATATGCTTGATCATGTTATATCTCGTACGTGCGATACGTGCTATATTTTACTACGTGCGGCAATGCGGCACAGTCATCCTAAAAATATTACATCCCTATTGTATCCTGAATGTATGCTAATTTAATACAAATATCTGACTACTTGGTCTAGTGGTCATTGGTTACTAAAGCAAGGGTCGCGCGCGTAAATCCAGCTGGGAACCAAATGTAGGTGATGAACACGGTCATTTATACTTGATGTCATTTTATATTAGGTGTCTATTATCCATAACACATACGTCACTATTCCGAATAGTCAATGGTCCTTCGAGCCGGATCTGAATCCGGTTTGGAGGACCATTGAAAACCGCCTTTCGGCGGTTGTGGTCGGAATGGTCAATGGTCCTTCGAGCCGGATCTGAATCCTGTTTGGAGGACCATTGATGTTTGGGATGTAAAAGAAAGGCGATTGTTCCATCACAGCATGTTTAGGTATTTTAGTACAATATAACTATTCATTATCAATGACGCCGGGTTAACGTTAAATGTGCGTGTGACGTGACTGGTCAAAATTCCTCTACTTCGCCTTGAAAGAGAGGAATATTCGTATATTGTGCAGTGAAATATCGAACAAGCATACTATTGTGATTGCAGCCCGTCGTCGCCTCTGTCCCCGTCGCGCACGCGCGCTCCCACGCTCGAGATCATTAGCAAACAATCCCTCATGGACGAGATCGCTGCCGGTAAGCTTATTCTACTTCAGGGCGTAACTTAATAACTTTCTATTATTAAGTTACACCCAGGGAGGGTTACTGTCATCTGTTATAGCAGGTCTGTTTAACAATTTCCCGGTTTTTTAAATATTGAATGACAAATGAAATGCTTTATAACTGTAGTTTAAAAATATTTTAATATATTTCTACCAATTTACATTATTTTCCTTGCTTGAAAAAACAAATCATCTTCATAAATAACTAACTAACTAAACTTCACGCCACTTCCCTAGCGGGGTAGGCAGAGAGAACCATGTTTAGTAGTTAAGGTTATTTAATATAATACTCGGGGCGACCGTGCCATAAGATGGTTAAGATTATAATTCCAATAATATGTCGACAGATGACGTTGATCAAATATGCAGAAATGACGTACCTACATTCCTGCATCGCGCATGTTATTCTCGCCACTAAATATATACGCGGCTTCACCTGCGTAGTTTTCGTGGGAATAGAGGCATAAAATAGAGCCTACTCGTTACTCGCTGATATAGTAGCTTTCCATTATTGAAAGAATTTTTCAAATCGGTCCAGTAGTTTCGGAGCCTATTCAAGGCAAATAAACAATAAAATCTTTCCTCTTTATAATATTAGTATAGATACAGATATAGGTACCACTCGGTTAGAGTGTAGCTCGGCGGAAGTAGTTCTAGTTCCGGTGCGAGCGCGTACGCGTGTGTAATGTTTAACGTCCCCCCACGTGTCGCAGCGGGCGGCGTGGAGCAGCTGGACGCCCTGCTGGCGCGGGGCGGGGGCGGCGCGAGCGACTCGGCGCCCTCCAGCCCCGCCTCCAGGAACAGCTCCGCCAGCCCCGACCGCTCCGGTTAGTGCACACACACACACACACACACATACATACAGCTGGACGCGCTGCTGGCGCGGGGCGGGGGCGGCGCGAGCGACTCGGCGCCCTCCAGCCCCGCCTCCAGGAACAGCTCCGCCAGCCCCGACCGCTCCGGTTAGTGCACACACACACACACACACACATACATACAGCTGGACGCGCTGCTGGCGCGGGGCGGGGGCGGCGCGAGCGACTCGGCGCCCTCCAGCCCCGCCTCCAGGAACAGCTCCGCCAGCCCCGACCGCTCCGGTTAGTGCACACACACACACACACACACACATACATACAGCTGGACGCGCTGCTGGCGCGGGGCGGGGGCGGCGCGAGCGACTCGGCGCCCTCCAGCCCCGCCTCCAGGAACAGCTCCGCCAGCCCCGACCGCTCCGGTTAGTGCACACACACACACACACACACATACATACAGCTGGACGCGCTGCTGGCGCGGGGCGGGGGCGGCGCGAGCGACTCGGCGCCCTCCAGCCCCGCCTCCAGGAACAGCTCCGCCAGCCCCGACCGCTCCGGTTAGTGCACACACACACACACACACACATACATACAGCTGGACGCGCTGCTGGCGCGGGGCGGGGGCGGCGCGAGCGACTCGGCGCCCTCCAGCCCCGCCTCCAGGAACAGCTCCGCCAGCCCCGACCGCTCCGGTTAGTGCACACACACACACACACACACATACATACAGCTGGACGCGCTGCTGGCGCGGGGCGGGGGCGGCGCGAGCGACTCGGCGCCCTCCAGCCCCGCCTCCAGGAACAGCTCCGCCAGCCCCGACCGCTCCGGTTAGTGCACACACACACACACACACACATACATACAGCTGGACGCGCTGCTGGCGCGGGGCGGGGGCGGCGCGAGCGACTCGGCGCCCTCCAGCCCCGCCTCCAGGAACAGCTCCGCCAGCCCCGACCGCTCCGGTTAGTGCACACACACACACACACACACATACATACAGCTGGACGCGCTGCTGGCGCGGGGCGGGGGCGGCGCGAGCGACTCGGCGCCCTCCAGCCCCGCCTCCAGGAACAGCTCCGCCAGCCCCGACCGCTCCGGTTAGTGCACACACACACACACACACACATACATACAGCTGGACGCGCTGCTGGCGCGGGGCGGGGGCGGCGCGAGCGACTCGGCGCCCTCCAGCCCCGCCTCCAGGAACAGCTCCGCCAGCCCCGACCGCTCCGGTTAGTGCACACACACACACACACACACATACATACAGCTGGACGCGCTGCTGGCGCGGGGCGGGGGCGGCGCGAGCGACTCG
This sequence comes from Glyphodes perspectalis, assembly GCA_951394215.1. Lineage (NCBI taxonomy): Eukaryota > Metazoa > Arthropoda > Insecta > Lepidoptera > Crambidae > Glyphodes > Glyphodes perspectalis. Next base: position 9,946,309 of record OX596226.1, read on the forward strand.
GCGCCCTCCAGCCCCGCCTCCAGGAACAGCTCCGCCAGCCCCGACCGCTCCGGTTAGTGCACACACACACACACACACACATACATACAGCTGGACGCGCTGCTGGCGCGGGGCGGGGGCGGCGCGAGCGACTCGGCGCCCTCCAGCCCCGCCTCCAGGAACAGCTCCGCCAGCCCCGACCGCTCCGGTTAGTGCACACACACACACACACACACACATACATACAGCTGGACGCGCTGCTGGCGCGGGGCGGGGGCGGCGCGAGCGACTCGGCGCCCTCCAGCCCCGCCTCCAGGAACAGCTCCGCCAGCCCCGACCGCTCCGGTTAGTGCACACACACACACACACACACATACATACAGCTGGACGCGCTGCTGGCGCGGGGCGGGGGCGGCGCGAGCGACTCGGCGCCCTCCAGCCCCGCCTCCAGGAACAGCTCCGCCAGCCCCGACCGCTCCGGTTAGTGCACACACACACACACACACACATACATACAGCTGGACGCGCTGCTGGCGCGGGGCGGGGGCGGCGCGAGCGACTCGGCGCCCTCCAGCCCCGCCTCCAGGAACAGCTCCGCCAGCCCCGACCGCTCCGGTTAGTGCACACACACACACACACACACACATACATACAGCTGGACGCGCTGCTGGCGCGGGGCGGGGGCGGCGCGAGCGACTCGGCGCCCTCCAGCCCCGCCTCCAGGAACAGCTCCGCCAGCCCCGACCGCTCCGGTTAGTGCACACACACACACACACACACATACATACAGCTGGACGCGCTGCTGGCGCGGGGCGGGGGCGGCGCGAGCGACTCGGCGCCCTCCAGCCCCGCCTCCAGGAACAGCTCCGCCAGCCCCCGACCGCTCCGGTTAGTGCACACACACACACACACACACATACATACAGCTGGACGCGCTGCTGGCGCGGGGCGGGGGCGGCGCGAGCGACTCGGCGCCCTCCAGCCCCGCCTCCAGGAACAGCTCCGCCAGCCCCGACCGCTCCGGTTAGTGCACACACACACACACACACACATACATACAGCTGGACGCGCTGCTGGCGCGGGGCGGGGGCGGCGCGAGCGACTCGGCGCCCTCCAGCCCCGCCTCCAGGAACAGCTCCGCCAGCCCCGACCGCTCCGGTTAGTGCACACACACACACACACACACATACATACAGCTGGACGCGCTGCTGGCGCGGGGCGGGGGCGGCGCGAGCGACTCGGCGCCCTCCAGCCCCGCCTCCAGGAACAGCTCCGCCAGCCCCGACCGCTCCGGTTAGTGCACACACACACACACACACACACACATACAGATGGCGCTTGTTGAATACAGAGCTCAGGTATGTCTCGTCTCAGGCCCCGACTGCATTCAACTCGCGCGCTATCTGTACTTATGACCACGTCTGGTCAGTCACATACATTTTAGATTTCGAGTAGACTTGAAACAGACAGATGTCGCTAAAGGCATCATGTAGACTGATTGAGAGATAAAACCGAAAAAAAAAACGTTATTATTTCACTTTTAAAAAATGATTTTTTCATTAAGGTAAGTTATTTACGTCATTTCTTAGATAATTTATTAAACTTAGGTGAAAAATATGTTTATAAAATATTTTCTTCAAAAGCAAACCAAAATAATCTTTGTTTTTAATTTTACACAGATGGCGTATTATTACTTAGAAACAACTAACCCGTGCTTATAGCAGCCTCTTGTATTATTCCTGACAAACAGACTGAACTTTGCTATAGTTCCAATTACTCACCACTGTCGCTGTTCTTGCGCGAGTTATAGCAGTAACTTTTCAAGTATGGGCAGTGACCCTCTGTTGTACGTAGTATATTATTACTCTGTGCTTATGACTAACGCACTGGTGTACACTGACAGAACTCTATGTTAAATACTGATATACTAGTATTAAGGTAGACATAGCACAGTCAAGCTTCTATACGATTACGTGATTAATTGATATAGGAGGAAAGGAAATTAATAAAGGAGGCCATGTTTGTTCAAAATTATTCTAATAGAATCACTCACTTGCCAATGTTTAAATATGCTACTGACCTTACCATTAAATTATTTACGTTGTTACAATTGTATTTATTTGTATAAATATTACACAAATATAAAGAATGTAAAAACTTCCAGAAAATCTTTTAGCATTACCTTTACCTAAGTTCAAATTGTACATTAACGCGTTTTTAATGAGTAAGGGCTATAATAACATTTAAGACTTCTTAAATGATTAGCATATATGTTTAATTTCATAATTAAGTGTTCACCTGCAGTGTTGTTATTGTTATCTAGGAAGTGTAGATTATTAATTACAATATTGTTAATTTTAGCATTTAAAAGAGTAACTATTGAGTTTCTTGCCGGTTTCTTCTCGATAGAGTCTACTGTACGAACCGGTGGTAATATTTTGTTTTCTGTACACATTTACTATTTATAAGTGCTATTTTGAATCCTATATTAATAGGGATTTTTAATTAAAATTTGAAATGAAC
>OX596226.1:10588380-10752403 GCA_951394215.1 Glyphodes perspectalis
CTGTGAAAATTAATCAGTCATAATGTATCTATGATAGCTAGTAGAATACCTTTTCAATCTTAAAATGTCTTCACATAACTGAGGACTAGACTAAGACTTTGTTTTAGTATCTTATGCAATTAACGTTTAATATCAAAAACTAAGCAACAGTCATCACCTCAACAATTACTTTCATGAGCGCTAACATAAAATACTTAAGACTTCTCCGTACTTTAAAGGTAACCTTCAACATTATTAAGTAGAACGCTACTTCACCGAAAGCGCTTGATATTATCCAAGTGCTTTAGTATAATCTCTGTCATTAAGAACCACATCACCGTCCGAATAGTCGTCCTAAACCTGTCGACAGATTGTCCCACTCGCTCGTCAACCAAGGCGAAGCAATAAAATCTATACAGACGTTAATAACGAGTTCCCATATAAAGTTTTCCTATTTCCCTTTTTCCTTTAGCCAGACAAATAAAAGGCAGTAATGGAGTCCTGCCAAGTATAATATCTGGGACTGGGTAAGCGGCTTAAGGTAACGAGTATCGGTTGAGGCAAATGAAAATAAATATGCCGGCTGCTACGGGAAACTACGTAACTGATTTTCTTCTAAATTTTTGCAACTGGCAAACCAGCATTTTTAACTTGAAATATGAGTAGAAGAAACAATTTTTTTTTCTAGACAAATAATGGAAGTTTCACCTATGGTGTAGCATGTATTATATGTAATGTAATAATTATACATAAATAATCACGATCAAGCTAATCTTAAAAAAATCTTCTGTACAATATGACACAAACGTGGTAATGAAGTATTTAAATTGAATTTTCTGAGTATTTTACTGTAATTCAAAAACTAATAAGGTGGCTCAGACTAATTTTCTCATATTTGTAAGCCTATAAAATGTGTGTGCTTTCTAACTCCACAATTCCAAAACGTAAAAAAACATTTGAAGTGAAATATTTGATTTTGTACTTTCACCATTGTACGTAGCAGCCGCCGCTTAGCGTCTACGGAGCAATCTTTATTTCAAAGGACTGTTAATAACTGAGGAACTGAGACGGCCGCTCGGACACGCCGACAGACCTTCGAAATTGATTTCACGAAGAAAACTCGGAATCACTCGTTACTGTTAAGTCGCCATAAAACAACGCTCATTTTAAATATTAACAGCAATTATAATTAAAAACGTCTAGACTATGCATACTTCCTATTACACTATATAAATATTAAATGTAATTTGCTATACTAGGAAGAAATGATACTATTGCTTACTCTTTGTATAAAGCTAGGGAAACGGTATGCTGGACTAACTCTTCAACATTTTTCTAACTATATGTCTTAATTCTAGATTTAGGTGGTCTAGTTATTACATATTGAAGTGAGCTTTGTGACTCTATGGGGTACCAGTCTGTTTTAGGTCTAAGTGTCCATAGCCATTTGATGTGCAGTGTGCCATATTGCCGCACGTAGTAAAATATAGCACGTACCGCACGTACGAGATATAACATGATCAAGCATTTACTAACAGATAGAGTGATATATAAACTGTAATACAACGTTAAATAAATCAGTCATCTTCAGTTATCTACAAGACATCTATTAACCTTTGTCTCAAATACCCCAGTCCTATACCCGGTTAAATGCAGGTTATTCTCATACTGAGCTTGTGGTATAACTGTTTACTAAGATTTAAAATTTAAAATTGGATTGGAATTAACATCCCTCGCATTAAAACTTTAAATAGTAAATCAAGTTTATCATAATATGTAATATCGACCATATTTGTATATCTAATAAAGATTTATAAGCGCCTTTGTGAAGCTTATAGTAATAAATATATTTATATTACATCAAATGCGTTTCTGAATATTTGTAATTTATTTATTCCAGGTAGCGCAATCAATTCTTTTGATGAATTACTCGCGGAAATACAATAAAAGGCCAATTGGAGCATCCTCTCATTTAAATAGCTCAGCATAGCATTGCGCGGTGATTGTTGTTGATTACAGGCGCGCAACGGCTGTGCATTTTAAAATGGCGAATGGAGTTATTCTAGCCGCCTCCGTTTTGCAGCGGTAATACAATTGACGCGTTTTTCGCTTCAGCGGTTTTTTGTGTTGCCCGGCTATCGGTAGTTTCGCTGTCATGTCGATATTTGTGCTTGAAAATTAGTAATAATATCGATTATGCTATGAGTAAGTATTACAAATTTGCTTTAATTTTTTCGGTTAAAATGTAAGCGTGTGAATGAATCATACCATGTTAGAGGTGGTACCAATAATATTATCGCGACCTAGCTGTTATATACAATGCCATCTGGTCTGGTTAAATTATGATTTAATTAAGTAAACATCTTTATTTTATATTTTGTTCTGACAAGTCGACTTCTTGACATTGTTCAAAGGCAAATATGGTTTATACACCCTTGTGAAATATGTCATTGAAAAGAGTAATTGTAATTATTATGAGTTTCTTGCCGGTTTCTTTTCGGTAGAAACACCATTCCGAACAGATGTTAGATTCAGTGTTCAAACTTATATAAATAAAGATTATTTTGATTTTGAATTTGTTGTCAAACGTTAAAGTTGCGAAATAGCGCACCACGCAGGTTAGAAGTTATCTAACCTGCGTGGTGCGCTATTTCGCATCGCGGATCGACGCGCGTGCGCAGGCCGTATCACGACCGTTTCGAGTCGCGAGGAAGCGCGTGTCCTTACCATTGAGCTACCGTGCATAATTTTTACCATTTTCTGGTTCTATTCTATGATCGTGATCTAGCTACAGTATGCAACGTCACCTATCGGAAAACATCACAACTCACTTTTTACCGACCTGCGTGGGCGCATTTTGTCCAATCACATCTTGATATAGCTGCAACAAATACAACGCCATCTGTTGACGAACTACAAAATGAATTTGTAACTAACCTGGGTTGGCGTGCTTCTCGGCTGGTCCTGCATAGGCGGTCGGCGCGCATGCGCGGGCCGTATCACAAACGTGTCGAGGCGCGAAGATGCGCGCGGGCCGGGCGCTGCGCCCGCGTCGCCGATCGCGTCGCGTACCGCCCCGCGGATGTTCAGGATCGTGTCGCCCGTCTTCACGCGCCGGTCTACCGCCGTCTGGGAACAGGCGTTGAGTAAATTCTTTGGTACTAGTAGCAATGTTTGATAAAGTGATAAGCTTATTAGAAAGCCTTCCGAGACGGCAGTATCCCAAGCCTTGTGCTTATCTTACAATATTATTGTACAATTCGGTACAAATTCCCAAAACCTGAGGTGAAATAAAACTACTTTACACTATGTACGGAGGAAAGTTATTGTACGTTGCTCAGACCTATATATGTGCCGTCAAAAACGAAACAATACCTCGAGCACAGGCACCGCCATCTATTGGTAACAATGTAAAACTAAATTCTAGTTAAACTAAACAATTATAAACGCGAAAGTTCACGGTAGTCAGACCTAGTAGCATTAGAAGGAGTTCAATAAAGCGCAATATCCCGTATTTGTTTTGTCCATTAGAATTTGAACCAGCTGAAAAAATAATCCTTGACCGAAATATGGACATACCTATCAATGATATAATTAATACATTGTAACAATTACTAAGCCTTTTCAAATGTAATTATATATTAGGACTATAAACTAAGACGAAAATGTGGGCATAATATCTTTTAAAATCGTAAAAATATTTTAAACAATAAGAAGAAATCTTAATGTTCTAAAATGATTTATGGACGAAACGAATTCAGCACGATTTGATTAATGGATCCATTTTTGTTTCTAAATTAAAAACGGGGCGTAGTCGTGAGGTGAACGATTTCGAAAGAGGAAAATTGTATTTTAATGTATCGGAATGATGATGTTCGAATTATTGCCGTCTTCATCTTACTAGGGTTATGTCCGTGCTGGGTCGGGGTTGAACATGATCTAGGACTTAGCAAATCATCGCCTTACCAACCATTGTAAGATAATAAATAATAATAAATAATACATTTTCCAGACTGACTCACCAATTCCCTAGTTCCAAACTAAGCTTATGCTTGTGCTATGGATACTAGGTAACGGATATACATACTTAAATACGTTATAAATATCCATGACTCGAGTACAAATGTCCATGTTCATCACACGAAACATTTGCCCCTAGCGGGATTCGAACCCGCGAAGACCACTCGACCAACGGGCCAGTCGAAAATAAGCATACACGTTGTCAAGAATACAGTAAAGAAAAGGGGAACTACTTATCCAAAAAACAATTAGCGCATTTGCTCGTATTTTTGTACAAACATAGCATCAAGCCCATAAACGCCGAAGGGGTAGGCACGGTCGAAGGGGCAGCATGCCCCTTCGACCACATTCAGCCGAAATTCACGCAAATAGTACTGCATAGATATGGATAGGTTATAGGATAACACATAAGCAATGTATAATCGATGTACCACGCGAGTAAAGCCGCGAGCAGAATCTAGTATTATATATGTATGACTTGGCGTTGAAAGGAGTAACTACCTAATAGATATCTTGTTGGTTTTCTTGGTAGAAGCAACATTCCAAACCGGTGATAGATTAACATTGTTCTATTTGTATATTTTGAAAATTTATAGGTGATTTTTAAGTCTTACCTACATTATAAAGATATTTTCGAATTTGAATTCGAGTAAGTAGATTAGAAAACGCGAGCAAATCCACTGTTAACAACTAGTGTAGATATGATAGCTCACCTTGGGAGTCTTATCCCATTGCTGGCCGCTGCTCCGCTTGGCCCTCTCCTCGCCGTCGGCACTAGCTGCCTCACTTTGTACCTTCATTTCGTCTTCAGTCTCATGAGCACTCCGGTCCTCTGGCGTGACCAGCTGCCGGCTCTCCTCGATACTAGTCTCTAAGTCGTTGTAGGATGGTTCATTGTCGAGTGCGTCTAAAAGGTTGGGTTCTTCGGGTGTGTCCTGTAAAGACAATAAGGGATTAATATTGTTGCCTGATAGTTATTCAGCATGAAAGCAAATTAAACATTTTAAATCGGTTTTAAACATGGCTGATGGAAAGATTTTTTACTTTTAATCTAATTCACGTATAAATTTAGGTCATAGAGAATTTCATTTCAAATTCAATTCAACAGCTTTAATGAAAACTAAAATATAAGTTAATATTTTGAAGCGAGTTAACATGGCAAAAAGTCAGCGTGCAATGACTACATAAAAAATCACAGACATTTACTATTTTCGTATTTAATACATTAAATGACTCCCCAAGTAGTAATTACAAGCCTATATGAAAAGACAAAAGTTAAAATCACCGGTCGGCATAATAGTTGGAAAACATTAAAATTTAATAGCCAAGGCGACTGTTAATTACAAGGTGTGGCGGCTACCGTCAGGTGGCGGTCGGAACAACCTGAATACCGTGGGAATCAATAATTAACGATAATAAATGTAAAACATGTAATAATATCCGCTGAAACGATTTTCGGTCACAGCGATCAACGAGAATAGAGCACAAGTATCTGCGCAAACACAAATGCATTTCACTGTTCCTTCATAGTCCGGTGAGACGGCAACCTAACATGACCGGAGAGAGGTCAGGCGCAGGACCAATGGCTTATTAACGTGCTTTTCATTTCAACCCCCTTGAAGGCCATCAATATATCAGCAATTCCTATGGTGTTGCAGTTGTCGATGGGCGCTATTTATGATCACAAAACATGCAAGTCCTTTTGTTACCTCTAACAAAGAAACACTAACTTTCATCCGCGTTTCACCCGCGTCGTTCCCATTCCCTTGGGATTACGGGAATAAAATATAGCCTATGTTACCCGCTCATAAATGAACTTTCCATTGTTGAAAGATTTTTTCAAATCAATCCAGTACTTTCGGAGCCTATTTAATACAAACAAACAAAAATCGACAAGCTCGATGGCGCATTCGGTAGTGACCCTGCCCCATGATCCCCACCCAGGACAAACATTCGTATGATAAATACTTGTGTTTGTTCTGTGTCTGGGTGTTAATATCCAATATTTAAGTATATATTTGTAATACCACTGTTGTTTCTGATATCCGTAACACAAGTGCTTAAGCTACTTACTTCGGAGTCGGATCAATGTATGTGATGTTGAATATTTATTAATTTATTTAAACATTTAAATCTTTCCTTTTTATTATATTAGTATTATGACTTACTTGCAAGGGGGGATAGAGGGGTGCGTCCCGCACCAGCTCGGCTGCGTCGACGAGCGGCGCAGGAGGCGCGTGGTGCGCAGGGTGCGCGGGGGGCGCCGGGGGAGCGGGGGGCGCTGGGGGAGCAGGGGGCGCGGGCGCACGCTCCGAGCTGCTCCACTCCGCCGCGCCGAGGGGGAAGCCTGAGGAAGAACACCAGGTCAAACATACCATCACTCTATTCCGGTCAAATTCCACATGTGCATTCTTGATATATATGTATTCCATATATGGCCTTAGACCTCGTGACTCACTTAAGGAAATATTCAAAGAGATAAATATACTGACCGTAGTTTCCCAGTTTATATTTGATTGTATTATCTATGTTCATAAAAACTTAGATGAATTCTATAAGAAATCTGATTGTCATCAGTTTAATACGAGAAATAAACACAAACTCGCCGTTCCAAAACTCAGGCTTAATAAGATTAGTGGTTCATTTGTAGGTCTAAGCATAAAAATATTTAATAAACTGCCTCAAAATGTTATTGAATTACCCACGCATAAATTTAAGTCTTATATTAAATCATGTTTAATAAGAAAAGGTTACTACAAAATAGATGATTATTTAAATGATAAAAATGTTTGGACAAGATGATCTGCTCGCATGCACAGTGAAATTTTTAGTCATGTTATTTTAATGTACCACATTTTAGAGATATGTAAAACATGTTTTTAAAAAAAAAGGCTATCTGTTGAGTTTCTTGCGGCACCTCTTCTCACCAGGCCATTCACGTCGAGGTGCTGGTAGGGTAAAAAAGTGTGACGTGCAAAAGAATTTGTTACAAATCTACTTGCAGAAATAAATAATTTCATTTCATTTCATTTCATTATTAATATGCAATGAAAAATGCACATTTGGGATTTAACGATGTACAGTTTAATAACTAGTAATACTACAGTATATACTGAAATCCTATTTGAAAGATGCTACATTTTTGACTTGTCTGTTTACCAGATGAAAAATAAATAAATATTTTTTACAATAAAAAAAAATTGCAACATTTTGCCTTAAACAATTTCAAATAAATTAGTCAAACCATTTGCGATTACTTTGATTTTATATCTAAGTGACATGCGCTACTTATGCTCTCACAGTAAAGCCAAAAACAAAATGCTGTAACTATTACTTTTTTAATTACACTAATTCATATAATTCATAAATGAAGATAATGTACTTCATTTACAAGAAAAATTTTTTTTTCTTTTAAATGAACTTTTTTTAAATCAGTCCTTTACGTAAACCATAATGTCATCTCGTATTCCAGTAAAAAAATAACCAATTTTCTGAAACCCAAGTTAGTTTCCTACAAGCAACTATCCATTGCTCCTTCCTTTTACATTCTTCAACTACCTCCACTATCAAAACCGTTAATCCACACCAATTTACGTATTTAGGTATCGCATTAGACCAAGCCGTAACTCGCCTTAACTAGCTCCTTTCAGCGTTTTAAATGACTCCAATAATTTCGTCGCGATTCAACGGGACAACCCGCCATAATTGTACGGGGGGGTTGGAAAGTTTCTAAATAGCGGCGCGATATAGTGCAGGGGATGGCAGTGAAGAATTTGAGATAATGTTAGTATCCCATTAGTGTTATAAATGTAAAAATGTAGTGTTTGGAATTTGTTTCTTTGTAATTATACGTAATTGAGAATGTTTTGGGAAAGGCGAAAAATTGAGCACTGGTAGCTAATATAAGTCGCGAGCTGAGATCTGACTAGTGGCCATTAATTGTGAATTATATGGATCATTTAACATACAAGTATGTTTAATACTTAGTATCCATAATATATGCTTGGAATGCTTATTTTAGAGCTAGGTAATTAGTGAAAAAAATTTAAGAATAACTTGCACTCGGGTGGTATGAATGGTACTAATATTTTATGTAGGCTTCAAGATCATATTATTTAAACGCTGACCTTCATATGACTATAAGAGTGAAAACATCAACAGCAAAAGTATATATAGAACCAATTATGAGCCACGTGTTATCATAAAGAACTCTGTGTATTAAAGTGTGTTCCTTGCTTATCATTTTATTTTATTTATTTATTAGGACAACCAACAAGGTAAACACTAAAACAACATAATCAAACAGAAATATCACGTCGTAAAAGGCGACCAATGGTATATCGGTTTTGGGTATGCGATTGTGTAGGCGACGAGCTAGCCACTTGTCACTACTTTTTCACAATTTTCCATCTGACCCAGTCCAATTTTATTTTTCGCTGAATGTGGTTAAAGGCGCCTCCTGACTCTTTTGACTCTGACTTCGGGGATTGCAGGCGTGATGTTATGTATGTATTAAAGTCCGTGCGGAGTTGCCTCGCCGCCGTCCGCTGCACTGCGCCAGACCCGGTCCCGTCTCAAACGGACTATTACAGGATCGAATTATTTCTTAATAAACAGCAAACAGAGAGGATCAAAGCTAATTCAGTGTCGGCGGGTTGTAAACGTTCCCCTCAGCCCCCACTTGGAGTGAAATGGGATGAGCGCTTGCTATTGAAGAAACGTGAAAATAGATTAATCCTGAACTGTACAAAGTTTTATATTGGATTTGTACAGTATTTTATGAATTTGACATAAATATGGACTATATAAACTGTTCCGTTAAATTAATTCTAGAATTTTGCAGAGCGATTTATTGCACGGTCGTATTATCTCTTGACGTTTTATATGTTATATTTAAAGGCTAGAAGGGCAACATTGGCGTCCTTTTGTATTTTTAAGACTTTTTAAAGTAATTAAAGTAAAAAAAAGTGGTTGATAAACTTGTTGAATACTATGCTCTCGGGACGTACCAAGAGCGTAGTATTTTAACTATTCGAGTATCATTGATAAGCTTCAGCTATCAAAATACTAGTCGCACACAAGACAACTCGTGTTGGAACTAATGATGTTTCATACCTACTTTGGCGAGGTGTTCATTCAAATCCAAGTACGTATCTCTAGGTTTTCGAAAGTCTACACGCTCTGATGCAGGGAATCATCGTAATCGCAACAAACACATAGAGATAACAATGGATAATCCAATATGACTAGTCGCTCAACAAATTGGTACAAATTCCAATAGCATTACTCACTAAATCAATCAGGCTTACTCTAACCAGATTTACAGAAAAAAAAACGGAACAAAACCCTAGAACGAGAAACAGTTAACCAATTGATTTAGGACTCCAGTTCTCCTTGCCGTAAACAGATCTTCGCTGTTGAATCACATTTAAAAGTCAAACGACGCTGCATCGATCACGCGCGTGCATCGTGTCGTGCGGTGCAATCTGTTACTGTAGCTGACTCGTAAGTAGCGCGGAGTGCTATATTGAGGGATGGGGATGCTACTTGATGGGAATGTGGAAGACTTGTTTCTTGTGTTTAAACAACGAATGAACGCCTCTGTAATACCGGTTTTAAAAGAACCGGCAATTCTCCTGAAATTTCGACCTTACGATCTTATACGCGTGAGACAGCGATTGACCTACAAGAAATTTCTTGCATTTAACGGCGTTCTTTTTTGCTGGTATATGTAATAGAGAAGTATGTATATGTTCATAAAATGGGTAAATTTTTCTTCTTCAGAATAGATTCTAGATACTTGACGGGTACATTTCATCAAAAGTTAATTTCTTCAAAACTTCTCAATATATATTAATACAAAAAAAATGGAAACATCAATTCCTTTTTCTTACTTAGCCACCCCTGGTATACCGCGAATGTGTTACTTATTGGATCTTTTGAGTAATTTTCCCATGTAAATACATGCCTTCTGAAGATTCGATTGGCATCGTAATAGTAAAACCTCAAATGGAAATCGAGGCAAATCAGCACCAAAAACAAATATCCACGTACAAATATCCTTGTATTTATGAAGGGTAAAGAGCCGATGCGGGTCGGATGGGAAAGAAAAGTGCGTGTTAACAGAATCTGTTGAGATCGGCTGAGGCTGACGAGGCGCGCTGTCAGATAGGCTGATTATATTCATCTACACATTTCAATTCTATAATAGGTTTGATTTGGACGTAGAAGATTGAATGTAAGAGTATAAAAAATTACGAAGACAGCAAGGTAAATATGCAATATATGGTATATTAATGCAAGCGTAGAAGGCATAAGATGTATTTTTATCAGTTTAGTGTTACTAACTTAATTCTTCAAGTATTCAAAGTTAACTAAACATAACCAACGTACATACATAGCATCACGCCCATAATCCCCGAAGGCAAGCAGAGTCAAGGGACAGTTAGCCCATTTAACCACATTTAACTATAAATAAAACTGGGCTGGGTTAGATGGAAAATTATGAAAAATTAGTGACAAGTGGCTAGTTTGTCGCCTACACAATTACCTACCCAAAACCCGATATGCCATTAGTCGACTTTTACGACATGCTAGGCAAGAAACACAGTTGGCACATTATTTTTCAATCTCAAACCAACATAGTACTGTGTTTTAACAATACGATTATCCAAGATACAAAACAGAAAACTAGGGTAAGCTAGGCAACGATGCGTTCAAAGTAAAACTTCTTGCAAGTTGATGGCCAAGTTGATCCCGCGGCGGTCGTGACTCGCAGCTTAGTGGCTGCCGGAACTGCTGTGTTGAAACGTCCAATTCTGTTTCGGCATACAATTGGTCTTCTTGCATGTACAATTTATATTTTCAGGAGTTATCTGTTAGTTTTATGTACTTATTTTATTTGTTAGTTATGGATCTAGCCACTTGTTATGGCTTTTTGATAAGTTTCCATCTAACCCGTTTATTTACTAAATGTGGTCTAAAGAGAATGTCGGTTCTTGGGCTCTGTCTACTCTTACAGTGATTGCGGGCTGGTCGTTTGTATGTACAACTGTAAAGATAGAATTTTATTTTTCATCGTTAAAATATAATGAGCTGGCTTTTAACCAAGCGAGCGCTTAAATTTCGCTCTTGTACAGACCGTGTGTCCTGTGGGACTTTCTTATAATTATTTTCGAGATAAGAAATCAGTCTATGTCCTTTTACCTGTTTCAAAATTTAAACGAGCTTAATTTCATCAGAATCGGTTAAGTAGTTTAAGCGTGAAACGTAACACTCAGAGAGTGTGTTAAAATGGCGTAAAGAATTTTTTTATATGTTGTTAAAACTGAAATTACTTGAAAAGTTTTAAGTTTAAGTTTTAAAACACACTAAACGTGCTTATAAAATTTTAGGGTTTCCCTCGATTTCCCTAGGATACTTTCATTAAATCTTGAGTTTATGGCAGTGGGACCATATCGAGAGTAAACCATTTTTTTTAAATATAGAATTTTAAAAATCTGTTTATAATTCTCAAGATTTAACGAGTAACTACATACAAAAAAAAACGAATTGCGAACCTCCTCCTTTTTTTGAAGTCGGTTAAAAGTAAGGTCCATCCGCAAATATGATCCCGAACGCGTCCATATTTGTGAGTCGTTGACAAATGCCCCGGAAGCTGCGATATTATTTACGGGCCGGAGCGACATCTGTCGCCGTCGCGCCCCCCCCCCCCCCTCGGACGCCCTCCCTCGCGACTAATGTTAACAAACTCGCGCTACATTTTATCACAAATACTTGCGACGTTTTACAAACATAGCTCTTCGAACTTGTGTGGAATTTTGTTTTGTAGTAAACCTTAGTGCATGTCTCAAGAGAATAGGGGAGCGGACTAAAAAAGTCTATTTAGTCCGTCAGTTAGATTATAAAAAAAATATTTAACATGTGTTTTTTTCATTTATTTGTCAAACAAACACTGGCGAAAATACAGCGGATTCAAATTGACAATATACAAATGGTGCCATCTTGCGGCCATATGATTATTTCTATTGACATATGTCAATAATTGCAATGTCCGGTCCAGAGCCATTAGAAAATAAAAAAAATAAAACAGTCTGATTCCCACCGCCATCCTGTGTTTTATTAACACGTAGGTACAACTTTTACTTACAAGTGACGGCGCAAGCCCCCACTCCAAAACTTGTCTTCGTAATTTGTGCTCTTTATATTTGTAATTTTTTGTTATAAAGCAAATAAATGTGTCTTGTATTTTTGTATAATCTAACTGACGGACTAAATAGAATGATAGTTTTTGACCCAGTATTGACCCCTATTTTACTACTTAAAATAACTTTACATATATATGTTTGAGAGGCACAGATATTTGAGAACCTATAATTACCTTAATCAGTATATTATAAAAAAGGCAACCATTGCTGACTGATTTACAAACATCACAGCTCCCACCACCAAATGGATTGCGCTGAAGTTTGGAACGCGATTAGTTATTACCAGTGGTCACTCATTGGTCGAAATTCGACCTTAATTAGTGTATTGTTTATATTAAATGTATTTCTAATTGTAAGAAAGAAGGAGGTCTAAAATGGGTCTAAAATGTTTATTTGTCTATATAAACTTATTAGGTCGTGAATTATAGCTAAATCGGTCGTCTTGTCAGCTAAATTGGTCGTCGTCTTTTTTCTTACTCAATGTCATAGTCTTTTTCGTCAATATGTCACGTCACTGTCATTGGTCAGGGCAAAAAAGTCGTAACACTAATGCATTATTTATAAAAAAAATATTACCTTTCTGCTCTCGTTCTCTATATAAACTTTAACTGTGCCAAATCGCATACTCCTCCGCCAAAGGGGGAAAGTTTTTGCTTCACGTATTAATATACTCGTATAGATGACGTAGACATGCGCTCAGAAAATTCACCCCCTAAGGGTGAAATAGGGCCCGAAGTTTGTGTGAACTTGGTTACCCCGGTTTAACGCGGTCGAAGCTTCGGGCAAAAATCAGTCATCATATACATACATACATAACATCACACCCATAATCCCCGATTCCCCTTCAACCACATTCAGCCAAAAATAAAGCCAGACTGGGTCAGATGGAAAATTGTGAAAAAGCAGTGACAAGCGGCTAACCCGTCGCCTACATAATCACACACCCAAAACCCGATATACCATTAGTCGCCTTTTACGACATGCTAGACAAGAACCACAGTTGGCATATCCTTTTTAAGTCCCAGACCAACACGGGACAGTGGACTGGGTTGGACGGATAATTTTCATAAGTAAGGCCAAATAAAAATAAGCACCTTATATATTATGAGTTCTAGAAAGTTTAAACAATTGCTTTCCTAATGTAATGACCGGTAATTGACAACATAAGTAACAAGTAAAATCAATATTCATAAAGTTTCCAATTAGAGTCACTTAGCGAACTGAGAGTTAATAGTTTATTGGCTGGAATAGAATATTACGTATTCATATAGTGTCGCTACCCGCTAGTTCCACCGCTCAAGTTACGACAATTATTTATAATGCATCTCAAAGCATCTTGCATGCTCTTTGCATGTTCAAATTGTAGTACAAATATTAACTATAGAGTACTTGATTAGAGTTTATTCATTTCTATTTTATAGCTTAGAGAGTACAATATTACTGATAATAACGGAAATACAGTAATCTATGGACGACTGGCTCGATGGCGCATTCGGTGGTGACCCTGCCCCATGCGCCAAGAGTTGTGGGTTCGATCCCCACCCAGGATAAACATTCGTGTGATGAATACTTGTGTTTGTTCTGCGTCTGGGTGTTAATATCCAATATTTAAGTATATATGTGTAATACCACTATATGTGTAATTGAATCAAGACTTCGTAGTAACACAACTAGATATCAAACAAAATGCGGTTTTCTCTCTCTTGTTGAATCTGTTTTTGGAGATCATCAAGTTTATACTCCACCAAGCAAGTTCATTGTGAATTATAATGAAGGAAATTGAAGCAAACATATAGAACTTACTATATATCTTTTATAAGCCAGTCCTATACAAATAAATAGATGTAACGACATCAACAGACATATCTATAAGGTACTCAATTCAACGTTGATATCTATCTCTTTGTTGTAGAGAGAGTTTGGCATAAGAATATATTCTTATGCCAAACTCTCTCTACAACAAACAAAATATTGTAAGTAAAGCTTCTGGACTCGCTAGCAAATGCCGCTTCTCCTTACACGTGCTACATTTTTCAAAGCTCATTTGATTAAACACATCCTCAGATGTTGGGCACAAAAGAATTCCTGCACTTTCGAGACTCTGATAACGTTTTTGTATGCAAACTGCATGAGCGTTGCGCGTTTGTCGCTAAGGAGCATTGCGACGTCGCGAGGCATTGTTGCTGCGTTATTAATGTGTCGCTGCAACCGTTGTGTCGCGCGTGACAAATGACGCGGAGTTCCGCGAACAATGAGGGTATCTTCTGTTGAGATTTTGGTTGTGCCCTTTGTTTTAGATACAATGTCTTTTTTGTTTAAGTTGCGGCGTGATAAACCCTCTTAGGGAACTGGGGGTTCGTGTTATTAAGTTTAAATTATCGTTACAAGGTAGTACTTTTGAGTTTACGAGCGATTGTTTGTGATTATGTGGCTCTATGTAAATATAATTGTACATATGTGTAACTAGAGAAAACTAATTTTGTTTCTGTTCGGATGGTAATTGTTAACACTTATACGGCTTGCTAGTCTAATCATTAAATCAATAATCTACCTTTCCAGTTTACTTAATTTTTTAATATCGTCAAAATATATATTTTAACATTCGTTCAAAGAATTAAAACAATAATAACACCGAATTCTATGTACTACTGCTGCAAGTCGCTTTGGTGTTAAAGGAAGTATTTTACAATCCATGGCGTATTGCAATTTATTTTAACTACCTCACCATTACACTTCGCGTGAAAGTAGTTAACCGATTTACTTCAAAGATTTAAGTTAACATTGTAGCCACAATGTAAACAAGTGTTTACGGCGCAAAATCAAAACGCTTTCGATACGAACGCTTTTTGCTCAAGAGCGTAAAATCTCGGCAGTCGACTTCGGCACCACAATATTTCGCGCGCTAATTGAGTCTTGTTGCGACACGCCACAGCTCGATGCATCACAGTGAGCGATGCGTGCTCCAAACTTGAGTGTACACGCGTCGTGTGTAGTGAGGAAGTACACGCCTCGCGTGTTCTTCCCTTCCGTGTTATTTGCTGTGGTCATTTGATTTTTTATTGAAGTGTTGCGGCATTTGACATTTTCTTATCCAAATCTATTATAAAAGACTTATAAGAATAACAGGAAACTTAAATTATAGTAATGTAGTCCTCAAGAAAGCTTAAAAAATTTGAGATAGCGTCTGTTTTGAGAAAACAAAGCAGAAAAAAGCTCTGAAGTTATTATTTTCAACGTCAAGTTATTCAATTCAGAAAATTCATTAATGTTATTACCATATTCTTTCTGTTATTCGGAGGGAGCAGTTGGCAGCCCTACTTCGTGATGTTATCTTTGTACATAAAGCAAACAACTCCGCTTCAAGTGCCATTAAAGTCATCGTATATTTCATTGCACATAATCATAATGACCCTCGGCATTCAGGAACATGAGTATAGCGCCGTTGATATTGTATAGCAAGTGAACAAGACATTAGCCTATTTTATCAATGACAGTAATATTATTTTGTAAAAAGTACGCCTTGTATAATTTTACATACATAACATTACGCCCGTAATCCCCAAAGGGGTAGGCAGAGTCAAAGGGGCAGTGAGCCCCTCTAACCACATTCAGCCAAAAATAAAACTGGGCTGGATTCGATGTTTTATTTTTAAGTATGAAAAATTGTGACAAAGTAGTGGCAAGTGACTAGCTCGTCGCCTGCATAATCACAAACCCAAAACCCGATATACTATTAGTCGCCTTTTACGACATGCTAGGCAAGAAACACAGTTGGCACATTCTTTTTTTGTTCTATGAAATAACCAAGTCTTACAATGCTTATGATTAATAACTTTATTTATAAACAAATATTTCATTGTATTAGGCTAGTAGGAACATTTATACGTTCTACTAGTTTATTAATTGTTACTACAACCATGTCCATTTCATGTTATAGTAGACAGAGACCAGATGAGATATATACTTGATTAGATTCCACGTTTCATGTCGCTTAACAATCCACCCCTAACAACTAGAGTAAGTTTTACGTACATCATCATTTCTTTTGTGCAGTACTACTGTTTTGCAGCTTATACTGTTTCGCGGAAGGTGGTATCCCCCCCCCCCCCCTATGTTTACACGCCTCTCAGTAATTATTTTTATTGCCGGGCTTAGGGGGAACAGATTTATGTCATGATGAGCGCTCGCCGGGGAGCGGTTGGGATGACGATGTTATGGGACCCGCCGAGTTCATTTTTCGGGAGCGATTGTTTTTAGTAGAAACCTTATGAAGCGTATGTAAGAGGATTGGATTTAACGAGTCTCGCGAGGTGATAATGCTGTTGATGTAATGGCTTAGCTTTTCATATCTTGAATATGTAAGTATTTTTTTGGTACTTATTTGTTTCCACTCCCAAGAAAGCCTTATCACTTTCTTCATTAAACCTATACATAATGTAGGTATAAGACAAATAAGATAAATTGAATTAATAATGATAAGACAAGTCATTACTCCACGCATTCATGAACTGCCACGACTCTCGAAAACTTACATACAAATATGCTATCCAAATATTTGTCGTCCAAAATCGATTCAAAACTCGAAAAAGGTAACGGCAATAAAATCCGACTCGCTTTAAATCTGAGTTACTCCATTTAAATCGCGTAAGAATTTTAATTTTAGTTAAGGCAGCACGATTTACTGAAGTATTCATTGTTCAATCATCCAGATTTGGGGCACCTGAATTTAAATATCACGTTACCGTAATTCACAAACGTAAGTTAATATTTTAATCTAAGGTACTCTCGTAAGGCTTTAAACGTTAAAATAAAGACTTTTAAAGGTTCTACACAAATAAATACGTATAATTCAATGTTCAACTATCCTATACATTTTTGTTTAACCTGCTGTTGAAAATGTAACATCGATCCTACCTCTGGGTTAAATCTTAGTAGAGATCAAATTCCGAACCATTTACAGTATAATACTATCTCGTCTTTTGAATTGGACGATTTAAGTAATTATTCGAAACCTATTTACTCAAAAGGGTAAGCCAAGTCTAAGCTGGCCCCAGGAGATCCTTGAACCAAATTCAGCCAAAAATAAGATAGAGTTGGGTTACATAGAAAATTGTGAAAATGTAGTTATGTTTTACACACTTACTAATAATGAAATAAAATCACATCCACCCCGAGTGACATAAATCAATAGTCCACTTGCCACTAGTTGCGGCCTGTAATTGAGCCGTGACGCGCTGCGTCTGCCGGCCTGTCACTTGCCTCTAATTAGCGCTAATTAATAGCCCACGTCGGAACCCGACGCGCCGCAGACAGGTACAGTATAGCTGCATCGCTAGTCACAGTGACGTAGTGGTGATTTATTAGAGCAGTGATTACGACTACCTGACCACTACCATGACTGGAAATATGAGAAGCAAAAATTACCAACCATGAACGATTCGGTAAAATACCGCTAAATTCAAAATTTGAAAAATCTGAAGAAAATTTTATACCATTAACATAGTTGTGTCCCAAATCGGTCTCAGTATTAAAAATAATGTGCTATCTGTGTTCCTTGCCTGCATGTTATAGAAGGCGACTAATAGAGGACTGGATGTTTGTGGTTATCTAAGCTACGAGCCAACCATTTGTCACTACTTTTTAAAATATTGAATTAGCTTACTATTCCTTAAACTCCGCCTAATCCTTCAGGGATTGTGTCATGATGTGTATGTACGACATTTTTGACACGATAAATATTTATCTTTAAATTTCACACTCATTTAATAAAAAATTAAAGATATGCAGATAGACAGATAACGCAGTCATATAAAAGTACTGTTTCCAAATTCTTACTTACACCAGAATAATGTCAAATTAGTTTTTTGAAGTTATGTTACTGGCACCCGCAGAAATCCATGTGTAATGTACTACACGCCTGGCGTGCACTCCAAGCTTATAACACGCCTGGCCCTAAATTCCATTCTGATTCATGTTATTACGGTTGATTCATTATATTACAAAATTGATGTATCAAATGAAGTTTTAGACCCATGCTTAGAATTGTAACGAGAGCGTAATGAAGTAAGAGTATTGAATGTAAGTTTATTATCCTTTCTCAGGTCCTGAACTGCAAGCGCACTTTTCATCACTTTCGGTGAAATTAGTTAGGAGTGAAAACGTAAGAAATACTAAGATATGGTATTTTATTTTTGAATCTCTACCAATGCTAAAGGAATCTTATACCTGCAATGGGATTAAAGAAACTTAGACAAATTACAATAAAAATTACATGTAAGATCCGAGTCCGATGTTGGTCTGGGACTTAAAAATAATGTGCCAAATGTGTTTCTTACCTAGCATGTCGTAAAAGGTGACTAATGGTATATGGGGTTTCGGGTATGTAATTGTGTACGCGACGAGCTAGCCACTTGTCACTACTTTTTCACAATTTTCCATCTAACCCAGCCAAGTTTTGTTTTTGGCTCAATGTGGTTAAGGGGGCCTGCTGCCCCTTTGACTTTACCCCTTCGGGGATTATGGGCGTGATATTGTGTATGTATGACAGTTCGAACACCCTACCTAACACAGGAGCTTTATCTACTTTAATCACAATTAGTTTATTAGAACCTGAGAAAAAAAAAAAATATTTATTTATCGACTTTCGAATTTAAAATAATTCAGGATATGTTACCAGTATTAATCGTCACATATTGCCAGTAAGGTAAACTATAATGTGTCGCATTAGGTCAGTTAAGTTTAATAAGTCTCCATACTGTCTCTCTCTTCACTGTGCGTCTAATGCGAGGATTGGTCGAATGGCACTCGCTGAGGTTTCCAGCAATATTAAATGATGACGCGGCGCTTACGAGCGCTTCCGTGGAGGGCTCCAAGATTGCGCTAAAAGCCTCGCTCGAGCTATTTAGTTTTTGTTATTCAAAGTCGGATATACATTAAGTAAAGATGTGGAGCGTGTTTTGTTAAGGTGACATTGACTGATATAGCTATAAGAAAGAAACAAATTGGTTGTTAATAGATTATGTTAAGAGCAATAACCGTAGAGCCGTATGTATGAAAGGAATTATGGATGACAACGGTGCTTCTTTGAAATTCATAATTCTTTTGATAGGAGACGTAAGCCGTGTGATGTGTGAGGAACGTGTCTTATGGCGGTTCACTCTGGCTGCCCCACCAGGGAATTGGCGTAACGACAGATAGCAAACCTTGACTAGAGATACCACTTTTCTGTAATAACTTATTTTATGACAGACAATAAAGATAGTATGTTATTTAAGTAAAACAATTAATATTTACAATTCATTCAAGCCAACACTATTAGTGTACCCTGTCATATTCGCATATAAAAGTTATTCTAAGTTGATGATTTATAAATTTACTTATAGGTAAGTTTCCAATTAATTATTGACTCATATTTTATATCTTAAGATATTCGCCTGTTAAAAGTCATATTTATTATAATACTAGCACTCCAATGTACTAGTTTTTAAGGCATTACCTTTGTTAATGAAGTAAACTTATTTTATTTTATTTTATTTATTTACTAGCAGCCCACCCCGGCTTCGCGCGGGTAGACATTTATTTTCTAACCTAACGTAACTTATTTCAACATATTCTATAGCCTCTGTTAATTAGGGATAAAATAGCATCTAATGGTGAAAGAATTTTTGGAATCGGTCCTGTAGTTTTTGAATTTATTTGTGTAGATATATATATGTGGACACCGAATTTGATCACTTATCGTATACCTACGCAAGCCATTCAATATTAGGATGATCATACCAGCTTCTCAATCATATATTGAGTAGGTATTCCAGTACTTTATTAACTAACTGATTGTATACATATATGATGACGATGATGATAAATACTCCTTTATTGGAAACTAAAGTAACTCTTTGTGTCCGAAACCACCAATTTAACCGAGTGTAGTGTAATTTGGTTCGTCAAAAGTATGAATTCCAACAAAGGATGGGCTACCTTTTATTCCGCAAAATTGAACAATTTCCGACGGAAACAGAGTGTGTGTTACAGAACGAATTCACTCGAGCGGAGTCGCCGGCAATAGTTAGTGAGATAGCTAGCTACATTTACTATGCCTTGAGTACGAATGACCCTATTCCTTACAGGACCGTTTGCGTCACACGGAATTAAAAACCGCTGCGTTGGGATTTGTGGTCAGAGACGTCGCTAGCCTCGCCCTCTGGTCCTCGCAATATCGACAACTGGCCATGCGTAGAAAGCAGTTTACCAGAACATAGTTTAACTAATTCAATATGAATTTTATTATCCAATATTACTTTTGCCTGTAGCGTCGCCGGCGTGGAATACCACATATCGCGTTCTCTATTGTCTATTCCGTGGAATCCATAATGTTATTCGTCGGCAAAAGTAGTCTGTAAATTTTCTCAGTCTAGAAAATAGCTTCAACGTAAGCGATAAATTAGTTTAGTTAGAGGGTTATTTTTATATTTATAATGAAAGATTTAATAGAATTGGTGTATGTCAGGATCGTAGCAAATGGAAGTACGTGATTTCTGCCTACCCCCATGGGAAAAAGGCGTGACATTATGTATGTATGTAATAAATTCGGATTTTTTACAACTAAAATCGATCATATACTTGATATACTTAAACTTTGAGAATCACTATGAAAAGGATCATGAATGTTAAAGAAACAAGTGAGGTGTGTAAGCGTCGTGCCACATGGCGTTCGGTTCTCTCTGCCTACCCCGCTAGGGAAGTGGCGTTAAGTTTAGTTAGTTAGTTTAGGACCCGCGTCAGCTATTATGCTCGCGACGATTTGGCGCGTGGACTTAGTTTTGTCTCAATGACATTTTGAATCTTCTAATACGGGAAAAGAATCGTTGAAACAATTATATAACAGTAAACTTTCATGGTTTAAAATGTTTCTGCCAATGACGCATAGTATGTGAAGAGATTCGGTCGATATTTAACAGAAATAGTATTACGCCATTGCAAACACTATCCTACATAAAGGAGTTCGATATTAAAACGAAACGCTGCTATAGAAAGCCGAGACTATCGTCTGAATATCAAATCGCTGGCGATCGCTTTTATCAGGAGCTCGCGTCTCGCTTTAATAACTGTCACCGGCGGCGATCCGTCATCCGCGCCGACCTCGCCGAGCTCCCTGAGCGAGTGTCGCACAAAAGTGGCAAACAACATAGAAATATTGAAATTCCTGCGACCATTAAAGGCTGGCAATTCGGTTCGTGTATCAATCTCTCGTTCGGCACGTCATTTGGTCACGGCTCGTTTTCTACTATTTCGCGTCCTTTGATCGCAGATTAGTTTTATTACTTTAATGCAACTACTATGATAACATTTACCATCGCAAGATGTCGCCTTTAGGACTTTAAAATCTGAATAGTGATGTCCTCATGATCCCTCAAACGTAATCCAGAGTTAATGTTCGTAAATATGTCCTCTTGTATAGGAGGCGCATTTCCTTACCACTAAGCTTGCTCTTCTTATCGTCTATTACTTCGCTTCAAAAACCAATATTTCAGACCAGAACGTTGATTTCCCCAGACTTCATTAGTTAATATTTTAAATGATAGCAGCCAATTACTATTACCGTTCCAATTACACGCTGATTTATTAAACCGACAACCGAACACTTGCGTACAATTCCTTTGATTTAGACTTCCGAACGAAATTGAACTTGTTTAATTGATGCGCTTAGTTCTAGAATGTTTTAATGGACGAGCAGCGAGGCTTGTTTCGACCTAAATGATTTATTAGGTTCTGGCCTCGTGCGTAGGTGGGTCGGTCGTGTGATTCAATATTTATAATTAACATTGGAGTGGTGGTAGCTCAATGGTAAGTACGCATCTAACATTCAATGTAATTATCCAACTCGCATGGTCTAAGCGGAGCCATACTTAGCATGGAACATAAAACTAGTAAGATAATGATTTATAATTAACATCCCAATTAGATTTCTGTCAGTTCTGTTCTGATAAGTAGTGACTATGATCACCAACTCGACACCAACACACCACTAGTCGCCTTTTGCGACAAACGTAAGTTTTGAAGCAATTTTGACCGAATGGAAACATCGTAAGCGTACCGCTCAATCTTACTAAAAGGCAGTTCGTTTGCATACCGCCTGTGGGGGGAGAGGGGGTTGGTAGTGAGCAATAGATTATGTATGGCCCCGTTTAAGCCCGGTAATGTGATTGGCCCGGATCGAATGGCACCCGGTGATTTAGAGTGAAGGCGTTATTGCTGAGATCGCGACAGGATAGGTTTTATTGAGATGTTTTTTAGACTTGCTGAGTGGTGGTAGCTAAAACAATGTGATAGTAGAAAGGACGAGATATCGTAGAAAGCCTGGACGCTCTACCACGATTGTGTGTGAGAAGAAGAAGAAGGAACAGAAGGTGATGTTAGTGGTGGTGCCGTAATCACCGCAGATCTTATATGAAAGGAGTTATGAATATAATAAATAAATAAATAATAAATATCCGACGACATCACATACATTGATCTGACTCCGAGGTAAGTAGCTTAAGCACTTGTGTTACGGATATCAGAAACAACAGTGGTATTACAAATATATACTTAAATATTGGATATAACCACCCAGACACAGAACAAACACAAGTATTCATCATACGAATGTTTGTCCTGGGTGGGGGTAGAACCCACAACTCTTGGCGCATGGGACAGGGTCAATACCGAATGCGCCATCGAGCTTGTCAAATATCAGAAAAGTGAGTGAGGTGTGTAAGGAACACGTCATATGGCACTCAGTTCTCTCTGTATCTGCCTCCGTCTCCTGGTGATTGGCGTGAAGTAATAGTTATAGAATAGTAGTGGTAAGACACGCGCCTCACATCTGAGGGATGCTGGTTCAAATCAGGACTCTATGATAGCTTAAAATTTTCAGAACTGTCTACGGATGTGTACCACTTGCTCAGCAATGAGTGATAACATCGTGAGAAACCTGTACGATGGTAGTATTGTTTTTTCTTTTTTGTTTTTATATTGACTATTTATAAGTGCTTTTTTGAAGCCTATATAAATAAAGGTATTTTGAATTTGAATTCAAAGTCAAAGTCAAAGTCAAAATATTCTTTATTTATATAGGTTTCAAAGAAACACTTATAAATCGTCAAAAACAGTTGAAAGAAATATGATTCTTCCACCGGTTCGAAATGTTGCATCTACCGAGAAGAATCCGGCAAGAAACTCGGTAGTTACTCTTTTCAACAACAGTATTAACATTCAAATAGCTATGGATGTGTTACAATGAGGGTTTCCAATCCAGCGGCATTTTAGATCCAGCACATGACGCTGGTTCCAGCACAATCAAAATTGTATGGTGCTCAACTGGGTTGCTGGACCCAACATTGCAGTCCCGTTACTATTGTCCAATTAGTCTGATTGCGTACCTTACGATTACGAAGGCTAGATGGACATTCGCTTCAATTGAATAATCCGACTTGCTAAATCCAATACTTAGAAATACCATTTCGTTTTAAAAATACGGAGTTCTCTTCATTATATTATGCCGTAACAAAAAGCTTTTTTAGAATAATAGAATTTAAATTAACAAAAGGGAACCGAATTAAGCTATGGAGGAAAAGGTTTGAATTTGTATTTTATATGTAACAAAAGAATCGGATTGGAGTATAGATGAGCCCAACCGTTATACCGATTTTTTTTTTAGATGTAAGAAACTGATGTATTTCTCTGATTACTATTACATTATTGCGATCCTAGATATGTTTGGACCACGCTCCTAGATCTAGCTAAGCTGATTTTCCTTCGGCCTGTGCTTTATTTATCTGACTATAGTAACCCGTAGGCAGAAACTGGACAAATTTATTTATGTCTGTACATTCATAGTTATTTGAATATCAGACGACTAACGTACATAGATTGAGTTATTTTAATGTGCAAATCTCCGCAATATGTTTGTGCTAGTAGTACAAAAATTCAAATTCAAATTCAAAAAATCAAATTCAAAAATTCAAATTCAAAATATCAAATTCAAAAATTCAAACTCAAATTCCAAAAATTCTAATTCAAAAATTAAAATTATTCCAGGGGGTTATTGAGTCCTAGCCATCACCACCCAATAAAATAATGTCTTTACCATTGAGCTACCATATTTTTTAATATTATTATCACAAAATCATATTCAGTTAACCTATGCATGCAATTGTACTTATCCACTGCGGGTTGGGACTAAAAGCTCCGGCGACTTCTTTTTGCGGCGCGCGTTGGATCGCAAACTTCCTTCCGGCACATGCATTATGCAGATTTTCGAATTAAGTCCCATAGCGAGTGCAACAGCGATCCCTGGGCAGCGAATATGAGAGCACTGCAGTTCCGGGGTCCGACTGATGTGCATACAGATAAAATAACTAAAACTGAATGGAATTCAATGAATCGTATGTAGTTAATTAGCAAATATAATCGCTAAGTAAATCCAGTATGAGTACTGTACGGTACTGTTACTATACATTGCATATTCACTATGTCGTGTCTATCCCATTTGATATATGATGTCGAAAAATCAGTTTGTTGCGACAGGCCTATGAACTCCAGGATTTTTCTTTGGAGCTAATTTCCATAGAGTATGCACTCTCAAACTCGCACAGAGATGGCTTCAAGCAATAATTAGGCATTCAACACTTTTATGTCACCATCATCAGACCAGCTGTAGAACCGGCTTTCTTGAATAGAGATGTTGACAACATTTATATTTAATTTTGAAATATTAATTCCGTAAGAAAAGTGTTGTAGTAGTAGCGGTGGTAGCTCAATGGTTAGGACACGCGCCTCTTAACCGAGGAGTGCGGGTTCAAACCCGGGCACGTACCTCTGGATTTTTCAAGTCTATGTACGTATTTATACCACTAGCTCGACGGTGAAGGAAAACATCGTGATGAAACCTGCAAATTCAAACAACTTTGGATTTGTAACCATGATCCAAAATTTGTCTGGTTCCCCTATCTTAGGGTTACGAAGGTCAGATCGGCAGTCGCTTCAATGTAATTACCAGACTCGCTAAATCCTGGATCATGGTCTAAGCGGACCCCGTCTAAGCACGGGACATAACGCTAGGAAGATGATGAAGAAAAGTGTTGTAGTATGTTATAAAACCTTATTGATTTTGAATTATATTAAGTCTACGTTTAAAATTTTACAAAAACTGCTTAATATTTAGTTAATTGACTATACGAAGTAGTGACGTCATAAACTGACCCATACAAAACTTATGAAGTGATTGCGTTTTGACAGCTTTTAAAAAAGTATCTCAATTAATGCCAGTCAACATTCCTATTGTTTATTAAAGTTCGAACAACTAGGTACGGCTCATAACCTTCCGATGGTGTCAATGAGGGTTTTCACAAATCCAAAAACAGCCAGATGGCACGAGGGAGTCTCGTGGTCTTATCACTGTCACTATTAGCTCTTGGTTGACAGCATGTCAGTCTGTTCTGAAAACCTACCAATGAGGAGGGTGACAAGGCCGTACGTCACAGTTACGTCATCTATCTGATGGTTTGATTGAAAAACCCTCATTAAAAGATAATTATAGTATACACATATCATCACGCCCGCAACCCCGAGCGGATAGACAGAGTCAAGGTCAGCAAGCACCTTTAACATCTTCTAGCCGAAATAAAAAGTGTATTGGATTAAACAGAAAATTTTAATAAAGTAGTTGTAATTGACAAGTGGCTAGCTCGTCGACTACATAATCACAACATGATGTATAATAATAGTCTTCTACATAAGAGACTATATTTAAGTCACTTATATTTCCGAAGCCCGCTATTACAGCAAGTCAACTGTTATGTAAATAGAAATTGGGTAAACCTTTCGGCTCACCGCAATCCGGGCGCGCCATTTATTATTAAAACAAACTGTCGCGTCCGCTACCGGGTGAGATTCGTGTCTTGGGACTCAAATTTCGAGTCGAGAAGATTATGCAGAGCTTTTAGTTATGGTCATGATACCAACTGCTGTAATACAACGTGATGTTTAGCAAGCAATATCGACGCGTTTCTGAAAAGGAGAGGATTATATAACCGTGGTAGCTCAATGGCAAGACTTCTCAAGCTCGAATTGTATTAGTTCGAATCCTTTGGAATTTCCAATTATAGTTATATTACTTTCTCAGCGGTGAGGGAAAACATCGTGGCCGAATCTGCACATTCAAATAACTATAGATGTATACACTATTAGTCTGCTTCCCCTATGTGAAGATTGCTAAGTTAGGTATCAGTTGCTTAAATGAAACTACACACACACTATGTAGATACGGGATATACACAAGGAACATGGTGGTAGCGTCTTATGAAAGTAAGGGGTGTCTTTTTTCTGCTTGATATTACATTAGATACACGATACACCAATTTTATTTACAGATTATTTATGAGATTTTAATATTGTTCAAAGGGAACAATATTTAAATTTCATAAAATTCTTATTACTGAAAATGATTTTCAAATTTTTTTTACCTTAAAGTTTTATAAATTTTTAAAACGAATAAACCCTCATAAATTAATTATCATGAGTTTCCTTTGTTGTTTTCCCCTTTTAATATTCTATGTTTTTTTCTGTAAAATATATGAATATTTTTTTTTCTAAGAAATGTTGGTTTCGAAAACGTGTTAAGATAGTTGAAGGAATAAATATATCTATTTTTCTATTTATTTTAGTTTTATCTAAATTAAATATTATATAATTAGATCATGAATATCATAATGAGTGGTGGTAGCTCAATGGTAAGGACACGCGCCTCTTAACCGAGGAGTGCGGGTTCAAACCCGGGCACGTACCTCTGGATTTTTCAAATCTAAGTACGTATTTATACCACTAGCTTTTACGGTAAGGGAAAACATCGTGATGAAACCTGCAAATTCAAACAACTTTGAATTTGTAACCATGATCCAAAATTTGTCTGGTTTCCCTATATAAGGGTTACGAAGGTCAGATCGGCAGTCGCTTCAATGTAATTACCAGACTCGCTAAATCCTGGATCATGGTCTAGCGGACCCCGTCTAAGCACGGGACATAACGCTAGGAAGATGATGATGAATATCATAATAAATACCAAAATGTATAAGTAGAGAGAACATTATTACATTGTACAGAACAGTGACAAATACCAGTTTTATTTGAAACAACTGTAAAGCTTCTTGTGACTCTTGTGAGCGTCTAAACTACTCCCCTTTGCTTTCCACACGAAATATGAATTGTTCCTAAATTGTATTAATAAATAAAAAACCAAATAATCATAAAATTAATATCGCAGACAAAATCTAACCCTGTCTCAGGACTCGAGTCCTCCACAACACGACTCCCGCTTTGTCATTCAATCCGCGCGCAGATAAGACGAGTCATTCAAAGCGATAAGATTTTAGGCAGCGCCGTATGAATACGCTAATACTGAATCTGCGCGAATAAATGTCAAGCGCAACATAAAAGTAACAAAGAATGGTAACATGGAATGGTAACATAGAATGGTAACATGGAATGGTAACATAATGCGACGGTTTAGGGTTCCCGGGCCTGTTTAGGGTTAGTACTAGCTCTGGCTATTGTGTTTTATGATTACTGGTTTCCTTTGTCATCTGTTCCAATTTTGTGATATGAAGGACTTGCGGCTGACTAGTGGGGTTGTTTCATCCTTCTGACGTAATGAAGGATTCTTTGTTGCCCAAATTTTAAATCCGTAATAATATCCGTACAATGAATGTGAATAACTCTCTTTATCACATTTTCTACGCGTGAAAACGTGAACCATTTCACCATGTGATTAAAACTGCGCCAAAACTGTAAACCTTTATAAAGCTGGCCTCATTTAATCCAAGAAAATTAATAGTACCCGCGGAATGAATAATAAAATATCTAGAATATTCCGAAATCCTAAAATTATTTCGCTTAATCACGTTGAATAGCAGTTTCTTGATAGCATAATTTAACTTCAAAATCTTATGACAAACGACTAGATTAA
The DNA here is from genome assembly GCA_951394215.1 of Glyphodes perspectalis. NCBI lineage: Eukaryota > Metazoa > Arthropoda > Insecta > Lepidoptera > Crambidae > Glyphodes > Glyphodes perspectalis. The sequence continues at coordinate 10,616,590 of OX596226.1, forward strand.
ATCGTCAGCTTGCTATTAAATAAATTATCCAAACTGACACGTCAATTCCCTAGTTCCAAATTAGGTATGTGTGCGTGTGCTATAGATACTAGGTAACGGACAGACATATTTGACTGGCCCGTTGGTCGAGTGGTCAGAACCCTGGCCACGAAACCGAGGGTCGCAGGTTCTAATCCCGCTAGGGGCAAATGAACATGGACATGTGTACTCGAGTCATGGATGTTTATTAACGTATTTAAGTATGTCTATCCGTTCATCTATTTTATTATTTATATTTAATTCTTCCCATGTTAGCCGGGCACTCGAAAAGTATGTACCGACTGTGTTCCTTGTCTAGCGAGCTGGCTACTTGCCATCTAACCCAAGTCAATTTCTGGCTTAATGTAGTTAAAGGATAACATTGCTCCTTGGACTTTCGCTACTCCTTCGGGGATGGCGACCGTTATTATATATGTATGTACTCTCGAGAAGAAGTTCAGCTGCGATAAGCAAAATAGAAACCGGATTAAACGGAACCTCCTCATTTCCTCCTTGCTCCTACTTAGCGATATTTTTATATCAGGTCATTAAGAGTTTCCGCGCTCGTCTCAGGCGCTGTATGAATAATTCGCGTGACGCCTCACAGCCGACACTTTTATGTGAAGGGAATGTAGGAATGCGCATTACGGCTGAACCCGCGGGTAATAACATGGTGACTGCGCACGCGATTCAAAGACATCATATCTCTGTAATAGCACCTAATTTAAAAGATTCATTCATTAATATTTTTTATTAAAACAAGAAACAAGACGACAGCAGCTATCATTTGACATAGTTAATGGGCTGTTAAAACGCAATGTTTTTTAATACTTTATATGCAGAAATACTTATGTGTGATATGATAGCTTAGCATGTTCAACTGACTAGTTACTCATGTTTATATTTTTTTCACAATAAAAAGTAAAGTACCTAATTAAAATTTATGAATGTTTTAAGATCTGGAAAATGTGTTCTTTGACGAATCTAATTTTTTTGTTGGAATTACATGATATTTTATTGATTTGATACATTCACATACATATCAGCAATGTTGAAGTGCTTGCTCCAAGCTAGGTGTCTTGCGCCCTGCAGGGGGGGCTCCGAATACTCCGAATACTCCTGTGGTATCCCTGCCTGTCGTAGGAGGTGACTAAAAGGGCCTTTGGGGCTGTGGAGTGTTTGCGGGGGGGCTGCATTCACTTCGTTAAGCAGCCCCAGAGAAGATGACGACACGTGGATCTTCGTCCGTTAAATAGGATGGGGTGACACTGTGGTCTGTGCCGTCATAAGCACCGCGAGGTGTTCTGGGGGCGAGGTTGCCTCTCCCTCGAGATGGGCCGCATGGATCGGCAACGGCGTAGACGTAGATTTCGAGTAGAGTCCCGAGTGGGGAGCCCGGAATCTGCGCCAACGCCCGAAGAATGACCACCGTGAGGTTTAGTCGGTAGTAGAGTGCTTTCCCCGCCTCTGAGCCCGACATATCCCTCGTAGGCCGAACCTAGGTTTACTTCGACGGTGCGTAAATTCATTCCTCACGTAAAAAAAAAAAAAAGCTTGGTGTCTTGTACTCGGGGACCAAGTTCAAATCAATAATTCCATCCCGTTTATTGTAAATACATAAATATACTTAGTATTACTATTTGGCTACATATAGTTTAGTCTAGTTATAGTTTTAGTTTGTAAGCAAATTTTGTAATGTGCCAAATAAACATTTATTCTATTCTATTCTAGTAGCGAATTACTTCGACAGCGTGTTTTGCAAATACATACATAACATCACGCCCGTAATCCCCGAAGAGGTAGGCAGACTCAAAGAGAGCAGGCTCCTTAAACCACATTCGGCCAAAATTAAAGCTAAGCTGAGTTAAATGGAAAATTGTTAAAAAGTAGTGACAAGTGGCTGACTCGTCGCCGACACTAACACATACCTAAACGCGATGATTCCCAAAACCCAAAATTAGTCACCTTTTCGACATGCTAGGTGAGGGACACAGTTGGCACATTTCTATTTATGTTCTAGCGTTCTGTAAAACGAACATTTTTACAAAGCATTTGACTTCTCAGGTACAAGAAATAAGAAAGAAGAACGTAAGAAATATCTCGAGTCGGTAATTACTCAGTAACGTTGTAAAAGTTTCGTTTAGAGCAGGTACTCTCGTTCATGAGTTAAGTACGGCGTAAAGTTTACAGTTTTTAAAATCTTACGACGCCCGTAATTCTGTTTACGGCAGTTATTAAATGAGTGTAAAGAGTTTATGACGGTCATTAATATTTACAAGTTTTATTTAAACGGTCATTATTCTGTAAGTGGGTAAAATATGCTACAGTATTATATAAATATATAGTAGGTCGTAGCTAGTATCTCTATCTGCCAGACCAGCGTTTCTAAATCTCGGGTCGCGATCCAAAGTCAGTAGGTACTAGAATGGATCCCGAATTTTGAAATAACATAAATTTACCAAACCACTGGCTTTTAGTTTAATATAATATTATAATAAGCAGGAACTAAATAAAACATGAGAGACGAAATGTTTAAATATTATCACCAGCTAACAAGGTTAAGCCGAACTAAACCTAGCTGTCTATTAGACTTACAAAATGCTTTAAAATACAACATATCTCACAGCTAACGTATTAACCTTTCCGCGATACATGTGCTAAGCTGTAGCGAGGGATGTGGTGATATCGATAAATATCTTTTATTTAATAGTTCAACTAGCTAGTTGAAAACATGTTCAACGAAGCTTGGGATGCGAGCTAAGGATGCGCGAGTAATCTCAAGCTCCGCTACGCAGCTAAGCGATGGAAAAGGTCACATAGTCTAGAAGAAATCTAACCTCACACTAGGCTTAGCTCTAACGCACAATTTGTTTTTATCTTTACCAATATTATAAAGCTGAAGAATTGGTTTGTTTGCTTGAACGCGCTAATCTTAGGAACTACTGGTTGTATTTGAAAAAATATTTCAGTGTTAGATAGCCTACTCATCGAGGTAGGCTATAGCCTATATAACATTAACCATAAACACGAGTAAAACCGCAGGCACAGCTACCATTGAACGGCGTAGCCAAGCGGTAAAGACAAAATGCCTCATACGCGAGGAATGCTGAATCAAACCCTGTATGGATTTATATCACTTGTTTTGCGGTGAGGGAAAGCACCGTGAGGAAACCTGCACGTTCAAATAACTAGGGATATGTCACCATGACCCAATTCGTCTGGTTCCCCTATTTAAGATTACAAAGTTCAGACAGATATTTAGAGCCAGACTCGCTGGATTATGGTCTAACCGGACCTCGACTAAGCACAGTACAGAACTTTATTGCAGCATAAGCAGCTGCTTATGCTGCAATAAAGTTCTGTACTAGCTAGCTGATGATAAGAACCTATTAACAACTGTAACACCATAGGAATTATAGATGCTTAGCCAGTTTTTAAGGAACTTAGTCACTAGTCTCACTCACCGGGAAAAAAACAGCAGCACAGGTTTTTCGCAAATTTTCTGTGAGAGTGCAACAACTTTCTGGTTGAGCCGACCCAGCTTATAGCCAACGATAAATGGGAACTTCGTGGCTACCAAACATGTCCTATGGAAAAGCAACCTCACGCAACAACTAGCCAGGCCGGGTTGCGAGCCGACGGCCCCACCACGCGAATCGATACGGCGATAATTCGATAGTCTCGCTCGCCGCCGGCCGATACCCGATATTTTCAATTAAACGATATAAAATATTCAGCCGAGCAATCTATATGGTACATGCATTTTTATTATTTCTATGCAGGCACACGTAACTAAATTTAAAATTTTGTGTAGGGATTTGATACTACTATTTTCTGTTTTCAATCGAGCAAAACTGATTTGTATTATTGGCTTAATTCTATTTAATGATCTTATAACTCTTCGGACTCTGCCTTTTAGGGATTGCGGGCGTGGTGTATGTATGTATTTGATAGATTGTTATTAAGTGCTGAAGTAAATTCGCAATTAAGGGAGTAAGTAAGTCACTTAACAGGATTTTGATTCAGATCCGAGCAATTGTATCCGTATACCTATGATGGTAAGTTCGTCTCAGTATGAGTTTTATTACCTTCCGCACACCTTATTATAAATCTGTAAATTCTTATTAAATCAGTGTTATCTTATATTATAGTTAATTTAATTTTTATCTATTAAATGTGTTAAAAATGTAGGTACTAACAAGCTTCACGCTATTTCCCTAGCAGGCAGGCAGACAGAACTGAACACCATCTTCTTTAATATTCAATATTATATATCCCGCTAGGGGCAAATGTTTCGTGTGATGAACATGGAACATTTGTACTCGAGTCATGGATGTTTATAAATGTATTTAACTATGTCTATCCGTTCACCTAGTATCCATAGCACAAGCATAAGCTTAGTTTGGAACTATAGAATTGGTGTGTCAGTCTGGAGAATTTATTTATTTATTTATATATTCATAACCCTTTTCATACAAGGTCTACGTTTCTTATGGTTTCTAACAATAGCTTATATATTAACAGAGGGTAGTAGATACTATATCCAGTTAGATACATATTTTTTATGCATTAGGTTAAACATTAAATTATTCCTTAATTCTCTTTTTTTCCCACATCTATTCATCCATCTTGCGAAATCTTATGTTTTACTCTAAAAATGATTCCAAATGAACTACGTGTTTTAGCTTTTTACGTACGTCTCTTCTCCATTACAAAGCTATAGCCGCCTATAGCCGGTATCTCGGCTAAACCGGGATGTGAATCTCCGCGGGCTACAAATGCGCTATTAAAATTCCTGCCACGCTCCCACTGACACGAGGAGGGGGCGCTACCCCATTGAACCCAACAACATCGGGTAGGTATGTACGGCGGCTTCTGTGGTGAATTCAGAGCATGGCCAGTCTACTGTCTAGTCGGAGCGCAATAGCAGAAACTCGGTTATGAGTTAAGTTCGCCTGTACATCTAAAGTCTGTACGCCTCTGTTATATTCGTCATTATGTATTAAGTAGAGAATAAATAAAGACGCGATTTAGTTATCTTGTTCCTAAGTGACTTCTTCGTGCAACATAGAATTGAACATCGTTTAAACTGTAATTATAAAATCAGTTAACTGAATCCAAAAAGACTAAATATAAATATCAGACCACACTGGTGATATAATTTTGCATCTAGAATAGTACAATTCGCAAAAAGGTACAATATTCGGTGCTATCTATCAAAAAATCCTATCGATAAAATCTACACTATATTTATAAATTCGTGAAATGGAGACAACATTTTATTTATATTTAAATATTTAAATGAGAATTTCACATCGACAAATTTCGTTTAACCATTTAAAAAAAATATAAGTCAGTAGAAATATATTGCATACTAGCTGTGCCAGCGGCTTCACCCGCGTTTATGGTTAATATTATAAAGACTATTTCCGTCATACATGATTTCTATGTAACTTTAACCATTAAGGCTGCACACGCGACGGAAGCTTAAAAAAATGGAGTAACTTCTCCCGTTTGCCCAACATTTCCCTTCACTACTCTGCTCCTATTGATTGTAGCGTGATGAAAAGTATACTATAACCTGCCCAGGAGTATGAAGAATAATTGTACCAAGTTTCGTTAAAATCCGTCGAGTAGTTTTTGTTTCTATAAGGAATATACAGACAGACAGACAGACAAAAATTTTACTGATTGCATTTTTGGCATCAGTATCGATCACTAATCACCCCCTGATAGTTATTTTGAAAATATATTTCATGTAGAGAATTGACCTCTCTACAGATTTATTATAAGTATAGATATGGAAGACTTAAAACACATTCATTGGAGATACCCTATGATTCCTTGCCAGCGAATAATTCATTATTCAGCAATCCAAACACTCTTATACTGTGGCAATATACCCTGGCCTTATTTATGATTGCTTACGCAGCATGCAGGCTCCAGGAACTAACCGTGTTGTGCTTACCTGGAAAGATGAAAGGAAGGATGTTATTATAACATGTCGTTTATGAAGTGAGTCGCCTGAGAAAGTGACATCTGTTTTAAATGAGATGAAAGCTGCTTTTGCAAGAAGGATGTTTTAATTTTAGCCACGGAGGCAATTCCATCTAACCCAGCCCATTGTTCCGTGTTGGTCTGGGACTTAAAAATAATGTACCAACTGTGTTTCTTGCCTAGCATGTCGTAAAACGCGGCTAATGGTATATCGGGTTTTGGGTATGTGATTGTGTAGGCGACAAAATAGCCACTTGTACCACTACCTTTTCACAATTTTCCATCTAACCCAGCCCATTTTACTTTTGACTGAATGTGATTAAAGGGCCTACTGTCCCTTTGACTCTGCCCACTCCTTCGGGGATTATGGGTGTGATGATATGTGTGTGTGTGTGTGTATGTGTGTGTGTGTGTGTATAAAAAATATTTGTTTAAACAGCAATTCATATTTACAATGTCATAAATATTTTACTATATTATCTTTAAACCAATAAATTTCAAAACTTATTACAATAAAACTTAAGTAGTCTCACTTGGCTTGACATAAGATGTTCATCTCTAAGAGATTGATAGATAGCGAACCCTTTCCTCAAAGTGCTCGGAAGAAGCCGCGTCTTGACAGGCGCGGGCGCCCCGTCGCTCTGTCGCCCGCGCCCGTCGCCCCGGCGCCCTGGCGCCCTCCACGCGATACGAAGCGATCTGAACGTCTTATCCAATCAGACGATCAACTGACAAGCAATGTACTGAATGTGCTTACAGTATAGAAATATCGTTGTACTGTGTAGTTGTTATTCGCCACTTCAAATATTCACAAAGTATTTTTTTCGAATTTCCTTTAAATACTATTTGGAACAATGCTATGATAGCCTTTTCTTGCCCCTTTAAATTTACTTAACATAGTGTAAAAAATTATGTCAAATTACTGTTAACTGAAAGAAAGACTACATTTTTATATCGTTCTAAGACAATTTCATATATTTTATTTTGACATCTGGTTCTTATCAATAAGGTATGTGATATCAAATATTTTATTGGTTAAGAGATAGAAGGAGCAACTCTTATATAGTTTTTTTTTCAAATCTTAAAAACCATCAGCCTCAAAGTTACTGTACTGCAACTTGCGCGTTGTCGCAACGTTCGCTAACGGTTCCTGTCAATGCGAATGAGGTCTTGAAGAAATGGGTCGCAGTGGGCGCGCGGACTGATAGCGCGAGGAATAGGTGTTCGTTTCGTTCGGGATTATTTCAAATAGTAATTGGCTAAGTCCTAATTTTTAATATTACAAGTATCACTGTAAATATTATTTCATGGTTGATTCATGTTACTTGTTACTTCCCTTTCTTGAGATATCGACGTTTCTGACAACTTTCTGACTACAACTAGTGTTAAACTTCACGCCACTTCCCTAGCGGGGGCTTTCTGACTAGATCTGAGGATTCCAGACTAGCAAAATTCTGATGTAATATATTGTCGGCTTTTGTATATACTTACTTAAATACTGAGTAAGAATTTTAGCCGAATGCGACGACATCACATACATTGATCTGACTCCGAGGTAATTAGCTTAAGCACTTGTGTTACGGATATTAGAATCAACAGTGGTATTACAAATATATACTTAAATATTGGATATTAACACCCAGACACAGAACAAACATCAAAAACAAGTATTCATCATACGCATGTTTGTTCTGGGTGGGGATCGAACCCACAACTCTTGGCGCATGGGGAAGGGTCACTACCTAATGCAGTAGTCGAATCTCTTGATGATAACAAAATTATACGTTTGAACATTTATTTGATTTAAACTTAGCAGACAATCAATGTCGTACATTTATAAAGACACATAGATAATTAGGAAATATAGTAATAAGTCAGCAATAAAACCTGATTTTATAATACAGTCCAACAACATTTACAGCAATGTTGAAACGGAAGCTACGGCGTCCGCTACACGACTACGTCGTAGCCTATCGTAGCACAACTCGTAGCACTGTAGGAAATTTCGTAGTTCAACTACGAAAAGTAAAAATTACGAAGCTAAAATCTGTCCCGTTTTTTGTAGCATTACTAACGTGAACAATTTAAGTTAGAGGGTAACCATAAAGTTATATTTGAAGTTCGTCCATGTTTTGTTCCGACGTGGTATTTCTGGTACGCGCGAGCCGAATCGATTTTCAGGTGTAGGTATTGTATTGGTATTACTCGCATCAAGGCCATACTTGGGGTCATGTTTGTCGTTGGGTCCATTCTGGGATAGTTTGACATTATCGAGGACAATAGAAGTTGTTAAAAATGCGTTTAAAATGTTACTCTTTTGAATGCTGAACTAAATTAAAACTTTTCTAGCGGGGTAGGTAGAGAACCGCATGCTAAGGTAATGATAATAATATTAAATAATTTGTAAGGCTCGCCAATGCCTCCACCGAAACTAGGTAACGGTAATAGGCATACATGTATCGATATCTATAACTCGATTACAATAGTCCATATTGATTTCACGAGTTTTCCCCTAGTAGACATCGGACCATATTGGTTTCATGGCCACAGTCCCAAGCGATTATTTAGAAAAGAAAGAAAAATATATCTAAACTTTATATCTGTCTTTAAAACGTTATTTCCCTTTTCGCGATTATGAAGGGAAGCTGAAGCGGCATCCACACTGGAAGCTATGAATGAGCTTATTTAAAGTTCTCCGTTTAGCGAGCAACTCGCGTCGTTGCTCGCAACGCGCTTGTTAGCGCTCGTGGGGGGAGGGGGGTTAAGGGGGGCTCCTGTGGAGGAGACTTTGTGGACTTTTTACGGGTTTACACGGATTAACCACGTGTAAAGAACTGTTACGTAACAGTTTGAATCTGTAATTGGCTGTTGCAGTTTTAAGGAGGTGTTGTCGCTAAGTGAATGAGAACGTTGAATTATAAGAGCGTTATAAATATACTATATGAATCCGACGATATTTATGTATATTTAAGTAAGTAGTAGTAGAGATGAGAGCACTCAGAAGTATGTTAGGAGTGAAACTGACTGATAGAATAAGAAACGAAGAAATAAGAGAACGATGTGGAGTGAAAGAAGATGTAGTGACTAAGATTGAAAAAGGCATGCTTGGATGGTTTGGGCATATTGAGAAAATGGATGACAGAAGATTGACGAAAGAGATATATAAGGCAAGTGTAAATGGAGCCGTTGGGAGGCGAAGACCTAGACGGACTTTCCATGACCAGATTGGTAATGTGGTAACAAAAGGTCAGGTAAACAGCACCCTTAACCGACGAGCGTGCATGAAAAGACTTATGAATGTAGAAGAAGCGAAAGGTGTATGTCAGGATCGTAGCAAATGGAAGTACGTGATCTCTGCCTACCCCCATGGGAAAAAAGCGTAACATTATGTATGTATGTATGTATGTATTTAAGTAATTCTAATACATTTACATTGCTAAATTTAATTTTTTCTTGACTGTTAATTAGTAGATGTATTGCCTAAATTTTCTTCGTTATTTAGTTAGCTAACTTACTTCCTCATAAATGGGATATATAATACAAGAATATTTAGAACTCCTGAGATAAGCGCATTCAGTAAAGTTATTAAAATTAAGAAGAGTTATTAGTATTCAATTTGATTATTTACAACTTGTTTCAGATAAAACTGATCAAAAGATACAATTGTGACAATAACAAGATAATAATAGAAGCGAAACGGAACGGCCGCGATTAATTGTTTGTTAAAATCACTCTCTAACAGAAAAGCCATCCACAAAACAAGCAACAAATCGATTAAGCCACAAAAAGGTTTGAATTTAGCTTAACAACCACATTACTAGACAAAAGGAGACAAATTTCGCCGACAAAATGACTCAATGGCGGAACACTGGCAAATTGAGCCGCGCCAATCATCGCCCGGTATTTTGTTTAATCCGATTCGCCCGATACTCGATTTTGTTTAATCCGATTCGATACTCGATTATCGGACACTCGGTCGAGTGGTGCGATGTGTTGGCGTATTGCGGTTATTGCGTACCGCCGATAAAATTTGTTTTTAAGTTAATCTATAAAATGTGTCGAATGTGTCGATGTAGGAGGCTGAATAATTATAGTAACAAAAATGTACGCACGCATAGGTAAAGTTTTCTTATTTATATATTTACACAAGTTTAGGCTATTAATGAGACCTATGTTAGTGTGGAATTTAAGACGTATTAATTATGTTTCTTACCTAGCATATATGAAATGAAATGAAATAAAATGAAATTGTCTTTATTTACGTAGGCTTAAAGAAAGCACTTATAAATCGTCAGAATAAGATCAATATCTACCGGTTCAAAAAGTAGATTCTACCGAGAAGAAACCGGCAAGAAACTCGATAGGTACTCTTTTAAAATGCGAAGTCTTAATAACTATAGTAATTGAAGTAAATTATATTATGTAAAAATATATAGTAAAGGCATAATTGCGATATGCTAGGCAAGGAACAGTTTGTTCGTTTTAATTTTAAAACATACATACATACATAACATCACGCCCATAATCCCCGAAGGGGTAGGCAGAGTCAAAGGGGCAGCATGCCCCTTCAACCACATTTAGCCAAAAATAAAGCATTTTAAAACATCTTCAAGTGACATTTGTATACGTGTTCGTTTAGCAACGTTGACCAAATATTAACTGAATTTAAATCGACTACTGTTTGTAACAAAGTTGTGTGAAAATGTTATATTACAGCGACAACTATCGGACTCATAATTCTCACATAGAGAAACGAGACAAATTGGATCACAAATCACGCGCAGTTATCGCTGGGAGCAGGTATACTTGCGATTTATCCTTCATGGCGTATTATTTCACTAATACTTTATTCGTCGAGTTATTAATGTGAGGAGTAAGTATCACTAAGTTAGCTCTATTTAAACACGGTCTAGTTTTCAAAGTATAAAATGAAGTCGCCGCGCCGCATTCGTCTGTTCACTTAGATCTTTTAAGCTACCTAAGGGACGTTAATGAGGTTTTTACCAATAGATAGAGTGATTTAAGAGGAAGTTTTCACATATAGTTTCATACTGCTTTGTGTTCACCATGCGAAGCCAGTGCAGGTTGTGATCTAAACTAATATTATAAAGATGAAGAGTTTGTTTTTTGTTTATTTGCTTGAACGCGCTAATCTCAGGAGCTACTGTTCCGATTTAAAGAATTATTTCAGTGCTAGATAGCCCATTTATCGAGGAATATAATAAAGTGGATAAAGCCGCGAGCATAGGCAGTTTCATCTATACTAATACTATAAAGAGGAAAGATTTGTATTTTTGTGTGTGTGTGTGTGTATATTTGTAATGAATAAACTCAAAAACTACTGTGCCGATTACAAAAATTCTTTCACCAATGGAAAGCTACATTATCCGGAAGTAACATAGGCTATAATTAATCTCCATATTCCTAAAGAAACGGGATATGCGGGTGAAACCGCGGGGCTCTGCTAGTTATAAATAATGTCAATATCTCTATTGAGCAGTACCGCTTAAACACGCATACTACACTGATAGCTGAACACATTCATAGCTCAAATAGACAAATCACTTCCTACCAGCTCGAATATAACACGCGCAGTATAAATAATTCGCGGATCATTCAGTCGAGTATTCGTTTAATCCTATTCGGTATTGACGCGGCCCCGAGCGAGCCACTCGCTTGGGACACATTGTGGCCGGCTTAAGGGCGCCGGCACACTGGGCCTGCGATGTGTGCATTACTAGAAATTAGTGTATAAGCAAGAAAATATCTTAATAAGATGGTCAGTAGCTTAAATAAATAATAGTAATAAATAAATAAATTCTTCAGAATGGCACACCAATTCCCTAGTCCCAAACTAAGCTTATAAGCTTGTGCTATGGATACTAGGTGAACGGATAGACATACTTAAATACGTTTATAAACATCCATGACTCGAGTACAAATGTCCATGTTCATCACACGAAACATTTGCCCCTAGCGGGATTCGAACCCGCGACCCTTGGTTTCGTGGCCAGGGTCTGTGACCACTCAACCAACGGGCCAGTCAAAAAACCCTCATTACAGCATCTAAATAAACATAGGGGAGTGGCATGAAGTTTAGTTAGTTAGTTAAATAAACATTCGCAATAAGAACTCTTACAATACGGAGCTCTACTAAAAGCACATAAAAAGTTTCACTTCACAACATCTCGTTGCATATTCTTCCAGCATTTCTCGCTCTTTATCTATGAAGCGACCACACGCGAAACATAAAGCTCTGGCGCGGAGCGAGCTGCGCAATTGAAATAATCCTATTAGTTGATTTTTCATTGCGCTCGCGTAGAGGACACTGCGGAAATGAATTGCTAAAATGCTTACATATATTGCTCCTGATATATGAGCATGGAATTTTTTCACAATTTTCCATTTAACCCAGCCCATTGTCCCATATTGGTCTGGGACTTAAAAATGTGCCAACTGTGGTTGCAACTAGCAGGCGTAAAAGGCGACTAAAGATATATCGGGTGATTGTGTAGGCGATGAGCTAGCCACTTGTCACTACATTTTCACAATTTTCCATCTAACCCAGCCCAGTTTTATTTTTGGCTGAATGTGGTTAAAGGGGCCTGCTGCCTCTTTGCCTCTGCCTACCCTTTCGGGAATTATGGACGTGATTGTTATGTTTTCTTGTTGTTGAATTGTAAACTGATTGCTATGAAGAAGTGAAAAGTGACATTGAAGTAATCTATCCAACAGCTCGATATGTATATACTATCTTAAGCGTTCGTTATATTTATCATAGAAACAGCATTTCAATGGTTAAGAGAATGTTCCATTTATATAACCAAAACAAATACAATAACTGTCAAAAATACAATAAAAACGGTATCAGCTGTTCCAAAATAATGCCTTTATTGGTTAGATCAATCCCAATAGTTCCATTGTTGATAACGGCACAATCGGGACACGCGCGGCTGTCGATCCGCTCATTATTTAGTCGAACATAATAGCGAGCATAATTAATTTACTCAATCGAGTTGTCGGCATTAATCGATTCCGTTGTGCGAGCGCGCCGGTCCGGCCCGGGCTCCGGTCCGGTCCGGGCGCGTATTCATTCGACGTAATTACGACGAGCTGGTTTTGAGGCGAACGTGATAAAAATGTATGCATTTTAATTGGGATTCGGTGTTCAGTGGGACTTTTGTAATTATAGAGACGAATTTATGATATACGTTCTGAAATTCATTTTTAATGAAGAACGAAATTAATTTTCAAGCGTGCCGAGTTTTAAATAGGACGAACATTTTGATCAACGAATATTAGGACAGGTCAAAAACGAGAAGAAGAAAAGATTGTTTTTTCTTTAGTCTACAAATTCTTCGAAGTAATATTTGAATATTTGAAGAAATCTTGATTATTATTTGAGTGCTAATGATTACAATTGATTCAAACACAAAATTCAAATTCAAATTCAAAATCTCTTTATTTATATAGGCTTCAAAAAAGCACTTATAAATAGTCAATTTAAACAGAAAAAAAAGTATTACCACCGGTTCGGAAGGTAGAATCTATCGAGAAGAAACCGGCAAGAAACTCGATAGTTACTCTTTTAAATGCAAAGATTTACAATTTCGTGCTTAATATTCTATAGGTACTTATTAGGTAACAACACTGCAGGTGAACACTTCATTATGAAGTTAAACATAATTGCTTATCATTTAGGAAGTCTTCAATCTTATAATAGCCCTTATTCATTAAGAACGCTTTAATGCACAATTTGAACTTATGTGAAGGTAATGCTAGTAGACTTTCTGGAAGTTTATTAAATATTTTAATACTAAGACCAATAAATGAATTACCACTCTTCTGGAGTCTATGGTTTGGAACAGCAAGTTTGTGTTTATTTCTAGTATTAAAACTATGAGTGTTTGACTTCTTAGGAAATTGGTCAATGTTTTTATATATATACATAATACAATCTAAAATAAATTGTGATGCAATTGTTAAAATGTTAATTTCTTTAAAAATATCTCTAAGAGAGTCACTGACTTGTCTTTACACAACAACATAATTACCCAAAAAACACGCGCCATTAGCCACGATTCAGCTCTCGCAACCATGACGGAGCAAACAGCCTCGCTCAAACGCACGACAATTATAACGGGACAAATCGCGTATTTATTAAGGCGTGTTTATTCTCATCTTGTCCTGTTTGCGAAGGGCCTACCCGTTCGGCAATAAATAAATTAATTAGATGTCTGGAGCAAACGGAGACGCGCGCCCGGGATCACGGAGCGTCTTAAATTAACCCACGGTTCGGTTTGTAGGCCTCTTAGATTAAATTATACTTCTTAATCTAATTAACTATGGGTAATACTAGCTTGCGCTCGCGCTCCGCTTGGGCGGAAATCGGGTGGTTATAGAGAAGATGTCGTTAGTGCGGGATCAATAAATGTTCCCGAGTTTAATCTTATTATACATTATTATATATTCCATTCCTACATTCATTACAAGCCATTTCTACCATTCATTCATTCATTCTAACCGATTCCGCAGTTTTTGTATGATTAAGTAAAAATATTCACACTGCAAGCATTATACTTTTCACATTAATATCATATATATTAGAGTTACACTCTAATATACGGTTACGAAGATCGGCTGAGCAGTCACTGGTGTGTGACCAGACTCCCTAGTTCCAGGATCATGATCCATTCAGACCCCGACGGCGTGAGGATTATGATGTTTCATACATAATACTATAAAAGATTTCGGTTCTTTATAATCTGTCCACAATTAAACAAATAGGTACTATATTTAACGTCAAAAACGAGTGTTTCCTGTTGCTTTGTTCGTAAGCAAAAATACAAGTTGTTTCGCAACAAAACTACCATGTTGCGCGCGACGCTGCGAACGAGACGGCGGCAGGTCGCGACATGTCGCCGGCGCGTTTTGTTGCGCCAGTGTTTCGACTAAGACTTTTATTTTTGTTCGTACGAAAAATACATACATACATAGGTAGGCAGAGTCAAAAAGGCAGTCTGCCCCTTCAACCACATTCAGCCAAAAATAAAGCCGGGCTGGGTTAGATGGAACATTGCGAAAAAGCAGTGACAAGCGGCTAACCTGTCGCCTACACAATCACACACCCAAAACCCGATATACCTACCATTAGTCGCCTTTTACGACATGCTAGGCAAGAACCACAGTTGGCATATTCTTTTTAAGTCCCAGACCAACATAGGACAGTGGGCTGGGTTGGATGTAAAGCTGTGAAAAAGGAGTGACAAGTGGCTAGCTCGTCGGCGACGAGCTAGCCACTTGTCACTCCTTTTACGAGTCGTCGCCTACTCAGTCACATACCCAAAAGCCCGTAAACCATTAGTCGCCTTTTACGACATGCTAGGCAAGAACCGCAGTTGGCTTATTTTTTTTTTTTGTCCCAGATCAACATGGGCCAAAATAGTCAAAACAAATTATATTTTTTGGAACAAAATGCTGTCGCCAACCGCGACATTGTATGTTTTACTTACATACAAATAATGTTATTATTACTCCATTACACTTTCGGGGGCTGTGCGCGAGGGTTAAGGGTGATGCTACATACAGTTTAACGCGGCTTTGTTACTACTTTGACAAATTTCCATTTAACTCGGCTCAGATTTTTTTCGACTGAATGTGGTTAAGGGCTCCAGCTGCCCCTTTGACTCGGCTTACTTCTTCGGGGAATAAGAGCGTGATGGTATTTTTACAATTTACATGAAATCATTTGAAACATCATCTGAATTATATAAATCCACAAAACGTATTGACTTTGACTTTTGGTTCTGAACCTTTAAAGAAATCATTACATGTTATGATAAGCTGTCTAGAGGGCATCATTGTGTCTTTGTTTCAAATAACTCGGCTATTCCTTTCAACAATATAAGGATTTTTCGTGTCATAACCATACAAAATGTTGATCTATTACATACACTAATCTCGCATATAGCATAAAAAAACCCAGTTCCTAAAAGGCAAAATCTGTTCATAAGTAAATCATATGTATGTGTCAGCCATCGCTTCACTCAAGTATACATTTGTACATACTTACCATCACGCTTTCAATCCCGGAAGGGGGAGGCAGAGGTCGAGGAATGTTAAGCTCCTACAAACACATTCAACTAAAAATAGAATAGAGTTTGTTTAGATAAAAAAATGTGTAAAATGAGTAACGAGTGATTAGCTCGTTTCCTTTATAATCACAAGCCCAATACCCATTACACTATTACCATTTGATTGGCCCGATGATCGAGTGGTAAGAGATCCTAGCCACGAAACAGAGGGTTGTGGGTTCGAATCCCGTTAGGGGCAAATGTTTCGTGTGATGAATATGAATATTTGTACACGAGTCATGGACGTTTATAAACGTATTTAAGTATGTCTATCCGTTCACCATTAGTATCCATAGCACAAGCATAAGCTTAGTTAAGGACTAGGGAATTGGTGTGTCAGTCTGGAGATTTTTTTATTTATTTATTACTTTTCTTTTACGACGTACTAAACAAGGAAAACAGTTCGTACATCCTTTCCGAGTCCCAGATCATGGAACAGATTTAATTTAAAGAACGTATCAACGGCCCACCTATCTAACTACTATATTTCCATGCTAAGTAGTTGAGCATTATCCGACAGAATCACACACAACCCGAAAACGTAACTCAGTCTCCGTCGAACCGAAAAAGTTACGACAAAAATACTATAGCGAGTGTAAAAGTAATTCCGAGTCGCACCTTCCGCCGAACTCATTCCGACATTTGCATATCGCGAAAGGTTTGCGAATGTACGCGCAGGGCTGTCAGACCCTTCCACAGTTGGTTCAAGGGTTAATACGCGAACGGTGACGACGGAAGTCTATTTATTGCTAAGTTTCAGATCTGCTTGTCTGTCTGTCAGCTGGCTGTGTCTCTAATATCGTTATAGACAGAGTGTTTTTCACTACCTACGTATTGCTATTGTTGTTATGATAGCAAATCTTCAAAAATTGTTGTAACCCGCTATTCACTCATGAAGAATTGAACTAAAGTTGCTTATTTTCTTGTGCGTGCCTCTCAATCTTTTTCAAAAAGGCTAAATTAACGGAACAAACAGACAGACAAAAATGTTATATTGCTATATGCTGCTATATGCTAGTAAAAAGCTGTTCCTCTTGTCAAGTGATCTACATTATTATTATAAAGAGGAAAGATGTATGTAACGAATAAACTTAAAAACGACTAAATCGATTTAAAAAAAATCTTTACCATTAGAATACTACATTATGCCGGATTAACATAGGCTATTTTATTAGAATGTTTTGATAAAATTAGGTTAGATTAGAACATCCACCCGGGCAAAGCGGGGCGGGCCGCTAGTTTTTTATATTCTCATTTGTATTTGACGAATTCTCGATCTATAATATTGTGCGGCAGTAAGGAACACTCCGTGTGCGAGCCCGACTGACACTTAATATGTTTCAAACATACATTCACTAATTGTAGTTTCACTAATTACTAAATTGTCGGCGTCAATTTTGACCTACTTCAAATGACGTATCAATTAAACTTTGTAATTGCTGTAATTCCAATGATACAACAATATTTTGATACCATTGGATTTGATGATAGATATACCAGGAACTCAATGGAAGTAATGTGTACAATTACCTAAATACATGTTTGTGTATATTATTTACAACGTTATTTTACATTATAAATGTAAAGAATGAAATTATGAAAAGAAGCAAATAATTTAGTAATTTAATAATCAACTTCATCTTTGAACTACCATAAAAGTACCATTTTGACTGACTCGGTGGCGCATTCAGTTCGATGCCCACTCAGGACAAACATTCGTATGATGAATACTTGTGTTTGTCCTATGTCTGGGTGTTAATAACCAATATTTAAGTATATATTTGTAATACCACTGTTGTTTCTGATATCCGAAACACAAGTGCTTAAGCTACTTACCTCGGAGTCAGATCAATGTATGTAATGTCGTCGGATATTTATTATTTATTTATATAAAAGTTTCAACTCAATAGACTTTTCTTTATCTTGTCTACAACCTGTTCATAAGTTGATCGCGTACAAGTGTGCACTTCTCGTAAGAGCCTCTTACTGCTTAAGTTTTCGTTTAGTTGGTAGTGACTTCTAAGTAATTATACAAAACTTAAGCTTTGAAAATATCATTATTTAATAGGTTTCAAAACTTTTAAGGTATAGTCAATTATTTGTACGTGTAAGTAAGTAACTAACTAACTAAACTTCACGCCACTTCCCTAGCGGGGTAGGCAGAGAGAACCGAACGCCATATGGCACGATCCTTACACACCTCACTCGCCTCTTCAACATTCATAATCCTTTTCATACCAGCTCTACGATTTTTATGACTTCTAACATCACCTTCTTTTAATACACGACCAATCTGGTCGTGTATTAAAAGAAGGTACGTGTAAGTAATGTATTCAAAATCGACAGCGGATTTAAACAAGAATATTTTGGATCAATGTTATAGATCTTTTACCAGACAAGGCAGAACAGGATTGAAGTAGAAAGGCGCGTTAAATCCTGGCACATGGTCTTAATGGACCCGACTAAGCACGGAACATGAGGCTAGCTAACTGATTTTGTCATAGATTACAAAATATAAAAATACAGATTCGTACTGGACTAAAATACAAAAGCGACTAAGTTACTAAAATATACCTATAACTTTATTCTACGGGTTGATCTGAAGTTTGCTAGTCGGTAGCCCTGTGTCGGCGGGAGCGATTCTCGAGCTCGCACCTAAACGTGTTAGCACATCTCAGGGAATGTGGGGGGCGAGCCACCAGAAGGCGAGGTACAGCATCGCCTTCTGGTTGCGTCAGAAAACAGGATAAGACAGGTTGCGACGACCCATAATATATGGGGCTTGAAGTATAATAGTACATTAAGTAATAGTTCACATTTTTAAGGTTACGAAGGTCAGATCGGCAGTCGCTTCAATGTAATTACCAGACTCGCTATATCCTGGATCATGGTCTAAGCGAACGGAGATGATGAAGTAATAGTTCAAATTAACACACCTTATTCCAAGCTTAGTTATAGCTGTTGCTTCGGTAACTAGACAACAGACATATTATTATATACCTTAATGAATATCTATGATACAATTTTAAAAAAAGCGTGTTGGTTACGCAAATGTACCCTTAGCGATTTTCAAAACCGCGTATTTTGATTAGGAAGGGTTTCTAGCTACTAACATACAGCTACAATTACCATCAATAATTATTACCAGTCAAGTTCTTTTTCATGCTTAATTAACGCTTAACCACAAACAAACGAAAACAGGTTTTAACATTTTCTCTCTACTCGTAATAGTATTTTAGCTTTCATAGGCAATCCGAGCTTCGACCGCAACACAAAAAAACAAGTTTAATCTCTCCATTATTTCTATTACGAAATAAGACGAATAACGTCTAGTATTCGTAGATTAAATAGGAGACCAGCAAGTTCAATTTCAAGAGAGATTTGGTTTCGTAACTCCGAGTCGGTCCCATGTTATAAAAGGAAATCTCCTCAAAACCGTCGTCGGAAAGGTCAGAATAACTTAAGCGAAGCTCCCGTCCACATGTAAAAAGCCGCTAAGTAATTCAGCAACAAGCTTTGAAACAGATTTGGCAAAAATGCTCCCCGGCCGCCGACTAACGGCATTCGTGGAACAAAGTACTCGTTGGGTTGAGACCGAGTCGCGAGCGGCGCGGGCGCGGACACTGACGGTTTGAGATAATGAAGGCACTTAAGAAAAAAGAAAATTATATATAAAATTTCTGCTGTCTTTTTTGGATCATAACATAATATATGTTGCACCCTCTGTCACACACAGACACAGTTACAGATGTTAATAAAATCGCGATAAGTTGAGTAAGTAAGAGGGTAATAGATACATTTTGATGTTAAATAATATGACTATAACATTTTTCAGTGCAATTTTTGTTTGTGGCATAAATTATTATAATATTTTGTAAAACACACAATTTAGGGTTTTGATGCGTTTGTCGAATGTTCAAAATTATATTTGCTTTTCCAGGCATTTATTCCAACAAAACTTTGGAAGTGTATTTCATTTTTATTTTAGTTTTTGATTCAAATTGCTCCTCTCCTCGCTCCACTCCTCGCTCCGCTTATCAGCCAACACATCTCCCGAAAGCGACAGAGAATCCGCGTTTTGTTATTTTGTGAGTGGTCATTAGGTCGCCCCCCGCGATCGTTTTAAATGTGGAAGACAGGAGGGGGGTGCCTCCGGACCGTTCGGGCCGGCAGCACAATGGAGCGATGAAGCCTTTTGTAGCCACGGGAAGAACTGCATTGTTCTGGATTCTGCCAAAATTTGGGGGGAGGTTCCGGAGTCAGTGAACTATCATTATGCTCGTATAATATTTGTCTAGTCTGTCCAAATCCATGTATATGTCGCAGGCAATTTGTATGATTCCGCCGTTTGCATACGGTGTCGTCAGTTTAAAAACGCTCGCAGTTATGTATTATTGGTTTCGTGGCCAGGGTCTCTGACTACTCGGCCAACGGGCCTGTAATATAAAATGAATGTATCTGAATGTTTTGCGAATCAAACGCGAATATTTAATATTTGTGTTATATATAATCATATGAAAAAGAAGACATGCTGCGCCGACCCCAGATGAACTGGGAGAAGGGCAAGAGGATGATGATGATGAATCGAAACGAGATTCGTTTTCGTATTTACAACTAAACACCGACAATATACTCGTAAATTACGAAAACGAAACAAAAAAGGTATGAATACTTGATTTACCTTCTAAAAATGTTCTTGTTAAGAAACATTTCCCGCTAAAGGTCGGACTTGCTCAAGCGTGTACAATGTTGGGGTGCGAACAGTTTCTTTATTCATAACCCCATAGCGCTGGCAATCTGCGCGTCGTAATTACCGGGTGTTTGGCGTCTGCCCGCGCGAATACATTACCGCGATCGGCGAACACCCGGACGGCGCGGTAAACAGGCGGATTTACAAGGAACGACTTAACATAAGTTTAATATTGTTCAATCGAAAAGTCGGCAATGAATTCGTGATATCTATGTTGTAGCAATTTTGTCCATAGGCAAGTATGTATAGGTATGTTTATTGGCAAAAAAAAAGTGACCAGATTAAAAGGATTTAGAAGAACATTAAGGATTAATAATTGTTTACACCCATATGTATCAGACAGGCGTGTACCAGGATAGTAGCAAATGAAAGGATGTGATCTCTGCCTACCCTAATGGGAAAAAAGAGTGACAGTATGTATTTTTTGTATTTTTGTACCTAAGGATATTATCTAGGATAGCAGTGCCAGTGGTGATAAAGCACTTATATACAGTTTTCAAACAAACACTTGTAAATCTTCAAATATATTAATTATATACCACCGCTCTAAAATGTTTATTTTACTAAGAACATGACATATTTTACATTGAATAAGGGTAAACAATAAATCCATTAAATGGAAATAACTAAAGTGAAATAAATCATAGTTTAACAATATCGCTACGAGTAAACTCTCCTGTAGTCTCAGTGTAAAGCCGATCGCAAAACAAACACTTCACTGATTTCTTTTATTCTTAGGTTTATACATATTCCTCCTTACAACTCTTGTTTGGGGAAAACCAAAGGGTAATATTGTGAGTTTGTAGTACAGAACTATTGTATGAAAATATATTAAGTTCGCGAGAGACTAATAGCCGAGCTCGAGCGATAACTTGTGTTTGATTTTGTAATAAACTAGTCAGATTCCCGTGACTTCGTCCACGCTTAAGTTAAACGTGGTTTCTATGCAGTTTCTCTTAGGTTGACTTCAATTGAAAACACAAGCAAAGCCACCGACTGTAGCTGTAACGTAATTAACGCGGGAGGGGGGCGGTGACGTCACAATTCGGGCAGGTGGGCTGTTTAACATCTCCGCGAATACATTATGCGGGCGCGGTCATTCTTTCGGCATGTTTATTCGCGCGGATTTACATGGGATAATTAAGCGGAAGGCGTTTACACGGGACGATGTTTAAGGACTACACAATCTGCTGATGAAGATTTTAGTGAGTACATCTTAATAAAGTAGGTCAATTTTATATTTGTTATACTAGTTTGCTCCCACGTCTCCACTAGTTTGAATGTCAATTTGTCTTAGATACTATAATACGTTTATCGGGATCTACAATTTTTCCCGGGAATAAATTTGTCCCATATTGGTCTGGGACTTGGCCCATGTTGATCTGGGACAAAAAAAAAGAATGTGCCAACTGTGGTTCTTTCCTAGCATGTCGTAAAAGGCGACTTATGGTGTACGGGCTTTTGGGTATGTGACTGATTAGGCGACGAGCTAGCCACTTGTCACTCCTTTTTCACAGCTTTCCATCCAACCCAGCCAACTGTCCCATGTTGGTCTGGGACTTAAAAGAATATGCCAACTGTGGTTCTTGCCTAGCATGTCGTAATTTTGGGTGTGTGATTGTGTAGGCGACAGGTTAGCCGCTTGTCACTGCTTTTTCACAATTTTCCATCTAACCCGGCCCGACTTTATTTTTGGCTGAATGTGGTTGAATGGGCTTGCTGCCCCTTTGACTCTGCTTACCCCTTCGGGGATTGTGGGCGTGATGTTATGTTATGTTATAAATAAATGATGTAATCTGTGTCTTTTAGTAAAACTAAAATTAAACTATCGGCGTGCCAAATTTATAAAACATCGGTTGGATAATTTTGAAAATATAACAAGCAGACAGAAAGACAGAGTTACTTATGAATTCATACTATTAGTAAGGATGGATACTAATCACTAATCCACACACACTGTACAAGGATCGTTATTATGAAGCCAAGATTATGCTTCACCTAAATTTTAAATGCCCTGGCACTAATTAACAACTTAAACTATGTATATTACCTGCAATTACATAATATTGTCTTGGTTGTCTAATTGAATATCTCCCCTTTCGCCCATCCTCTCTATCTCCTATAAATCAGTATCCTTTCTAAGTCAGTCCCATTTAGCAGCGATACGGCGAATCGCCGGGTTCGTTAACGAAATCGATTCGATAAACAAACGTCTTGCAGCTTAAAGCTTCACTAATTAACAGTTTTATTAACAATTCTAACGAGATATTTTAGTTTACAAATAAAAAATAACGTAACATAATTAAGCAAGCTGTGCCGACGTTTTTATTGACTGAATATTGACCGGAAGTCTGTTTAAAACGGGTTCGATTTAAAGACAATCGTCTTTTTTTTTTCTAAAACACAAATTTGCATTTATTTCGTTACCTAAATTATTTCAATACTCGTAAATGTGTCATTCAAAATAATAGACTTTAAAACACTCACAAAGAATAGCACAAGCATGCAATGCCTAATTTCGAGTAAGGGACTTAGTGTTGAATAGTGAGTAAGGGTCAAGAATAAAAATACGTAAGTCGTCGTCATAAACAGGCCTCTGGTAATCCTTGCACACGTCGCGCGGGACCGTCCGGCCGCTCATTGCGGCCCGGATTAGTCCTGAATAACGCAGCTTTACACGGCACGAGTTACGTTTAATTGCTAATAATATCCTCCTAACCGATTTCGGTTATGGCAGCTAATCTCAACGAGGATTAACTAAGTAGCAGGAGATATTATAGTGGCCAAAAGTCTGCGCAAATATAGGTGTAGGTACTGTATGTTCTTTATAACTCAACTAGCTTCTGCCCGCGGCGTTGCTCGCGTGGTACATCAATGAAACATAGCTTAAGTGTATAAGCTATACTATTGTAACGTTTCATTACAATCCATGCAGTACTTTTTGTGTGAAAGAATAACAAACATCCATCCATCCAACTTTCACATTTATAATATTAGTAAGAAGAAGTAAGTAAAAGTAGATGGAAATGCGACCAGTCCAATTCTGTCAGACTTAGGATTAATGAGCTGAGAATGATTTTAATAGCGCTAATTTTATTAACTTTTAAGCGTTTATAAACTAAAACACAGTTAAATCGGTCATATTTAAACTTTCTATTAAGAAATCAGCTGAATATGTGTATATACTCATCTCAAACCCAAACTCAAACTCAAATTATCTTTATTCACGTAGGCCTCAAGCCTATATCTTTTGAGTTGCACTTGTAAATCGTCAAGTAATAGGAACAACATTAAACAATTTGAATCTACCACCGGTTCGGAATGTCGCATCTACCGAGAAGAAACCGGCCAGAAACTCGGTAGTTACAATCTCAGTAATTTCAATGCGAGATTGAATATAAAAATTAAAGTTTACAAATTAAATTAATATTTATACCAAGTCATACAGTTATTCAAATCAGTTTTTATAATTTTTTTTTAAATCATCTTAAGTAGGTATGCAATTTATTATTACTTATCATAAAAACCGTAGAGCTTGTATGAAAAGGATCATGAATGTTGAAGAGGCGAGTGAGGTGTGTAAGGATCGTGCCATATGGCGTTTGGTTCCCTCTGCCTACCCCGCCAGGAAAGTGGCGTGAAGTTAGTAGTAGTAGTAGCAATTAAATATACCTGAGAGTCTAATACGTCCGAGAGAATTTAAAGGTGTTATTGTAAATCTTCGCTCTTCATAACAGGCTTGACAGATTCACTTCATTGCACTTATCAGATCTTAGACTTCTTAATATTATAGGAATATTTGGAATAATCTAAAACGGTATGACTAACGCCTGCCGCATCCAAAACAAAGCCAAAGTTAATTATAATATAAATTCCTTTTTCTCAGTGAACTGTTATACGGGGAACTAGGATTTGGCTTTTAAAAAAAACACTTTTGTTTGACACGTATATTTAGCACGAATTAATATTAAAGCCAAGTGTCTGAGGTGGTGGTTGTAGCTCGACTGACTCTGTTAGCCGGGCTAGCCAGAGCCATAGAAACTGCTGATGCATAGTCAGCGATCTTGTGAGGGTTGTCCATACTAATTCGACATATAACAACCCCCACGTTAAAAGGAAACTTACGGAAGGTAAGTTTTCGTAAGGCTACTCAATCCTTAGCCTAGGGGCCATCGGTATGTCAGGATTATTTGGATTCTCGTTTTGACTGGAAAGTGACGCGGAATTGACTACAAATTTTCTCGAACACTTGACCTTTTTATAGATATAGTATGTTACACAGCAGAGTATTACAATTGTTGAAAATATACTTAAAATTGGAAAAGTAATATGATTATTAAAACTAGTAGGATTTTCAATATTTTCTAAATTTTTTATAATGCGGTCTGAAACCGTTTTAAAACTTTTTAGATTATCTAAATTTACACTTCTTATCTTAGGTATAGGCACATTCGGACTTATTTTATTAATACGGGTAAGGTTACAGCAATCATCATGAATAATATTGAAATCTGACGATACAATAGGTATATTAATTTTTGGATAATTCTTAGTTACTAATTTTAAATTCTTATGAAACCCAATACATTCGGGCGTAATACTGAGTACACCTGTACCGGATATTACAACTTCGGATGAGTTCTGTTTACATTCGATTGTAAGCTTTGTGGGTTTTGACTGCACAAACACCCATTTATTATTGTTTAGCTTATGCCAAATGTCCACATCGCCAAAGATAAATCTGTAAGGACAATTTTCAGGAAGAGAGGACAAGGTTTTAGTAATGATTTCGATCTCACATGAGGGATTGTTGAGGACTGCATAAACATCTGTTATTTCGCAAAGGTAAGTTTCGGTAAGTATTATTTTACAGTTATCTAGGTCTTTAAGGTAAGTGTAGGATAATTTATCTGTACTTAGGGCAAGGAACCGTTCAGAAGGAAGGATCATAGCAAAGGAATTCAGATTTCCGCTAGCGTGTGGAGTAGGCAGAGGAATGCTTTTATAAACATTAAATTGTTGAAGATCGACTAATGGTAATTTAACAATAAACATTAATTTATTATTTAAATAGTAACAGGTAAGATCAGCTATATTAATTAGAGTATGTATATTGCTTAAATCTAGGCTTACAGGAAAGTCTCTATACTTAGGAATTATCTTAAGGTTACTAACAATATCATTATACATTTGATTTGGCGTCAGTATTGACGGATGCAGAGTATTACTTTTGACGAACAAAATAGAATTTAACAGATCTTCGACCTTGAAGGATATCGTAAGTAAATTTGACTGTAGTATATTTAATATATTATTAAGTTTATTCTTAAAACTAATGACATCAATAGTTCTAGTGAGATTTGAAAATGTCACAGACAATCGATCAACTGCGTCACTTAGTTTTGCTTCATTTAGATTAATTTCAAGCAATGAATTATTTATATTAGAAATAGCAGATTGGGAAACCATGATGCTTTTTGTTAAAGAATCTGATATCCTTTTATCGTTGTTATAAAGAGCTTGGATAGCTTTTTCATAATTTTTAGCATCATCTTCATCTAATGTCCCAAAAATGTGTCTGAATACGACACCTATCCCAGAGAACCAGGCAGATCTTTTTGAAATGCTATTTGAAATAATATGGGAAATCGCTTTAAAATCCCGTTGAATGTCGGTGTAGAGAGCCCTTAAGGGTTGTAAGAAATTTTCACATTGCAAAACATCGATTTCGTCACTTTCTCTACAATGGAACTTAACAGTGCCGAATACTTCGCGTATGTTTTCAAGATGATTTTGAATTGGAATGACTTCTGAAGGGATGACGATGTGAAACTGATCGTTTATGATTTTTAATGTGCCAACAGGATCGAAGAGGATGCCAGGGCTTCTAAAGATGTTTTCTATATATGGGTTTTTATTTTCTCCCAGGGCGTTATTACGATATACGGCGGTGATCCTGAAAATTACGACAAGGTAAGTACTTACTTTAAAATAGAATAAATGAAGGACATGAATAACTTAGCTACGATGAACTGTCATGAGCTGGTTTTATTTCGTCGTAATGATGTTTAACATGACGTCGGTTAATTAAAAGAGAAAGGGTATTGTTTCCATGAATTTTGACAATCTTGTAAGGGCCCTTCCAGATTGGCGAAAGGGCTTTGCGCAATCTTACGTGGTTTTTGAGATAGACATAATCACCTACTTTATATTGGACAGCTCTTGAGTGTTTATCGTAGTAAGTTTTAGATCTTTCTTTTGATGCGTTAATATATTGCAGGGCTTTCTCGCGAGACAACTTTAGGCGGTGATGGAGCATTTTTACATACTCAGGATAAGTTAAGTCAGGACGGGAATCAAATACAGAGTCTGGAATGTAAGGCTTATGGCCAAAGAGAAGTTCATAGGGAGTGAATTTGGTAGTGGTATGGACACTGCTATTGTAAGTTAACATAGCGGTGTAGACGAATTTGTGCCAGTCCGTTTGGTTTTCATTGACGTAGGATTTAAGGTACTCTTTCAGGGTCGAGTGACTCCTTTCAAGAGCGCCTTGCGTTTGTGGATGGTATGGAGAGGACCAAATTTGCTTAATTTTTAGAAAGTCACAAGTTCGTTTAAAAAGGTCAGCTGTGAAGTTTGTCCCTTGATCGGTTAGTATAGATTTTGGAATGCCGAACAAGGAGATGAAATGGACCAAGCACTCACAGGTCTCTTCTGCAGTGGCATTTGAAATAGAATAAGCTATAGAGTATTTAGTTAGGTCATCTTGAAGGGTAAGTATGAATCTAAGATGTTGAAGTCCTGCTTCAGGCAAAGGACCGACGATGTCAAGGCTGATCCTGTCAAATGGGCGAGTAGAAGTCGTTGTTATCTGCATGGGAGATTGATTTATTTTTCTCAACGCCTTGTTGGATTGACACAGTTTACAATTTTGTACGTAATTGTCGATATCGGTGCGCATGTTTTTCCAGTAATAGCGCTCTTTAACTCTGTTATACATTCTATTACAGCCTAGATGTCCTGCAATAGGAATGTCGTGATTTTCTTTCAGGATCTTAGCAATCTCAGTTGGAACAGGATATATTATTGTGTTGTGATGGATGTTGACGATTATATTAGTGTTATTGAATAAGTACATGAGCATCCCGTATATCTTAGTGTATGAATGTTGTTCGAATAAGTTTTTGAAATCGGATATGGCTATTTCGCCAATGTCGGCGGAGAGTAATATATCATCTCGAGCAGATTTAAGAGTTTTAAATATATCAGGGTATGAGCAGTCATCGAAATAGTACACCTTTGTAAATAGGAGATAGCAGATTTTTCCTTTTACTTCTAGTCTTTTAAATGAGTGTAGTTCTCTTTCAGAGTTAAGGATATCGGAAGAGTTTGTTGATAAGGAGAGAATGTCTTGAAGGTAGGGATTGGAATCGTCAAAGTCAATTGACACCGGAATTAGAATAGCTTTGGAATTGCTTTTGAGAAGGCTTTCATTATGTTCTCTGATGAGGGTAGTGAAATTCTCATTTTTGTCTGCAAAAGCTTTTAGGAAGTCATTGTATTCTTTATTAGAACTAGGAGGGACTTTATCAATGGGTTGAATAGAGGGCGGTGAGTCTACAGGTAGGTTTTCTAGTGTTTCAGGGCTATAAGCGGACGGGAGGAGCTCATCATTCTCCAGCAGATCTATAATAGGTAAGTCACTACTATTACCATCAATTGTAGTAGGGGGTAGTATGCCTAGGTCAGATAATGTGAGCGGACTGAATGAGGCGGCGGAATCGTTGTCATTGGGATCAGAAGGTGGGTTTTCAGGAATAGGGTTCTCCTGTTCCTGGATGATTGGATTGACTGGGAATCGGGATAAGGCATCAGCATTACTATTAATTTTACCTTTCTTATATTCAATATTATAGTCGAATTCTTCTAATTTAAGGCGCCATCTTACGAGTTTTGAACCAGGGTCTTTACAGTTAAACAGCCATTTCAATGGTTTATGGTCTGTTAGAATGGTGAATTTATTTCCGTACAGATAAGGCCTAAATATTTTGGTACCCCATATGATAGCTAAGCATTCCTTCTCGGTAACACTGTAGTTACTTTCAGCTTTAGTTAGTGTCCTAGAAGCATAAGCGATAGGACGGTCTTTTCCTACAGGGCCTTGTGATAGGATAGCAGAAATTGCGTAGTTGGACGCGTCACAGGTAAGGTTGAAAGGCTGAGTGAAATCAGGATAGGAAAGTATGGGAGCAGTGATCAAACGGTCTTTCAGGGTTTCGAAAGCTAGCTGATGTTCATTCTGCCATTCAAAAGGGGTGTTTTTCTTGAGGAGATTTGTTAAGGGCTTGGCGATTTTAGATAGGTCTGGTATAAATCGGCGATAGTATGAAATTAGTCCCATAAAGGATTTAATATCTTTGGGGCACTTAGGACGTGGAAAATTTTGCACAGCTTTAATTTTTTCGGGGTTTGGTTTTACACCTTTATCGGTGATAATATGACCCAGATAGGACACTTCCTTGCGAAGAAATTCGCACTTATCGGGCTGAAGTTTTAGGTTGAAGTGTCGAAGTCTATCGAAGACATTAGAGAGATTTTTGATATGGGTTTGAAGGTCAAATGAGTGTATTACAATGTCGTCGAGATAAACGAAGCATTGTATGCCTTGTAAGCCTGTTAGTGCAGAGTTCATTAGCCGTTGGAAGGTGGATGGGGCGTTTTTAAGTCCAAACGGCATGCGCGTAAACTCAAAATGTCCTTGGGGAACGGAAAAAGCAGTTTTAGGGGCATCAGCTTCTGACATTTTAATTTGGTGAAATCCGGATGCAAGGTCAAGCGTGCTAAAGTATTTACTTCGACCTAGTTGATCTAAGATTTCGGAAATGTTAGGAATCGGATAGGAATCTCCTATTGTAATATCGTTGAGGTGGCGATAGTCGATGACTACACGCCACTTACGTTGGCCGGTTGCATCCAGCTTCTTTGGTACAACCCATATTGGAGATGACCATGGGGACATTGAAGGTTTTATAATCCCTTCATCTAACATTTTGTTTATTTGAGAATGCACCTCTTGCTTGTGTACATCGGGGAATCGGTATGACTTTGTGTTAATAGGAATAGAAGAGGATGTTGGAATTGGGTGTTCAATGGCGTTGGTAGAAGTTAGTTTGTCTTCAGGAAGGTGGAATATGTCGGAAAAATCAGCGCAAAGATTATATAAGGAGTCTTTTTCTTCGGAGTTTAAATGAGATACCCTCAGGAGGTCTAGTACTTGCTCAGCTCTATTTATGGCATTACTACAATTAGATTGTTGATGTGATGTGTGGAAAATTTTAAAACTATTTTCATTTTCCATGGGTACGAGTTTCAATTTTAAATTTGAATTCAGCACAATCGGAGATTCAGAAATGTTGACAACAGAAATATTTATTCTGGAGTTGGATTTGACTTTCACAATAGAATTGGCAACTAGGATTGAATCATTAGGACTTTGGTCCAATATGAGACCTTCTCCGATTTCAGGGTTGAGCACAGAGCATTCGATTATCGTTTCTGTTCGGGGAGCAATTTCATAAACCGGTTCATTAAATCTCAGTGCAAAATCTACAGTTTTTATCGTTAAGAGATCTTTCTTAAAGTCAATCTTAGATAGGGTTTCGGACAGAAGATCATTTCCAACAATGCCGTCATAGGGAAAGTCTAAGTTAGCAACGACATGAAAGTCAAATATCAAGGAGTCAAACTCAATGGGTATGTGACCCAATGATTTCATAGGATTGTGTGTTGTACCTAATCCAGTGAATGTAATAATGTTCTTATTTATTTCAGGCATATTTTCAATTGAAGTTTCTTTGATGAGGCTAACGGATGCGCCACTATCTACGAGTAATATTAGCGGCTTAGATGAAACAGATGTCAAGACTTCGATGAAGGGTAAGTATTTCCTAGATGGGTTTGAGGTTATATTATGTATTAAATGTTCTTTTTCTTTTTCAGGTGCTGAGTCTGGAGAGGGGTGCTTGGAGTTCGTCGGGATGGGAGCAACCACGGAATTAGCCACGGTATGTACAGAAGGCTTAAAACATTTTTTTATAGTATTGGATGTGATATGAGAGTGTGACATTTTAGGCTTAGGAGGCACACGCGGAGTTGCCTTCTCAGAGCAGGTGTTAGCAGTTACAGACGCGTAGGATTTAGTAGAGGATACAGTGGATTTGGTATTTAATTGAATGGATGGAGGCGAAACAGTGACTGCAGACCTATGATATTGGGGCTGGTTACCCTGGTTGTTAGGCTGCTTGGGTACAGTGAATGAGGGCCTATGAATTTGGGGCTGGTTACCCTGTTTGTTAGACCTGGTGTCATTAAGATTTATTGACTCGAGAATTCGTAATCCTGGACTCGCGTGACACCGTCGAGAGTCCCTTATTCGTTTAAATTATTATTTGTTTCATCCGTGCCATATTCTTCAGGAAAGGTCACGGCATGGATTGGTTGGTTACGATTTTGTGGTGACGTAGTGGGTGTTGGACGATTATTATTTCCGGTTTGGAAATTTCCAAACCTTCTATTATTAAATTCGCGTTTGCGGCACATGTCAATAGTGTGACCTAGGTTTTTGCAATAACGGCATACCAAAGCGTTTGCCGAATTAAACGCAGATGACATCGTATGACCGTTGTTATTATTAGTTGAGCGTTGCGGCACTGGTCGGCTTTGTTGAGAAAAGTGACGAATTCGGGGCTGATTAGTAGGACTCGAATTATGCAAAAAGGTTGCATTTCGACGCGAGGCGGCATAAAAAATCTTTTCCTCGGAAACAGCGAAGTTAATTGCGTCATTCAAAGTTTCGGGATCCCGACAACGGACCACGGTTGACAATCGAGGGTTCAAGCCGATCACAAAAGTATGCAACGCTAGGTCTTGCATTGCTGCGACACGGCCAGCCAGTTCACCCTTTTTCTTAGTGGGAATTGATATATTTATTTCGGTCAAAAGTTTTGATAAGCATGACTCAATTTTTAGTGCGAACTGGTTGACTGTTTCGTTGTTAGATTGTTTGCAATCTTGAAGGTCGGAAAGCAGAGCAGCGTAATGTTTACGTTCACCAAATTGTGATTTTAAAAAGTCTTCCAATTGTTGCCAAGTCTCGAATTCTTTAATTGAACATGCACTCTCAGCGCGGCCTTCTAATTGGCTTAATATGTATTTTAAAAGAATATCTACTTGTGTAGAAGATGCCAGATTAATGGCATTTTTACAATTGTTTATAAAAGCGTTTAACTTTTCTCGGTCGCCGTCATATTTATTTATGAATTTTATCAAAATATTCATGTCGATTTCAGACATAACTATATTTGATTTAGAAGACACAGAAGGCTCTTCCTTTGGCATTACTAAGAATCACGCGACGAGACGGCGGGGAATGCAGAGCGATAAGCGGCTGCGCTGGTTTCCGATTACGACAAACAATGTTGTAGTGCAATATGTAATGAATTAAATTAATGTTCTATTTATAGGCTCGCGATGTTGTAACACTTCACTTTTGTTCACTTTAATAATGATTTTTAACTTACAGGAACACGAGGATTACGTCAAGGAGGTAGGACATCTTCGAATATTCTTCTTTCAGGTTTGACTTCTGGATGAGATACGGGGACTGGATTCTGAAGGTAAGTATATCTCTATACTTCGGAGTGCAGAGTGAGTGAGTCGAAGCTTCCACCAGCTCTTGGTCAGGTAATGGTAAGTAGGCTTTTATTTCTTCTTCTAGCAAGATGGAGACTGGAGATAGAGTCAGGACGCAGGATACGGTGATAGGCAATCAGTTTCCGATGTAATTGTTCACTTTTGAATTATTCACCAGCACACGCACAGTTTGGGTAAGCAATAGATAAGTCCTGGGTATTGCGCAATGGTTTCACACGCAGCGTCGCGAAATAGAGACGAACCGGGGATTTTACAATCCCTTATCGCTGCCACCAATGTTATACGGGGAACTAGGATTTGGCTTTTAAAAAAAACACTTTTGTTTGACACGTATATTTAGCACGAATTAATATTAAAGCCAAGTGTCTGAGGTGGTGGTTGTAGCTCGACTGACTCTGTTAGCCGGGCTAGCCAGAGCCATAGAAACTGCTGATGCATAGTCAGCGATCTTGTGAGGGTTGTCCATACTAATTCGACATATAACAGAACCCCGTTACGTGTAAACTGAACAATCTCGCAATCTCACACAGCGAGGGCGGGTTTACACCGCGCGATGATTTATCGGGTGTCGAAGTAATTGGAGCTGTCTTCAATCAAGCTCTTTTTGCGCTGAGCGCGAGCGCAAGTTATTTTTATTAATGATTCATGAATTTGCTGCGTGGGTTTTTTTCGGGGTCCGGTTTATATCTACCGACAAAAAAACTCTGAAAGCATTTTTCGCAGGCTGCGTAATGATCATTTAAATATCGTATCAAAATAAACAAATTCCGTACATAATTGAACTCGTTATTTCACGTTGAATATTTAAATTGAGTTTTCCTTAAAACGTATAATTTTCATTAAATATTTTGTTACCTCCATATTTGTAACGATAAGCTCAACGTAATACGGTATTATTGAAAAACCTAAAGTATGCTGTTCAATTTAATCAGTTTTAATATTAATTCTTTTTCAAATAAATATAATTTGTTAACAGAGATTGTGATAATAAGTAAAGTACATTTCACAACGGAGCTAGATAAATATTTGTTCCTAATGTTTTAGAAATGTAATACAAGCTTCTGCCCACGTCTCTGCTCGCATGGCGCTCGATCTAACACAGAGACGCGCTGTAGCGCGTCCCGCGGGATTTTTCAATTGGTAAGAAAAGTTGTTCTTTCTCAGGTGTCATGGCGTGCCAAGTTTCATCGCGATCGCTCAAGTTGTTTACACATACAAAGACAGTATATAAGGTAAAGATATATTTAATAACAACATGTTGGTAATTTCATGAATTTAAACTAAAAAAAATGTAAAAGCATATTTTCCAATGATTTTATAGCTCTGACTTCAAAACTGTTGTTATCTTGGAGTTCTGAAAAGGAATGTAATACTAGACAGAATTTCCAGTTACCCGCCAACAGAAGCTCATATTTTTCGCATGAACTACGCAGAAATTCACGAAATATATACATACATACATACATAACGTCACGCCCATAATCCCCGAAGGGGTAGGCAGATTCGAAAGGGCAGCAAACCCTTCAACCACATTCACCCAAAAATAAAGCCGGTCTGGGTTAGATGGAAAATTGTGAAAAAGCAGTGACAAGCGGCTAACCTGTCGCCTACACAATCGCACACCCAAAATAACGACATGCTAGCAAGAACCACAGTTGGCATATTATTTTTAAGAGCAAACATGGGACAGTGAGCTGGGTTGGATGGAATGCTGTGATAAAGGTAGATTAAGAAGATATATTATTTTCAACTTAGCGGTTTTGAATTTTTATTTTAATTCGACGAAATTAATCGCGGTGCTAATTGGTGCTGGCGAATATAAATGAAGTGTTTCGTGTTACACCGCGTCTGATTTTAATAATTGTTTTATCGCATCCCTATTGTGTGCGACGCACACGCATGGCGAGCTACCGAACAATTGGTAATTAATGTAATGTGAAATATACGCCTGGTGTGTTTTCAATGCGTTTTCATGTTAAATGTGATATAATTTTCAATCTATGAATAAAACATGTTGAACTTTAATAGCTCCCTTATCTATACACTATACTTCTATACTAATATTATAAAGAGGAAAGATTTGTATTTTTATGTGTGTGTATGTTTGTAATGAATAAACTCAAAAACTACTGTGCCGAATTTTTAAATTATTTCATCATAGGAAAGCTACATTATCCGGAAGTAACAAAGGCTATATTTTATCCCCATATTCCTACAGGTACAGGAAATATGCGGATGAAACCGCGGGGCGCTGCTAGGAAAGATTTGATTCCTTGTTTTTTGTTTGTATCCGAAACTATATGATCGATTTAAAAAATCTTTCACCAATGGAAAGTTACTCTACCAGCGAGTAACATCGGCTATATTATATCTCCGTATTCCCACGGAAACGGGAACCAAACAAGAGAAGCCGCCGGGCGCTGCTAGTGAATTATGAATTACAAAAGTATAAAGCGTTCATACAAATGAAAATATCAAAGTAAATGTTGCCGACACTAATAGACACGTGTCATCGCGCCAGTGGTCCTCAAAGAGATAGTTAGAGGCCAAGGGCAATGCTCATTAAACCAAAAATTAAGCCCAAAATAAAACTGAACTGGGTTAAATGGAAAATTGTGAAATAGTAGTGACAAGTGACAAGACTATCGCTCACAGAATCACAAATTACATAGTTCGTTGCCTTTTACGATATGCTAGGCAAGGAACACAGGTGGCACATACTGTTTAATTACCAAACTGACATGGTACTTTGCCTACACTATTGGACTGAATGTATAACTATATTGTATATTTAGAAACATACCGAACCAATTTAGTATTCTTTAATTGTATTTTACTGTTTGTATTTGTCCCATGTTGCTCTGGGACTTAAAAATAATGTGCCAACTGTGGTTCTTGCCTAGCATGTCGTAAAAGGCGACTAATGGTATATCGGGTTTTGGGTGTGTGATTGTGTAGGCGACAGGTTAGCCGCTTGTCACTGCTTTTTCACAATTTTCCATCTAACCCAGCCCGGCTTTATTTTGGCTGAATGTGGTTGGAGGGGCATGCTGCCCCTTTGACTCTGCCTACCCCTTCGGGGATTATGGGCGTGATGTTATGTATGTATGTATTTTACTGCATTCGAGTCACAGTCTTTTATTCTGTAAAAAAAAGTCTTGGTTTTTTATAATGTTTTAATAATATAAAGCTGTTTATTAGGAACCCCTTAAAATGTATCTACCACCAGATTTGTTTCCCGCCAAGTTCCTATGTATCGTTCGCCTCCACAAATCGTTTGTCAAAGAAATTCTCTCGGGAACAAGTAACATCTTAGCTTTTAGATATTTGATACGAGAGCGGAATGCTTCCGAGAATTACTTCTTTCACGGAATGTGTCGACAAAGCATCCGCAATTTCAAAACCTATTTGTGTCAATACGTTGTGGGGTTATTTTTTATTATTTTATTCGACGATAATGCGCCGCAATGGAAAAGTGGAGTGACATCACCTCATCTCTACGCACGGGATCACAGGCTGATCTGGGTATGTGCATGAGACAGACACTAGGAGAGTTAGGTGCATATTATATGTTGTTGCCCAAGAAATTATTTTACATAAATTGCATGTGTGTACTCTGGGTTATGGAATAAATTATTATTATCACTTTGTATAAATCAAAAGATTTCCCGAACCTTAACAAAGGCTGGTATATTGCACTGACGCGGACCTCAGTCAAGCGTCATAGTGTTGAGAGTTGTAGTTAGATCCGGACGATTATTATTAACTTTAAATATTTTGTACAATATCAGCTGGTAAGTACCTAATGACATTTTAATTATTATAACAAACACCGATTACTAAGAAGGTCCTACATATGTGCATATACCTACAGTTATAAACAGGTAGTATAGTGTAGGTCGGAATATTTTCGTAAAAGCCGTAAAGAGTAAACGGTACTTGTCTTGACTATATCAATATTATTTAAGATATTAATAATTCAACTTCATCATCCCTTTCTCGTCTTGATACACCTTGAGAGGCATCCCTATATGTCTTTGTAAACATAAACCAGTTACTACTAGGATACAAATTGTAAAGTTCCATTCACCAAACGAGCAAGTTTTAGTTTTTTCTTTCAAACGTCTAAACTCAGGTACAACAGTCGAACATGCCAGACGCCGCGAGCGCAGCGCATCGTATGCGACCACAGCAGCCCCGCTCCTGGCGTGTCGCGGCGCGCGGCGCGAGCGCTCGCCCGTCTAGCGAGCGGTCGGGCGCTTCGTGCCTATCGCGACAGGCTGACAGGTTACACTTCAAACTTTGTGTTCCAGACAAAAATAGCCTGTGTCACTTTGTAACACCTAACACTGGACTACGAAAATGCGCCGATACTCAGTTCTGCAGTCTTGGAGGAGTGAATAGACGAATAATATGATTTGTTAAGGAAACAATAATTTAAATATATATATATACAATATCATCTTCCTAGCGTTATGTCCCGTGCTTAAACGGGGTCCGCTTAGACCATGATCCAGGATTTAGCGAGTCTGGTAATTACATTGGAGCGACTGCCGATCTGACCTTCGTAACCCTAAGATCCCTATCTGAATCATTGTTACAAATCCAAAGTTGTTTGAATTTGCAGGTTTCATCACGATGTTTTCCTTCACCGTCGAGCTAGTGGTATAAATACGTACATAAACTTGAAAAATACAGAGGTACGTGCCCGGGTTTGAACCCGCACTCCTCGGTTAAGAGGCGCGTGTCCATACCATTGAGCTACCACCATATTATATATATATATATACAATATATAATAATATAATTAAACTGCCTCGTTGGTCTAGTGGTAGCATGCGCCGCCTAAGGACAAATCCCGGGTTGGCCAAACATTTCTGGCTGAGTATTTCAATATCGAAATTACTCAGCAACAGCCCGGAGTCAGGAAGCTGGTCGTTTAATCACCCCCGTGCCTCGGAAAGCACGTTAAGCCGTTGGTCCTGCGCCTGACCTCTCTTCGGTCATGTCGAATTGCCGTCTCACTGGACTATGAGGGTGAAGGAACAGAGAGTGCACTTGTGTTTGCGCACACACTTGTGCACTATAATATCTCCTGCGCAGTTGGCTAATCGTCGCGTCGTTGAGATTGGCCGCCGTGACCGATATCGGTTAGGAGGACATTTTTTTTTTCAATTATTTAATTAACAATTGTTATGTAATTGTTATTTTTGTTATCAAATATTAAACGGTTTAAAATAACGATGTCGATAAAGTATAAGCAAAACTACCTATGTCCTTAACTACCTTCCATAAGCTCTAGACGAAACCGATTACATAAAAATAAATATATGTAAATATACGGTGATCAGATCCTAGCATTCGACACCAAACTCAAACATTAACGGGGCTGTCCAATAACACCAATAAATAGATACCGACGAATTGGGAACCCCTGTTTTGAAGTCAGTTAAAAGTTATCCAGCGGGCTCGCAGCTCGCCCCTGTGGCGACGACAAACGTCAAAACTGTCGCAGCCATGGACCACGTCCGGCGTGTTGTTGTCGCGGCGCGCTGGTGTTTGTCACGCGCGACGGCGCGACGCGTGCGCCGCGACAGGGCTGCCGGACGACCGCGTCCGGCTGTTTGAACTTTATGATTTGCGCGGAAGTGACACCACTTCTGATTCATTATTATACATGATAGTTGACAAATTATTCGCCCTATTTCGTACCATTACGTTTTTAATATTGCATGTCCATTTGTGTGGTGTGTAAAACGCCATTCTGGAGAAAATCACCAATTATTTGGTATCGTCGGGGACAGCTGATAAGAGATATCACTGAGCTTGGGACTAATGTTTGAAAAAGAATTTGATTCTGAAGTGGTAATATTATACGATAAGAGATTTTAGTTGTGTCATTTGGTTGGTTTTTAAACGAGTTATTTGTTGAAAAACGCGGAAAAGATAACAGGTAGGCTATTTGTTAAACTTATCTGACAGTTTCTCCAGAATGATAATGAGGAATATCTTACCTGTAACAAAAAAAAGGTGTGTGAGGATCGTGCTATATGGCGTTCGGTTCTCTCTGCCTACCCCGCAGATGAAAAGTATCCGTTATCATAGTGTCCTTAGTCGATGATAAAACATTACGAATTATAGCTGAAGTATAACATTTTGGAGCTAGGTAAATTAGTGTTGTGCTATTGTAGACAGTTGAAATTAGTTTAGTCGCCAGCCCTGAGCAGGCCGGCGCCGCCGCGGCGCTGCACCTCAAAATGCGTCGGGACTTTACAGACGAACATTCGTGCCGTCTGATATACGGAGCCATAACATGATTTGTTGTTTTAACCAGACAATGTTCAAGTGGAGACTACTTATAGGGAAATGGTTCTTTGAGATGCTGCGATCTTGGGTCATACTTTTTAGTTCTTTTGTTGTGAATAAATCTCTTCTCGTGTATTTGCCGCTTTGGGATACTTTAACTTTTTAATAATAATAATAATAATGGCGTAGGGATGTGACGACCCCACCGCCCCCTGGTGAGAGTCGCTGATTTTCGCACCATGAAAGGCAGCGACTCTCTACCAGTGCAACCAGTCTCCCCAGGGCAGCTTGTGGCGGGCTGAATGGGATTGACACCCTTTGGGACCCGTGCCCCTGAGAGTCGACCAGGCCCCTCTCTCCGCTTGCCTTAGTTGGCCGGTGGGAGTGGACCCCACAGGGGCCGCAGGACTCTCACCTCTGGCTTGCCTTAGCCGGCCGTCCAGAGTGGGGCGTCAGAGCTATATGCTCGCAGGGTGGAAGTGAAACATGCCTAAGTCGCGAGTTGGCACAGTGGCGTAAGCCACTGGGTAGAAAGCGGTGCACACCTCTCCACACCCTGAGCCGCTCACACAATGTTGCCCACCGTCGCTCCTGCTTCGTGCCTTGTGTGTGCGACCAATGGGGGGCCCATGACAGTGAGGTGGCGAGTCACCACCTGCCCATTTTATTCGTGTTTTTAAACATAGATCGGGCAGGTGCCATAGTCCTTCCCATAGTCCCGGTTACCCAGTCAACTAGCACCTCATCCTAATAGCCCAGATTCTTTGTTCTTCCACTCCATTCCATAGTCCTGCACTGACCGGGGGTTGTCCTTGGCTGCATTTTATAGTGTATACAGGGATAATCGTCGGTTGGTGTCACATTACATTAAAATCATACATGACTTTAAAGGGCCTCTACCTGTTAGCTTCGGCCCCACGCACGCCTACCAAAAGTCCGGGACTCTATAGTCCCGAGAAATGGAAAAGTCAGACATAATAATAATAATAAATTTTCAAGACTGACACACCAATTCCCTAGTCCCAAATTAAGCTTATGCTGGTGCTATGGATACTAGGTGAACGGATAGACATACTTAAATACGTTTTTAAACATCCATGACTCGAGTACAAATGCCCAAGTTCATCACACGAAACATTTGCCCCTAGCGGGATTCGAACCCGCAACCCTCGGTTTTATGGCCAGGGTCTCTGACCACTCGACCATTGGGCCAGTCATTTTTAAAGGCAAGTTTACAGTTCTCGAACATGCATCGTCTGTTTAGGGTTTGTCTCCAATCGGTTCCATTAACAATTCTATCCCAAATAATTGTAATTGTTTCTTTTGTAATTCCCTAATACATTTATATCATACTAGCTTCTGACCGCGGCTTCGCTCGCGTGGTACATCGATGAAACATAGCCTATATCTTATTCGGGTGTATGAGCTATATTATTCTAAAGTTAAAATCCTTTCGCTAGTCTTTTTGTGAAAGAGTAACAAACATCCATCCATACATACAAACTTTCGTATTTATAATATTAGTTGTATGTCCAATCTGTTGTAGAAACATATATTTTCTTGACAAATATAAAAGGCTTTCCGTCGGCTCAAGGCCCGGTTAACCTTTTTACAGACAGTTTATTGAACACATACTTAGAGGTGAGTATAATTACTTCAATATGGCTGTAGGTTGTAAGGCTCGATGTCTACAGCTCAATCAACCCATGACACCTTTATTAAGTTTAGTTGTATACCATAAAACATTTAGGTGTTCCATATATCTACCAAGTCCTCACCGGCCGTCAAAAGACGCACTTGGCACCTCTCCACCTCCCTCTGAACGCTTTGTGCTAGACGAGGCGAAGTGTCGCGGGCGGGCGCCGCCGCGCCAGCCGCCACAATGCGTCCTTAGATGCCTTTATTATTTTATTATTTGTTGTTGTGGGTACGATGCACAGGTGAAATTATTATACAACAATATTGGCCTATATAATATATACCTTAAGTCTAACATACATATATTATAAAAACAATTATGGGACAGTCTTGGCAATACGAGTTTAATTCTGTGTCCAGACACTATTAATCTAATTAGAAGATTTTTACGTAAGTTAATACTTGAAGGTTCTCTGGAAGAGATAGCTTTTAGCGATAAGACCGCTTAAATTGTATTGTAACTGTCTGCATCCTATTTCTGTATATGTTTTTCGTGCAGTAAATAATATATCTATGAAGCAGTAGGCAGCATTCAAGCTGTAAGATCCCTAAAATAAAAAGAAAATACTTGGGCTAGATTGACGAATGAGAAAGAGTAGTGAGTATGGCTATCTTATCCCCTCGCCTACACACAACATACCCAATACCCAATACACCATCAGTTGCCTTTTACGTTATACGAGCAAGCAACTCAGTTGACACATTGTATTTCAGTCCCACTCCAACCTGGGACAAATATTAAATTTTTCAATATACTTAGAAGGCTGTCATTGTTCATTCACAACTCACAGCTCCACCGTCAGTCTAAGTTAAACAAACACATTCAACACAAGTCCGACCGACGTTGAAGGAACATTAAAGTAAAAACGCAAGAGCTAGCGGCGCCCGCGTCGAAGTTCCGGACGCTGCCGCAATATAATCATCGGGTATTATTGAAATGAGCAAAGCAAACAGACGAACGAGAGGGGGGGAGCAGGGGGGGGGGGGGGGGGCACTTGCTGCCGAGTCTAAGTTTCCGTCCGTCTGTCTAATCAGCCTACGGTTGCATGTGGGTCGGCGCAGTGTTTGTCTTTCGCGTATCCGGCGTCGATAGTGGCTGCGTAGAGTCGGGTTTGATATAGAATTATATGATGTTATAAATCTGTGGCTTGTTATTTATCAGTAATAACTACCTTTTTATGAGGCAGAAACCATTGCGTATGTTACATCCTATATAGACGACATAATAAATAAATAAATATCAGACTACATCACATACATACTTAATGTAATTCAATTATTGTAATTGGCATCTGCCGTTTAATTTGAATTAAAATAAATAAATAAATAAATACATCGATCTGACTCCAAGGTAAGTAGCTTAAGCATTTGTGTTACAGATATCAGAAACAACAGTAATATTACAAATATTTTATATATATATACTTTAATATTCAATATTAACACCCAGACACAGAACCAACATAAGTACCTATTCATCATACGAATGTTTGTCCTAGGTGGCGATCAAACCCATAACTCTTGGCGTATGGGGCAGGGTCACTATCGAATGAGCCATCGAGCCAGTCAAATATATTTATAAGATCCTAGTAGACCTTGTATGAAAAGGATTATGAATAATTTTTTTTTTTTGGTTGCTGGCAACTCTGGCCGTCAGCTGTGTTCTCGCGAGCTCCTACATTTGTTTCTTGAATTAATTAATTATTTTTGTAATATTATTCTTTTAACGTTAAATTTCGCTTCCGTACTCGACGATAAATAAGTGTGAACGTTTGTGACTGCGAATTATATGTAATTCTATTGTTTCGTGATAATACCTGTTTACCGGCCGGCTGTCACAACAGAGGACTACCTATTTGATGTTTGAACCTGCAACTAACTTATCAGGGGAGTATTACAATTATTTTACATTGCTAATTGCCATCGTTTATTATAAGATTCTAACCGAAATAATCCAAGATTTGTTTAATACTGTTTGACTTTGCTAGGTTATGACCGAGACGTAAGATCATTTATTTAACTTTTGATAATACAATTACTGTACTAAGCATTGAGTCACAGTAATTAAACATCAATGGAAGTATTTAAGTTTCAGTTATTGCAATTGTAGTATAGTAATTATCGTAATTGTACCGTTTTACCGCTTTTTCTCAATCTACCCTAATAAAAAAAAACAAAAAAAAAAAAAATTCAGAGGAACTAAAATTGACAACAATTCAATAATATTTCTATATTAGCCATTTATCAGGACATTGTATAAGTAATTTACTGAGTGCTTGGTACCTAAGTATACACCTAGTATATACTTAGTAACAGCTAGACTGACACTACTCCCGTCACATTTCAGCTCAATTACTGCCCTACTCTGCTCTTCACTGCACCTTCTGCATTATGATGACCACTCGTAGCAGAGCCATTGCCCAGGATCTGGAGACGAAGCTCAAGATTGCCCTAAAGGACCTGGAAGCCACCAAGAAAACTAACTTGGAGCTGTGCCAGGAAAGGGAAGAAAGCGAGAAAGAAATCCAAAAGATTGTGAATAAAAACTCCGAGTTAAAATCTGAACTTTCGCATCTCCATATCAAATATTTGGATATTTCCGAACGCTGTTCTCAGTTACAACACTTAGTAGATTCGTTTGATCATTGTAGTAATATTCACGAACAGGCACTGTGTAAAATCAATGATTTAGAGGTTAGTCTATGTGAGTCTCAAAAAACAGTGCGTAGGTTAGAAAAAGAAAGGGTTGAACACGAATCCAATACCACCCAGAGCCTATTTGACGAATTATGTGGTAGTTCATCTTCCCAACTACTTCTGCCAACAATTGACCTAACTCGTGACGTTTCTCTTTCCCCCCCACAGAGTTATACTTTTAATAGTACAAATAAATTTAAAAAGTATATTAAGATTAATAAATTTATTAA
Organism: Glyphodes perspectalis; assembly: GCA_951394215.1. NCBI lineage: Eukaryota > Metazoa > Arthropoda > Insecta > Lepidoptera > Crambidae > Glyphodes > Glyphodes perspectalis. The sequence continues at coordinate 10,660,131 of OX596226.1, forward strand.
TAAAACTAAGAAGGTTATTAAATGTCAAAATCTAATTCAAAAACATGGCTTAATAACCAAAGAAAAATTGCAATTAATTAAAAAACTAAAATCATATAACCATAAAATAATACAAAATAATGAGTTATATGAAACTGATCTTAAGTACCTAAGGGACAGAATCACTACTTTGGAGAGATCCCTTAGGGATTATCAAAAGCGCTATGAGTTGTCACAAAAACAAATAAATGAACACATAGTTGCTGCCACAGAGTTAGTTGAGTTGTGTAACTATAACGAACAACGTTTGGACTCATTAACAAATAAACATAAAGAATGTATTGTCCCTGAATTAGCAGAGTTACCACTATTATCAGATGTCCAAACTCCATCTAGAATACCTCAACCCCAATCACAACTGCCAACGTCACAATACCAAACAATTTTGTTGTCAGACAAGTTGGGTCAAGGACTTGGTTCCCTTCTCCATCACGATATAAAAGGGAATGTTATTAACTTGTGTTCTCCTGGATCTCCCTATACAGACTTACTAAAACGGTTAGGATCACTAAATTTAAATAAGAACACCAATTTAATTGTTTTGTATGGGGATAGTACATCAGTAAAAAAAAGAGATGTAATTAAAAATATAAATGCATTATTACGACTCCAAGAAATCAGTGGGCTCAATGTAACTTTATGTGCATTCCCTTATGCCAAAAATCTGAACCCTGACCAAAATAGGCATATTTATAACCTTAATGTACTTATGTACAATTTGACATGTCGTCATAGTGACGCTCTTTTTTATTTTGACATTAATAAATTTATCAGTAATTTTAAATTGACTCAAGATAGTATGTATCTACCGTATATATTTAGGAAACAAATAGCATGTCTGCTAGCCTATAATATTAACAACAATAATCATAAAACAATACCCGTACGCATTAGTATAAGTACTAATAGTTTATATACTGACTTGACTGCACGCTCCAGTTTAAACTGAGTGCTGAGACAATAGCTGAGTCTAGGATTATTAATTTTGTTCATCAAAATATCCAGGGCTTGGCTGGCAAAGTTTTAGAAATAGAATTATTCATACAAAGCCAAGATATTCACATTTTATGCCTTACAGAACATTGGCTTGAAAACTCTAGTTTATTTTCTAATATTTTAAATCTTAAATTAGCAAGTATTTTTGTTAGACAGTCTGCCATACATGGCGGATCGTTAATTTTTATTAGAAATACAATGCAGTCCAAAGAACGAAAAGACATAGTAGGTCTCTCAATTGAATGTATTGTCGAATTGTCATGCGTAGAACTAGATGGATATGTTATAGTTTGTGTGTACCGCCCCCCCTCAGGCGACTTTAACATATTCGAAGCAACGATGGAAAATGTTCTTAGAAAAATAATTAATAAAAATAAGTCCATTATAGTTTGTGGCGATTTCAACGTTAATTTATTAGATGGATCGCCTACGAGTATTAGATTAATGTCTTTATTCAAGTCTTTTGATCTTGAATGTCAATTCTTTGAACCAACCAGAATTACAGCTACGTCAGCTACGTGTATAGATAACGTTTTTTGTAATTGCGAGCCAGTTAAGAAATCTGTCATCTCTAATTTAACCTCCGACCATTGTGGACAACAGATTTCTTTTTGTAACAGTCTTAGTAATTCATGTATAATTTCAAAGAAAGCTACATATAGGCCTACTACTCTTAATCGCATTGAAAAATTTAAGAATAGTCTAATTACTAAATTACAAGGGACGCCATACATACCTTGTGATCCAGATAGGTTATATTTCAGTTTTTTTAATTGCTATAAGAAGGAATTTGATATTAACTTTCCAATAAAAAAACGGACTATAAGATGCCAAACTACATTTAGCAAATGGGCTACAGTTGGGATTTTTAAAAGTAGAAATCGTCTTTACGAATTGTATGAATTAAAAAAGTTTAATCATACAACAGAATTTATTAATTATGTTAGAAATTACTCAAAATTATTTAGGAAGGTATGTTCACATGCTAAGTCATTATATATTCGTGATAGAATATTAAATTCGAATAACAAAATAAAAGTCACGTGGGATATCATTAACCGCGAAAGCGGCAAATTAAAGCCACGTGACACTTCGTTCAGTCTTAACATTGACAACGAAGTCTTAAAATCTGATACACACATCGCACAAGCTTTTGAGAACTTTTTTAGTAATATACCTATCACAACAACAGCGCAATTAAACTCATCTGCTTCTGAAGCAGAATTGCTGTTAAAAAGTAATGTTGCATCGTGTGATTCTTACTTTAAGTTTAAATATATATGTAGTAAAGACATAATAAGAACTTTCAAATCTCTAAATCAGAAAAATACGAGTGACATATTTGACATTTCAATAAAAAATATTAGTCACACCATTGCTATTATAGCCCCATATCTGGTAGATATATTCAATTCCTGCATCGATAATGGAGTTTTCCCAGACTTAATGAAACATAGTAAAATTATGCCTTTATTTAAGTCTGGTAGCAAACAAGATCCAAATAACTTTAGACCCATCTCAATCCTTCCTGCACTTAGCAAAGTGTTCGAAAAGATTATGAATGAACAATTATTAGCTCATTTCATCAAGCACAAACTTTTCCATACTGAACAATATGGATTTACTAGAGGTCGTTCTACAACTGACGCAGGAATTGCTCTCTTGAAGCATATTTTTGGAGCCTGGGAGAAATCTCAGAATGCTCTTGGTATTTTCTGTGATCTTTCCAAAGCGTTTGATTGCGTCGATCACCAGACTTTGATTTCTAAGCTTAAGCATTACGGCGTCAATGATGTAGCTTTAAAACTTATCATATCCTACCTAGGTTCCAGAATTCAAAAAGTTGACATAAATGGTATACTATCGTCAGGATCGCAGGTTAATATAGGGGTTCCCCAAGGATCCATATTAGGCCCTTTTTTATTTCTAATATATATAAATGATTTGCCTTTTTATTTAAAAGATCTTTGTAAGATTGTATTATTTGCTGACGATACCTCTCTCATTTTTAATATTGACAGAACCAAAATTAACTTTGACGATGTAAATGATGCTCTTTCAAGGGTCTTATACTGGTTCACAACCAATAACTTACAATTAAATGCGAAAAAAACAAAATGTATAAATTTTGTTCTCCCAAATGTTAGAAAATCTAATTTAAATTTGAAATTGAATGGCGAAACTTTAGAACTGGTTGACTCGACTGTTTTTCTGGGGATTCACTTAGATTCAAAACTTCAATGGAATAGTCAGATAACATCACTAGCAGGGAAGCTCAGTTCTGCTATTTTTGCCATAAAAAGAATCAGACAGTTTACAGATATTTCAACTGCTCGTTTAGTTTATTTTAGTTACTTTCATAGTGTTATGTCTTATGGTATTCTATTATGGGGTAAGGCAGCCGAAATTCAAACCATTTTTATTCTTCAGAAACGAGCCATTAGATCTATATACAATCTTAATGCTAGAGATTCTCTTAGGGATCTATTTAAGGAAATAGGAATTTTAACAGTTGCCTCACAATACGTGTACAGCTGCATTCTATACGTACATCAAAACATTCATCTGTTCACTAAAAAATGTGCAATTCATCATAAGAATACAAGAAACAGAAACAAAATCGCAGTACCGCGATTTAGACTGCAAAGATTGTCACGCTGCTTTATTGGGCAAAGTGTACATTACTATAACAAAATTCCCGCAGACATTTTAAATCTACCCCTTGCGCAGTTCAAACAACGAATAAAGAATACCTTGTTAAGAAAGGGCTTTTACACGACTGACGATTATCTTAATGATAAAACAGTCTGGAATTAATTTTATTGTTATAAACTGTACACCATCTCGTACATTTAATGAATTCTGATAAGAATTTTTTGTTGTTTTGTTTAGTTTTTAACTTTCTTATAATAATGATAGGGAAGCTTGAGTAGTCATGCTCACTCAATTGCTTCGGGGGTGGTGGCGTTATGTGACGGGTCGTTACATTCCCTCAAATATGGTCGAGTGAAACGATGGCTGACACATACGTCATACTTGTGAACAGGTGCCACCTTCAGAGGCTGGTCTGCTCTGGTTTACCTTTTACTTCTGATAATACTCGGCTGAATCTTTGACGAACATTAACTGTATGACTTGGTATTCATATTAACTTAATCTGTAAATTTTAATTTTTATATTCAATCTGGCATTGAAAAGAGTAACTACCGAGTTTCTTGCCGGTTTCTTCTCGGTAGATGCGACATTCCGAACCGGTGGTAGATTCAAATTGTTCTACTATGTACTTACTTGACGATTCACAAGTGTTTTTTTGAGGCCTACGTAAATAAAGATATTTTGACTTTGACTTTGACTTTGACTTTGAATGTTAAAGTAGCGAGTGAGGTGTGTAAGGGCCGTGCCGTGTGGCGTGCGGTGTTCTCAGCCTACCCCGCTGGGGAAGTGCCGTGAAGCGAGTTAGTTAGTTTTAAATTTATAATAGTAGCTTCTCCCAGCGAATGCGTCAGCGTAAACTTCAGAATAAAACCAAATAGCGTTATGTAGGTATATGTGAGCCAAATACAGGCGGAGATACGTAGGAAGCACATATTACATGTACTCAATTCTAATCTGTGCAACTGATGATCTATATACTCTGAACTAACCTCCAAATGTTCCTATCCATCAGCAGTAATTTAGTACACAAAAAGTTATTGAACTCCGAGACGTTCTCCAGGAACATCAGCGGGTAATCGAATACAAATATAGCAACTCGGATCACCTGCGCAAATATCTCGCGACACGCGTTCGGCTTGTTTGCTGGGCTTGTGAAAACTTTTGCTGAGCAAATGTTCTCCCTGTCGCCATGTGAGGGCTGCGCGCGTCAGCCGAAGGGCGAAGTTCGGATGGGAGGTTTTAAGTGGATTCACTTTAGACTTTTCTTGTTATGGTAATTGTATTTGCTGGAATCGGTATGAGGTAAATCAAAAAAAAATATGGACCGATACACAAGCAATATGTATTTTTTTTATTACTAACTAAACTTCACGCCACTCCTCTAGCGGTAGGCAGAGTGTTTTTTTGAGGTTTTTTTTTATGAATTCTCAAAATGTTCCGTGTTTGTGGTTGTGTGAAACTGTGTTTCTTGCCTATAATGTCGTAAAAGGCGACCAATGGTATATGGGGTTTTGGGTGTGTGATTGTGTAGGCGACGAGCTAGTCACTTGTCACTACTTTTTCACAATTTTCCATCTAACCCAGCCCATTGCCCATGTTGGTCTGGGACTTAAAAAATAATGTGCCATCTGTGGTTCTTGCCTAGCATGTCGTAGAAGACGACTAAAGGTGTATCGGGTTTTGGGTATGTGATTGTGTGGGCGACAGGCTAGCCAATTGTCACCACTTTTTCACAATTCTCAATCTAACCCAGCCCAGTTTTGTTTTTGGCTGAATGTGGTTAAAGGGGCCTGCTATCCCTTTGACTCTGCCTACTCCTTCGGGGATTATAGACGTAATGTTATGTACTTATGTATGTATTTCTCAATACCAATGTTTAGGTATGCTTGTACCGAGACAAAGATTCGGTACATACTGATGTGATTGCTATCTTGGGTTAAGTACCGTTCTTAGTTTAGATCCGCTTTCAAAGCAAACCTAATGAGTCTAGTATATATTGAAGCAAGTGCCGCTTCACCGCGACTATTGTCTGGTTTCCCTTTCAAAGTATTACAATGGCTTCTAGACCCACTTAATCTTGAATCACAATACCTCGACTAAGAACTAGATACATTTGTGCTGTTCAAAAGTGTCCCGTCCCTGTTGTGGCACGCATAGCAACCGCCCACGGTCAGGTAATTGAACAGGAAAACACGCAAGTGGCACAAAAATGCAAATAAAGCGATTAGTTGTGTCCCGGCCGCCAGGGATGAACACTGGGCGAGTTTTGGCCCGAACTTGTTTTAAAAACCCCTATATGTAAAACGTTGCAGATATGTGTGGCATTCTCGCCACCAAGACGATAAGTGGGACCTAGGTTCGCAGGAAGAAGTATTTATGTAAACGAATTATGTATAAAAAGATTAAGACTCAAAAATTCGGAATTCAGAGATTATTTACTATCCATCTAAAAAATTACCTCGTATAATCTCCTTTTTAGGAATTTTCCCTATATTTGGAAACATATTAGTATCACTTACGATGGAGTGATTGATGGCGCCTGCGACTAGAGTTTTATTAGGCGGCTTGTGGTTGCGTTTCGATCTACCGCTGAAATAAAGTTACATACGACATGTCCAAATTACTCTGATACATTCATACTATCACGAGTCACGACTGAATGAACTAAATTTGTACGTACAAGTTATCAATAATGTTTTGTTTACCGATGAAACTAATTTTCCAAATGAAATCTACAAAATCTGCCCTGATCGGGACCGGCGGTGACTCGGGCGGAGGGCGAGAGAGGGCGCGAGAGGAGCACTCCTCACTGCTCCACACTGCTCCTCACTGCGCCTCACCGCGCCTCGCTACGTCTCATTGCCTTACTTTCCCTGTTAGGGAGGAGTGATGGAAAAATCGGAAAGTTACCGGTATTTTGTCGATGATATGATTTCGATAACGTTTTTTTATTGGATAATTCGTCAATAGAATGATCTTTGTTTGAAAAGTCTTCGTCTCAGATCTTTATGAGTATTATGAAATATCATTCTACATATTTACTGTATATTCAACCTTCTAACGTGATTTTTTAACGACTCACAATTTGTATGACTTGTATTAATTTGTTTAATTATTTCAGGTAAATGAATTTTGTGATAAAGTTTTCATATACCCACTGAACCATACGGGTGACTTTCAATTATTATAAAAATATATTTAGTTAATTCTCATTGGCAGAATAAATTGTTACAGATATAAAATGTTTCTAAGTCTTCCATCTTATATAGCATATACCTACCGGTTTACACAACTGTCACTTTGTCTCCACCCTGCCCGACTGACTGGTTAAGTAAAAAGTTTTCCTCAGCGAGGGGGTAGGGGGTTGTTAAAAATAATAATCATCTTGTTGTCGTCTGCTCGGCGGATCACTTCGCCGATTGTTACTCTTAGGAATTTGCAAGTAATAAAATTTAATTATAGGTACGGAGTTAGTGGATTGCTACTGGGCGAGATGGAAGTTTGACTCGGCTCCACCTTATGAATGTGATTGCTCTGACGAGTTTGTATGCGGGATGGTTAACCAACCATACGATACCAACCACGCCATGGTTTCTAATGTGGTGTTCAAATGGATGTGTAACACTTATTGTTAACTTAGACATGTATGCAATTATGGCTGGGTATTTCAATATTGAATTAGTCAGTACCAACCTGGAGTCACGATATTGGCAGTTTAATCACCCCCGTGCCTCGGAAAACATGTTAAGCCGTTGGTCCTCCGGTCATGTCAAATTGCTGCGCAGATGGCTAAGATGCCGTTGTCTTTTACTTTCATACCACTAATGATGGCCACTATTTATATTTCCAATTTAGCTTTCCATAGAATAAAACATTTTTTTTCTAGACAACCTAAAAGATTAGACGTGCCCCTAAATTCAGTTAGTTTTTCTGTAGTACTTAATTAGTCTACGTATTTATAATCAAGTAAAACGAAATAAAAATATAAAACTAATGAATAGGTTCATGTGAAGTTAATAATAAGATTAGATTAAATACTGAAAGACAATAAGACAGAGCCTGTAAAATGTCTTGAAATAACTTTTACTGCCGAGGGCATCGCATTACAATCAGACAGTTAGTAATTCGAGTTCTGTATTATTTTTAATTGTAAATGCCTGAATTTGTATTTTATCTTATTATATTCCTATTATATCTTAGGACATAGTTGACGATATTATTTTTTTCAGAAACTGTCTTTATAGCAAAGCTTTACAAACGCATGTACAATGTATGTAAATTATAAAATCATTACCGACGACACATGCCTGATTTGCTTCTTAATACATTCGACATTCAATATCAGACATAAATTTAACTAATGATTTATAATAAAGGAAAGGGAATATTCACATTCATTCACTTAAAAAAATCTACAAAACATAAATTTAATATATAAATATAAATAAATATCAAACTACATCACATACTTTGATCTGACTCCGAGGTAAGTAGCTTAAGCACTTGTGTTACAGATGTCAGAATCAACAGTGGTATTACAAATGTATACTTAAATATTCGATATTAACACCCAGACACAGAACCAACACAAGTATTCATCATACGAATGTTTGTCCTGGGTGGGGATCGAACTCACAACTCTTGACGCATGGGGCAGGGTCATTATAATAAATAATAATAAATAAATAATAAATTCTCCAGACTGACACACCAATTCCCTAGTTCCAAACTAAGCTTATTCTTGTACTATGGATACTAGGCGAACGGATAGACATACTTAAATACGTTTATCACACGAATTTTTTTTTTTATCACGTACATCACACGAAACATTTGCCCCTAGCGGGATTCGAACCCGCGACCCTTGGTTTCGTGACCAGGGTCTCTGACTACTCGACCAACGGGCCAGTTGATTTGATTGAGCCTTCGAGCCAGTCAATTTCAAACAATTTGAAAGTTCCAGATATGTAGCCGTGGTATTTATTTATTGAAGGCCGGAGCCAGTCGATAAAATCCAATTGTCTTGTACAGCCAACTTTAACTTTTCAAAGCGCCCCCTCCCTGAGGTTGAAAAAAGTGCCACCAGGCTGGATCCGCCCCTAATAGGCTAATGGAGCAGCTTAATGTGATTGGGCGGACCCGGGGGACGCAAATAGGCCAAAAATCAATCCTGGGACAGGATTGCTGAGAGAGGGCTAATAGAGCCGAGGGTACACATGTGGAAAAAAAATAATTTCTACAAAATATGCAAGGTATATTAAGTAAGTACTCTGTCCCCTGGAGGGGGTTATTTCACTAATAGATTTGATGGATTGAAAAGTATGTTATTAAGCAGAAGAATAAGATGATTATAAATTTATTGCTGGTTTGATTGGCTTTTATTGATTATTTTTCTGATATTAAGTTGTTGTGATTGATTTAGAACGTGTGTAGCTAAAGTAAGTTCAAAATGACATCTTATATGCTACTGTAAGCTGGGAGCTTTTTACCTTAACTTTATTATAATGTTCAACCCTGTGATATACCTACATAGCAAAAAAGTTAGAACTTCAACTAACTTCACATTTACAATCTAATTTATGTGATTCTTTCGATTGTCTGTGGCAACAACAGCGTTCTAGAAATCACTCAGCGGTAGGAATTTTCGCTGATTAAATTAAACTATACTTAGCAGTATGAAGGGCGCCGTTCAAGATTCCTCCGTGTTATTTGTTGTCCGACGCTAATCCCTGAACCCCGTCGCGACCCGGTACCAATCAGCTGTCGAACTGTCGCTACTTGCAAGTTGGTAAACACAACAAGTCGCCCAGCTCAAACTCCGCGAAGGATTCCGACATGATATTGAAGATAGTTCGTGTTCGCCGCGGAAGTATTTTTCCAACGCAAGTATGTTGTATAAACCGATGTACGTTGTTATAGGAGAAGGATTGCCGCCCCTCAAAGAGATGATATCGTTACTTCTATAATCCCCGAAGGTAGGCAAAGTCTAAGGAGCAATACGCTCCTTAAACCACATTCAGCCAATTGAGTGGGATTAGATGGAATATTGGGAAAAAGTACAAGTGGCTAGCTCGACACCTATATGAGCACAAACCCCACAGCTAATACACCATTAGTCGCCTGTTACGACATGCTAGACGAGACACAGTCGGCACATTCTTTTTGAATCCCAGACCAACACACTCAGTAATAATTTCAAATAAAAATATTTTCCGAATTCGTTAAGCGTATGTCTCCGATAACCCACTTTCTTCATTGCTATGTCGCCTCGTCGTCATAAAATCTCAAAGATTAGGGATGCGTGTCGTATCCCAGGACCCTCGTCTCGCGGCTCGATCGGGTTCCGTATAATATTGTAATCAGCGCGTTAATATTGATGGGCGCCGGCGCCTATGAATACATTACGCGGGGTGAGGAATTATTTTCGGCCACAACTTTGCTGCAAGAACTTCGAATTTTAGACACAAAGATTACTGACCTACAACTAGGTTGGATGCTATAACTGCTATGAATTTATTTTCGGCTACAACTTTGGCCCTCTTGCTTCAACATTTAGAGACAAAAGAGTATTGACTTCCTGAAAGCTTGGTTAGTAACATCTGATGGTAAAATACTAATTAATATACCGTTGTTATTGTTAAGGTTCAATTCAGTCCACTTTTAAGTGCACCTAGATCAAAGGACACAAAGGACCAACGATATCCCTGTTAGAAACACAGGGATACATAAATGTACTTAGGTAGCTAGTTTGTCAATATTGTTAAGTAAGCTTCATTAGGGGCCCAATTTCCAGTTAATGGCAATGACGGCAAGGCGACCGCACGGCAATTGAAAACACAGAAAAGAAAAGATTACTAAATATTTGCCTTGTTTTAATTAACATTTCTTGTTTCGTGTAATATCATAGTGATATTATTAGGTCAATGAGCATAGGTATATGCGAACACATTATGCGTTCCGTTGCAGCGTATTTCAGGCGCATAGCAGCACACGGGGAGTAAAATATAGTTTTAATTAACTAATGCTCTGAACTATGAAATTACCAAGAAGTCGGGAATATGAGGAAATGTGAGCCTGTTGCAAGTAAAATTTGTTGGGGCAAATAAATTAAGCAGTTATAGTCTTAGAATAACGAGCGTTAAATAAACATTAACCAAACATTAGTAATAGTAATTTTATATACGATAATAAATATTGAAGCTCATCTTCTCATCGACAGCGCACCATCCGGTTTCCAGCTAAAATTTTCTTGGACGTCTTTTTTATAAGATTATATTTCCTGAATATCCAAAAATTCAACGCCCCTTTGATCTAGGTCAAGAATGGTAACATTTAACGTAAACCTATTTTGAACGTCGTTCCGTAAAATTTATTAAAAAAATCTAAATCTGTCCCTATAGTTTGTTGATTCTATTAATTCCTTTTGATGGCATGCTATGCAGATACATAGTATATAGATATATTATCTATTTTTCAATCTTAGAACTAATGGTATACCTAGTTGCAGTTATTTATAAATTACATTTCACGAAACTTGCCCCTAAAGCAATGTAAGAATTTGTGTGTTCGCGGCCTCTAATAAATCTCGACAGATTCCCGATAAGAAGCAATAAGTGGAATGAGGTGCTGACACCTGCTTCCTCGGCGAAGCGTGTGTGTAGCATTTGAACACAACCAATAATATATCAAGTTCAAATCGTAACCTTGAAAATACTGAATTAGAATACACGCCTAGCGTGTATCTCTGCAACACGCTGGGGGCGTCACGATACAGGAACGTCAACACGGATAGTTGATGCGAGGACAAATTTCCGATGGAATGTAATATAGGATGAGGCGATGTCGCCTGCCACCTGTAGACGAATGTTTCCGCCAGCTAGGTCATTTATTATGTTTGATTAATGTCATTATAGTCAGTGACTGTAATAACTTTACTTAAACGTAACATGATGAATAATCTATCCGGTTCAACCCTGACCGTCAATATACATACCTAGCTGATTATACTGTATTCATTTATTATGGTATATAGACGTTCTAAATTTTAAATAGTTTAAGTTTGCATGAGGGAAGCCATCACATAGGTAAATTTCTACGGCCAAAATCCCAATAGTTAAATTTTTCCAGTAACTAAGTTGCATTTGCAATAACCTACTTAATTGTGATTTTCAAACCTGCCGTTATTTATGTTAAATTACCTCTTCTTCTTAATTTATGAAATAAGAAATCTTTAAAGCAGTGATTACCTTTTTTTGGGTAAACGTAACTTTCTATTTTTGGCAAGGCAAAGGGCACAGCCCTTAATTACATTTGTTTATATACTCGCTCTCGAACTTTTTGTACGAGAAATAAATTACTGTTGCTCTTGTCGTCTTCAGCCTTTTACTCCGCTTCTGCTAAGGATAGCCTTTATATTCTTAGTACTGGACAAATTAGACGCTTTCATCCTACAGCCTTATAATTTGTTCCATCAGAAATTCGCAATATGTACTTGTATCGTCATAAGTCTCATGTCGATCTGGAACACTTTAAATATTATACCGACTGGGTCCGTTGCATAAAAGGCGACTGTGTGTTAGATTAGGCGACGAGCTTCCCACTTGTCTCATCATCTTGCCCTTCTCCCAGTTCACCTGCCTGGGGTCGGCGCAGCATGTCTTCCTCTTTCTAGTTTATAGTCTTCACCTCTAGGTGCATTTCACTCATATTACCTTTTCTCTCCATCTCTTATTTGGTCTACTATCCACTTGTCTCTACTTTTCACGATTTCCCATCTAGCCCATCTCGATTTCTGGTTAAGTGTGATTAAAGAGTTCATAGCACCATGTTATCTGCCTTCTATTCTGATATGAATATTTCATAACTATTTTCCTAATTAATGTAGTACTAGCAGCGTTTTCACCCCCGTTGATCCCGTTCCCGTTGAAATATGGACATAAAATATAGCTTGCTACATTCGGAGCCTATTCAATACAAACAAACAATCGAATCTTTCCTCTGTATAATATTAGTATAGATTTAGAAAACTATAATACAATAAAATACATACATTCACAAAACAAATAGCATTTGTAAAAAGCACCGATCAAGAAGGCAATAGTTCTGGCGCAGGAGTGCGTCGGCCCCGGCCGGCGAGCGGCTGCGCAGTTGGACCCGTCTGGGAACTCGCCGCCGCTCGCTACGAGCGCGATTTAAAATTCAAATAAGCGATTCACTGGAATTTGTCTTTCTGTGTTTGATTGCTGCGCGTGATATAAAACTTTATGCCTTCTGAAGTATGACGCTCAACATTCATATAATATATAGTAGTAAGTACTATTTTTGCTTAGCTTCGGCAGAGTTTTATGGAAAAGGAGAGGTCATGATATCACGCATGCTCAGTTTGTGAATAAATAATATGTGGTATGGGTTTATTGAACTATCTAGTATATGTAATGGTGTTATTATATTATTATAGGCTACATAGATAACTTTAAGACAACATCGAGCTTCAAGGCTGATTTCTGTTTTCTTAGAAAAGCAGTATATTTATTTATTTAAATAAAGCATACCAACAACATAATACATTAAATAATCACAGCATTACTGTAGTAGTACATAAATGAATACTTCTGTAAACACGTGCGTGTATGCACAACATTTGTATATGGCATGTAAATGTAACTGCAATACACGGGTCCATTTGCACAGGCGGTTATTGTATAACCGATTGTACATTGATTAATATTGGTTTCTGAACAGAGCAACCCCAACGCCACTTCCGATGAAGCCGTCATTTCTCACTCCACTTCTAATGCTATCGAGCTACAGTTTGTGTTTCGAACGTATTCCAGAGTTTCTGAAACCTATTTGGAGTTCCCAGAATCGTATTGCGCGCTGATCGGTTCCGAACACATTTGTACATCGATTTGCCGCCAAAATGGCTGTTCCGTTGCTGCTGCTAGTTTGGATGGCTTCTAATCTACTTGAACGCCCGCTTATAACTGAACCGAGTTGGTCGATGTAGCAAGTTGGTGGAAACGTGTAGATGACGTTAAGAAGCTCGTAACAGTATCGTAGGAGGTGGCGCAATCGCCATTCTGTTGTAAAGACGAGCGACTCTCGACCTGATCGATGCCCAGATTTCTGACCGAACTAATTTATATTTATGTTCATATGTTAGTATCACATGCTTTCGGGGTATTTCTGTCGATAAAACAAGTCACGTGAGAAGCTTTGTTGTTAATTTAAAACGTTTATCTGATAATAATAAAATCTAGTTGATAATGCGGAAAACAAAAGGAAGAAATGACTTCGTAACATGATAATTTAAGACACAAATAAACCTGAGAAGTACCGTTTTTAGTGTAAGGTGGATAATTATTTTGACTTGAAATAACACATATGTGTTACAATCACTAAATGAACTATAGAATTAGATTCGACGTCATCTTTAACAAATGATAATCAAGTTAGAATTTGATAAAAAGTGACGATGGAACGTCGCCTCCATCGCATCGGCGAGGCTACAAACTCGTCACATATAGTGCGACCTCCTCAAGCTGGCAGCAGCCCTCGACACAACCACCCCTTGACTCCGACACAAGTAGGTCAACGCGCGGCACGTGGCGATCTGCATCGGTTCGCTCGCCCCGCAGATAAGGTCTAACGGCGACAAACTTCGCAACAGATTCGTCTTCGTCCAAACAGACGCTGGCTTGACTCGTTGCTGTGTTTATTATTTTTCGGTATACAATCATCCAGTAACTGGGTTAATTAATATGATGTCAAGAGTTTTTGAAGTTGAATTCACGGTGCTGGCATGACATTTTGTACCTAAAGTGAAATTATATTACTGGTAAACTTTACTAAACTGTAGGTTATAAAGGTCAGATAATAGACGCTTCATTGTGATTTCCATGGTTAAGGTAAACCTTAATTAGAAACGGGACATACATTAAGAAAAGTAAAAGATCTTCCATTCTGACGTTACTGAAAATATATTCGTTAAGAAACAAAATAGACTTTATATTTTCTTTATCCTTGAAAAGATGTTCCATGGCGACAACCGACACTGTGTCAGGCGAAATTCGACGCGGTAGAAACTTGTTTAATAAACATTGTTTATAATATTAGTTTTTGATTGGCGCCGACGTATATTTGTCGTGAGGCCATTGAGATTGGCTCGTTCCAATAAAGGGATAACTTTTCCTCGGAATGCCTCCGTCTTAGTGATCTCAACTTTCTCGGAAAACTTTGTCTGAAAAAATATTTTCTGCTTTCATATTGATGAGACAGCAGATTTATTAATTTATGGATTCCAATAGGATTATTAGTTTTGCTACGGTGATAAATATACATAGAAGCGAGTTTTGAATAGGATTGTGGTATGGTACGTATGTGAGCTTTGATCAAGGGGTAGAGATGGAACATAACGCTAGGAAGAAAGAGAACAGGTTTGAGACGTCACCGAACAATTATTCTAATTATTAATAGGATCCATGCTCACTAAAATGACGCTGGGGCGGTGGCGCTATGTGGCGGGTCGTTACATTCTCTAAAATATGGTGAGTGAAGCGATGGCTGAAACATACGTCATGCGCGGGAACAGGTGCCGCCTTGGGGGCTGGTCTGCTCTGGTCGGGTCAAGTTTTTGGTTTGTAATTTATAATTCAAAATTAATTACGATTCATACACCTTTGTATAAATTGTATTGAAAGGAGTAACTACGGAGTTTCTTGGCGTATTCTTCTCGGTAGATACAACACTCCGAACCGATAGTAGAATCCATATACTTTACCTGTATCTGACGATTTTTAAGTGTTTCTCTGAAACCTATATAAAGAAAGAATATTTTGACCTTGACATTAAACAATACCTATCTATTCGGACTACGGTTAGATTGTGTCACAATGTATATTTTTGTACCAAAATTTGAAGTACTTACTCCAAGCTTAGTGTAACGTGCTCGAGAAATCATCAAGTTATGTTGCAATATTGCTTAATTGTTGCCACAAAAAGTTTTATACTTGCGAGAATTTTCACGCTCAAATTAATTCTTGTAAGTTTTCCTCTCATTAGCAGGGCGGGAAATATCCTTTCTTTGTCTTATTCGACTTGAATTTCGCTACAACGGGTTACAATAATTGCCAACTCGAGCGTTAGCCCTTAATTGTTAAAAATAGCTATGTTTTTATGAACGTAGGGTTCCGCAGCCGAATGAGTGGAGCTTATCAAATTACGTAATATAAGTATTATTTTAAACACATGAGTATGGATAAATGATTAAACATTTTGATGGCGATGTGATTTAGTTTTATAGTGATGCATGAGGTAGGTTATATTTCAACTTAGATATATTGAGACAAAATCCTTTTCAATGCTTCCTACATTTAGCACAATTCAATTCATATGAATTAAACTCAAACTCACTCACTTTCAAAAAATTAAACTCTATTATAAACGCCGTCGCCCGCAGTTCCCGAAAGGTAGGCAGAGTAAGCCCCCTTTAACATCTCTTAGGGAATAATTAAATTGAATTATAAGTCTGACGAAACAAATTGAAAAACTCGCAATATAACCTAAGGAGGCAACATGAGGACAAGCTGTTCAAAAGGACAAGATATTTAAAATTGGTACATAGAATAATCTTCATCATATACTTAACGTAAACATCATACACAAACACAACTACTTAACATGCTGAACAAGGGTGCGGAACCTTTTTGCCCTCGACCGACTTTCCCTTGACTATGTTAGGCTCCACCTCGGAGCAACAATTACATGCCCACATAGGCACAGCCTCGCTCATCTCCATACCCCACCGGATCCGTTCCCGGGCGAGCACTCCGCACAGTCGGGCGGAAAGAGGCAGAGGTCGCAGCCCGCGCCCAATTTACCTCATTACGGCCGGTCCTCATGTTTCATTGCCCTCTTTCCCCGAAGAGGGTCATAGATTATGAGAATAGAGAATTGTATACTTGATTGAGTTTCAAAGAAACGCCTAAGGGATCGTACTACCGGCGGCTTATCCAATTGAGAATTATAATGTTTATTCTTAACAATAACTAGGTACCTACTATGTTCATAATTTGATTCATAAATACCAAATGTACACTTCGTAAAAATAAGTCGCTACCCGGGAGGGGTTGAGATAAGAAGCAGCCCTTTCTTAGTGTTAAAAATGTTGAATAACCAAATGTTACTATTGTCGCCAAGACGCGAAATCTACACAAAGAGTATTTACTTCAGAATGTATAATGATTATAATCAATAAAGATTACAAAACGTAATCAATGCGCTGAATAAGCCCTGATTCTGAATTTCAATCTGTTATTACACCTGTGGCGAAAATATCCGAACGTAGTTTCGGAACGCCATCAGTTTTGCGCTTATATCCGAACACGACATTTTTGACAGACGCTTACAATACCGCGCAAATTGAATACAATTATCATATTGATGTAAAGCTATACTGTACTTTTCAAATAAAACGTCGATAGCACACATAACTCCACGAGCCTAAATTAATTAAACGAACCGCAATAAACGAAATACTTGGAAGTCTCACTTAGATCCTTTGTATTCTAAATATAATATTTTGTATCACATTGATTGAACGGTTACTTTGTAAGATTCCCGACCTAAGTTGAAAAGCTAAAATCCTTCTGTACATTAGTAACAAACGCGCAGGCGCCGACGTGTTCCCGCGCAAACAAATCGGTCCCGCTCCGAATTAATTTAGCCCATTCGCCTCGTGCTCCATCACGCCGGAGCGCGTTCGGTTCTCGGTCGGACCCACTTCCATACGTTTTGTACTTGTAAGTGATTCGGTCTATCACACGCCAGCTTTATAACAATTGAACTCGATAATAGTTTTCAATTTATTCAGATTTGCAAACAAACGATCAAATCCTTCCTCTTTATAATATTAGTAAGTATTGATATTGTTAAAACGGTTGAAAATACAGATACCTACATATGATTATTTAATCATAAGTTAAACCTAGTTGTATTGTAAATCATAGTTAAGTTTACATCTAGTTTTTCATCAGCACCTAAAAAAAAATCATAAAAGAGTTAATAGAGTGCCTAAATACATTTTCTGTTCGCAATTCTGTGAAGTTTTTAGTAAACATGAGAAACTCATTAATATAACACACCTAGCGTGTTCTATTGAGACGTTTATTAAATTCAGTTACATACTTTTTTGGTAAGCGATGACATTTTGCCTTTCACGACAGTTGTTATACATGAAGCCAAAATAACAATAACTACATGCAAATTAGCTTGTTGTTGTACGGCCATTAAACAAATGTTGGGGTTCGGCGATTGTTTTGATTGGGGCGTGCGAGCACGTGCCGCGACCCAACCTCGCTCTTACCGTACGAAGTAACAGTAAACACTTAACTAGCACTGGAGACTACAAACACGCCACGCGTGTATTTTATGAGATGTTGGCTTCTGACGGTGGCTTCCGTGAAATTTGTACTATTTATGCATTTATAATAAATAATATACAAATCGGCACCCTTATAAGTTTACATAGTAACTAAAATACTATTTGCTTTAGTGGTGCATCAAAGTAAATTCAGTAATTAATATGTAAAATAATTGACCGCCATTCAAATAGAATAATGATAATCCTATTTGCAAATTTAAGTCGAGTTATTATCATAGAACAAAGACTTTTAATGCACGTTGATCCATTACTCTGTTGTAATTTAATAGAAATACAAATAAATAAACATACTGCATTAACATTGAAAATTACACGCCTAGGGCTCACTCACACGCTCAAAATATGTCACCTGACCCGATTGTGGCTGGTCGTATTCCACTGTGGTTATGTAAATGAAAACCAATACCATTGCTTGTTATGACACCCAAAACAACAATGTAATCTATATTAATATCGCCGTTATATAGTTTCATAACATTTAAACTCACATTCTGGCTTTGAATAGAACCTGAAGTACGATTAATGCGTTATTGCCAGTTGCCAAGTAAGGCACAATGTACAAAGATATACTGCGCTCCTTCATATTGTGCCAGCCTCATCAAAGCTCGTAACTAAACGGAAATTAGCAGTAGAGAAGTGATCAAAGAGTTGTTCGCGCTCCGGACGCGTCGTTAAGATAGTATCGGCTGTCACAGGGGCCTGCGCGCCCAGCCGCTGGTGCATGTTGGACCTTAACACCAACGCATAAGGCTCAGACTCGCAGTTCGTACTGAGACGACGAGTAAACAAAAGCAAGCCCGGATTGTGTGTAGGTTGACAAATTAGAAGAGAATAATTATGATGAATCAGCTTCCACCCACATATATTGAAAACTCTTTTCGGTATTAAAGGTCTAGTAACAGTGAATAATAGCTTTGTAATAGTTTAGTACATTTTAACTGGACAATAATTAGTAAACGACATCACATCATAGTTTTTACTACAAAACGACTGGCAAGCTCAGGCCTTGGTAATCCTTAGATAACGACACTCATCCATAATTATAAGAACATAACAGTTACCTCACGATATTCTAAACTCTAAACCCCGAGCAAGTGGAATAACATCGTACTACGACTTGATAGACCTCTGGGTATGTACCCAGGTTTGAATCACTACTATACGCATATCAACTATTGAGCTACTACCATTATTATTGCCACATAACGTACTTGGCAACCCTCAACTACAAGCCGCCGCAGCTGGCGACCAATCAAACAATTGTTTGCGGCTTCACCGCCATCGGATTCGCGTTACTGCTGTAGCGACTCCACACGCATAAATTATGAGGGTCTGCTTCACTCCGACTTACTTATAAACAACGGGGTTTACATTGCCTTCCTCATTCCTTGTCTTATGGGCACCGAATATGTTTATAGCACATTTGGAAGGACATGGTTGGCAACCTGTCACATGTTACGAGGTTAGGTTATGGTGTTTGTATTTTACGAAGGAAAGCCATGGGAGTGCGTATACGTTTATTTATATAATGACCCAACTTAGTTGGAGATATGAGGCAAAGACCATCTAAGAGACTGTCATCGTTAAAAAATACTAGACTTTTTCTATCTAGAATGTATAATACTTAAGTGAAAAAATGTTTAAGCAAATATCTTGGTAACAGAACTAGTGAATACTAGCTCTGTACCTAAAATTACTACGTGCTATCTAACAGACGTATGATAAAAAGCAAAACTTTATTATTACACATAAATATAAATACAAGTTTTTCTTACTTATCTGAAAGTCTTATTTGAAGAAACTTTTCTCTTTTCAAACTTACCTGAAACAAGGTAAAAGCAGTTTATAAATACATATATATACATATTATAGAACAATTTACTAATAGTACTGAAGGTCAGCAGAAAATGTTACTTTAAATTGCACTGACACGACTAAACCGTCCTCACGAGGTGTAAAGCGATGAGGGTCAATACAATAGTCTCGCCACACGCCAGGCGTGTGCTCCCATTTCCGACGGAAGCGGCACATTGATCAGCTATAGAGCGACGCTGAAAGACGCCGATGCAATCCTTGCAGCCGAGGCGCTTCTAATACGAAATTAAGTCGATACTTTGGCTTCACATGTTGGTGTATATGTGAAAGCATATACGTACTTTTAAGGCGGATGAACTGACAGGAAAGTACTTAAAGCGAGATGCATCATGCGTTGAAAATATGTTCAAAGCTTTATCATGAAATATCAGCTGTTATTTTGTATACAAATAGAACAGTTAATAAATTAACTTTTGAATTTTTATCTTTGTAGTTTATTAGAGATTGTGATCAAAATTATTCATGCGTTCTCTAACAAAATAGACAATTAAAAATTAATCTAACAAAATGAAACGACCAATTTTATCTATCCAGGCCTGTGTTCTACAACAAATTCGAGTATAATAAACGCTTAAGCAAATTTGTTTACTATAACCAATCTTTTGTGACACAAATTGGTTTGCATATATAAACGACAAACGTGTTTAAATATCTATTCAGAAAGGTAGAGCTTTATATTGTCATTTTTATAGTTTTAATTTGTGAAAGATAAAATCGCCCGCACCAATCCCGGTGTCCATTGTAATTGTTGCGGGTCGTGCGAGAGGGAGGCTAATCTTAATTAGTTAATCTCGAAGCCACAGTTGCAATAGCAATTACATTGATGACGTCACTAGCGCGCTGCCCGGCGCCCGCGCGCGCCAATTACATTTATCTCTCGCCATTCATGATCCGTTGCCACGAGGCGGTTTTTTTAGATGTGGTTTGTCCAGGCATATGACTTCATTTGGGGGAAATGAAAAGGTTTATTCCTGGAATAAACTAATTTTAGATTCTTTTTTTACAATTGCGTATATTTTTTCAAAAGGAATTTAATACCAAAAACACGCGCCTTTCATGCAAGGATTGCGGGTTCAAACCCGAAAAAGAATGATCTGGATTTTTTTAATCTATGAATACGTATTATACTAATGATGTGTAACTATGATTCATTTTGTCCCGTTCCTCTACTTAAGTATTACGAAGCGACTAACTTCATATAGATAGTCGAATATAAATAATCATACTCGCTAAACAATAGTGTAGGCGTACCCTGACTAGGCCTTGTAGAAACGGTGACAAAGATTGGTTATTTAATGCTCTGAAAATGAAAGGAAGTTATTGAAGCTAAAATATTAAAGTTATGAAAATGCTAGTTAAGTGCTAGTTATAACATTCCCCGATTCTATCGACATGTCCATTGCACATCTGCACTCCGCAGTGAGCGGTAATCCCCGCTCCGCTCGCTCAGCTCGCTCGTAATCCGCGCGCGGACCTATTAGCAGCGATTGGCAATTGGTGGCGCCATCTAGCGCCGGCGCGATAATGATCGCCTCGTTTGTAAGGATTCAGGTTGGATTGCGTCTTGGAATCGCGAGCTGGAAGGATTGCGTTCAATAAACACAAGTGGAGCGAAATTGGGAGGAGTGTCGAGGGACGTAGAGTTGGTGTGATATATTATGCGTGGGTGTACGTACTACGTAGGTTTGGGTACAAAATATGTGGGAGGTATAAAACACAATGGATCTCATCATCTTCTTAGCGCTGTCCCGTGATTAGACGGGGCCCGCTTAGACCATAATCAAGAATGTTGCAGGTCTGGTAATTACATTTAAACAACTGCCGATCTGACCTTCGTCAGCCTAGAATAGGGAACCAGCCAATTTTTTGATCATGGTTATACATCCAAAGTTGTTTTGAATTTGCAGGTTTCCCTCACCGCCCAGCTAGTGGTATAAATACGTACATAGATTTGAAAAATCTAGAGGTACTTACGTGCTTGGGTTTGAACCCGCACTCCTTAGTTATAAGGCGCGTGTCCTTACCATTGAGCTACCATGACTCTGGATGATGATGAAACACGATGGATCTATAAAAGGGAAAATCAGTGCGGAGGTGTATAAACGGGTTTTATATATTTAAGTACTATTTAGAACAAATAATCTTAACATAGTCATCATCAACAATGTGGCCTAATTTGCTGTGTACCTACTATTATACAATTATGTGAACACATCACTTCTGTGACGCGCATCAATAAAATCAAGCATAAAATTAAAGGGCTTGATCCATGCTTGATCCATATGAAAAAACAATAGAACGTTTATATTACCTACTCATTGTCAATAATTAATATGTTTTCCGCCTAATTTTTTTGGTAGCTGCAGCATACGATAAAGTTCAAGTAACATAACATAACATAAGTTCAAGTAAAATTATTAAATATAACATCCGAGCCCCGAACACGTATGTAGGTGGAATAAGCTGAATATTTCTGTTTTAGAACAACAGGTTAACGTATCTGAGAATAGAGAATGAAGATGTGATATCGCGTTAGTCAGTAGTTACGGCACGAGAGCCTGTCAGCTCTCGGCCCGATTTAACCGGCTTTTGACCTAACTTGTTATTTATATGTCATCAACCCATTGGAATATCGATAAGTACGTTATAACATATAATAACAATGAATCGTCATAATTCCTTCAGCTCCGAGCTTGTGTTATAAATTTATATTTGGAGTTTTTATCCAAAGATGGGTGTTGGTTTCAGAAGAAGTCTGTGAGTCATATGTCCTCCTCCACCGAGCAGCATTTGCTACAAGGCAGCCATTGTATATCCGATTCCGATCGTACGTATGAATTTGTTTGTCTTGGATAAAAGAAAATCTCACTGTTTTAATAAACGTTTGAATTTATTCAAAGTTTATTTTGGCGTAAAAACTTAAGTTTTTAACTTTAATGTCAAACCACTCTACTCTCATCATAACGAGATTTTGTAATGTACATAATAACCTATGTAGAATAAATTCACATCTTGATACATTATATATAATTTCTTAAGAAAAGCCGAAGTAACTGCTTTAGCGAAGGCGGCGTCGTTAAAAAGTTCGGATTCGGCAATTTACCACCACATCCTGTCAGCACCACGAGACATTCGGATACAATTGCGAAGAGCTGTGCGCAGGACCATCACATTTATAAAAACCTTTTATTGCAACAATTTCCTCATCATCAATTCTAAGTTCTATTTACTGATAATTAACACTATTTAGTTCTTGGATTCACGCATTTGATCATATTTCTTGCATGGCGTGGCGTGTGCTGTTCAAAGGACTAACAAAGCACCATAAATAAAAGGAGTCACCCTTGAGTCGCCCTATTAATTCCATTTTCTGATTAATCAGAGTACATACAATGTGCACGACATCTCGTATCTTTCAACACTATAATGTAAAATCTTTTAACTTAATTCAACAAATCGCTCCCACACTGACATTTCCAGTTCAATTATGTTTATAGCCACTACCGTATTAGATTTTTCCTGTTCTCCCAAAAATCCGTCAGCCCTGTCCCCGCGGGTCGCGGGCTGGGCGGGGGTGCGTGAGGGTGTGCGGGGTGGGGGGGCGGGTGAAGGGCGCGTTAAGTGGGTCCAATAAATCAGCCGCGTCGCGAGCACGCGTCTCGCTGTCCCTCGCGCGCCGATCTGCGCCGAGCGATCGACGGCGCACAGTCGCCGCGCGATCAGTGAGCTCGAAGCGAAGGTACGACAAAAAACACGCGACTGATTTTTAGATTGCTCAAAATTTTAATACATACCTACCTGGGACTTAAAAATAATGTGCCAACTGATTTCCTTGCCTGGCATATCGTAAAAAGCGTTGTTAGAATAACTATGTAGAGAAAGAGTGATGAAAATATACAGTAGGATAACTGTTATGAATATGTCACCACGATCCATTATGTTTAGCTCGCCTATGTCTTACTCAATGGGTCTTCTTTTAGCTAATTAGATCCCATTATTGATCAAATGCTGTCCGTCACTCCAGCTGTTTGATTTTAAACATCCACATTGCATTATCACTCGATATAATATTAACGGGAATAAACGCAATATGCATTATAAACACAAACTCGCCGTTCAAAAACTCAGGCTTAAAAGTATCAGTGTTCATTTGTAGGTCTAAGAATAAAAGTATTTAATAAATTGCCTCAAAATGTTATTGAATTACCCACGCATAAATTTAAGTCTTCTAACTAACATGAAGATGTTTAATAAGAATGATGAATTAATGAATGGTGTTACCCTTGATGACACAAATAATTATTGTTACATTTGTGTCATCTAAGCAGTTGTCCCCGAGTTGTGAAGTTGCCTCACTGCGAGGCGCGCTGTATCGGCGGAGCGGCGTTTTGTTCGGCGTCTGTTTGCGCGCTCTGATTGCTTCTTTGATGTTGTAAATGCGCTGTAAAGTAGATCCAATTTGGTAGTAACAATGTAATTGGTGTCTTTGTGGATGTTTACGTGCCACTGCTGGCAAGAGCTGTTGGGACCATTCGACGATCAAGGCCGGGACATCAGACGCATTCATAGATAACTTTCTTAAACGATTCCATTACTAGACTGTTCAATGAGACTTTTATGCTCACACTCAAATTGCGGATTTGTTTCTCTAATTTCTGTGGCGACCATGATACAAGATAGTCAAGATTATACTTTCAATAATACTGTAAACAGATGACGTTGATCGAACATGAAGAAACGCCATACAGCAACATATACAATACACCGAGATGGTTAGTCGGACCTAGGTCCCCGAGCAAGCAGCACCTAGCTCGGTGAAAGTACTTCCACTTTTAGTGATAGCGCGTAGTTCGCATATTTCCATACTGCCTACTAAAAATTGGGATGTAAAGCTGAAGCCGAGAAATGTATAAAAAACAACAGTTTTAATATAAGTTAAGTCTATCAGTGCATAACAACAAGGACTATTTCAACCCTTACACCGAGAAATTTAGTTGAAAAAGCTATTTGACTCAAGTCTGGGTGTTAATAGCATCTTCATTAAATCTACATACATACATATCATCACGCTCTTGAACCCCCAAGGGGTAGGCAGACTCAACGAGGCAGCCAGCCCCCTCAACCATATTCGGCCAAAAAATAAAACTATGCTGGGTGAGATAAAAAAATGTGAAAACGTAGTGACAAGTGGCTACAATACTGTAGCGTTTATGTAACAGTAAACAGTAAATGAATACAATAGCATTGAATGTGAACGATAATGTGCATCCTATACTCCCTCACAGACGGACGCAAGTGCTCCCGCAGCAATGAACTAGTGGCCGCTTGAGTCAGCGGCTCGCAGGCTCTTTACATGCAAATATGTGCACGCTAGGCGTGTTCCACGAATTGATCTCCTAAGTGTTACGCTACTTTATAATAAATGTTGTAAAATCTTGGCTATTACGTTGACTTAATAAAATACGTTCATAATAACAAGAAATTCTTTGAAAATATATCTATTTAGTAGTTAAAATAGACGTTACCATTCTTTTTTTTCGCAAAAAAACTTAATTTTATACAAATATCAAAAGCGATTTACTTCATACATATTGATACAAAAGTAATTCAAAACCAGGGTGGATTAAAAAAAATACAAACCAATATGCTGTTCTTTATCTCTAGTAAATATTTACTTACTAAATACATATTTCAATATACTCTTGGGCATCCACTCATCATCATCTTCCTAGCGTTATGTCCCGTGCTTAGACGGGGTCCGCTTAGACCATGATCCAGGATTTAGCGAGTCTGGTAATTACATTGAAGCGACTGCCGATCTGACCTTCGTAACCCTAAGATAGGGGAACCAGACAATTTTTGGATCATGGTTACAAATTCAAAGTTGTTTGAATTTGCAGGTTTCATCACGATGTTTTTCCCTCACCGTCGAGCTAGTGGTATAAATATGTACATAGATTTTTTAAAAATCTAGAGGTACATGCCCGGGTTGGGCATCCACTAACACACGCATAATAACGTTTTCAGACAGTGGTTTATCTAATATATGTGATATTATTATGCTACACATTATTTCATTTAAGTTCTGGCAGCTATAAATATTAAATACCAATAAAACTCTGGCTTACTCTATTGTTACAAAAGTATACTGGATAAATAACTTAGTTCCAATATCCCGCAAAGTTATCTGGAAAGCGTAGGCGCACTTTGTGCCCCACAAGAGGCGCCCAGTCGCAAACACCGCGCCAGCAGCGAGAGGCGCCAGGTCCACTCGCCGCCGACGCAAGCCGCAAGCCGGGCCACAAGCCCATTACTACTCAACAGTAACAGCCGCGCCCGCTGTGTGTGTGGCCGCAGCCGAGCTCCCTCTTTTCAAATGCAAATACCCTACGACAACATATCCTCCTGATTCCCGCAACTTTATTATCAGAAATTCGGAATACTTCAACAAATACTACCGCCTGAGGATTCGTGCCGTATAAATTTAAATTCTATCCCCGGGGGATTGGATTGGGATTCGGTCGCCGCGACGATTCCGCAGTATTGCGCTCATCGCGGGCTAATCCGCACAATCAACAGAATTTCGTGTCCTCCCCCTCCGCCCGCCCTCGCGCCCTCTCGGCCCCTGCCGTAAGGATGACAGCTTTTTGGGAGTTTTATAAGTTGTCGATTATATTCTTTAATTTGCATTCGAAGCGACACTGGAATTCGTTTGAGACAAAGTAATTGTTTTTTGTGTAAATGATTGGGGGATTTCATAGGTTGGATGTTGAGGACTCCCCTTGACACTGAATAAAGCTGTTGGGCGCGTTGTAAGGATAATAGCATGGTCGTGTTTGAAAAACAATCGGTAGGAATATAAAGAGACCGATCTAAAAAGCGGATAAAAGGGTATTTTGAAGTAATTTATCAAATAAATTTAGTTGCATTTGTTTAATTTTTTTTTTTTGGTTTCCTTGTTGTTCACTCGTTTCCAACTTTTTTGACCAATCAAATCAAATAAGAAATGTTACGAAAATAAGTAGTAGTGAATGCATAAATAAAAGAAGGTCGAATTGTTCCACCTCAATTTCAATAGCAATATAAATCATTCTAGTTTAAGCTTTTATTGACGCATTTAATAGAATATCTAATATCACTCCATGTTATGAAAAGAAGAGATCATCCCAATACAATCTTCTTTTGCCTCAAGTAACGCGAAATTCACACGACAGATAACCAAAATTACTGGCGTAGAAACAAGCTCGGAGCGCACTTCAAACGTTCAAAATTCGGTAACTGTGACGTAGTTATTTTATTTACGGGCGAGTCATTTTAATCGTTTTCGAATGGAATCTAACTATTAAGGTAGGTAGGTACTCAGTGTTTTTTGACGCTGGGAAAAGACTTTCATGTACGCTTCTACTCGTGCAAAGTTTAAACGGGAATTAGAAGTTAAATTGATACTTGATATATTTTGATCAGAAATGTGTGATGATGAAACAAAAAGAGTTCAAAAATTTAAGAGTCAAAATGATTTTGAATGTTATATGTATAATTGGCCTCTTAAATTACCAAATCGATTCAGATTGATGATTCACAACCATCTGAAAACGTCTATTGAGCATTATAAAATATATAATATATAATATTATTTTTATTGAAACCAGGTTCCAGATTAGTCAAAATCTAGCTGTTTTGGAGAAAAAAAATATAAGTATATAGACGAGCTACATAACAATGATTTCATATGAGAATTGTCTGTACAGTAGTCTCAATAGTGTGCACGATACATTGCCTGCGGCAGCCCTGGCCGGCACGCGTGGCGCTACGGCGCGGCGCAGTCTCTACGCTTACGCGCCTCGCGCGTATAGATTTATCAGCGGGTGTGCATCGGCCGCCGACGCCGCGCTCGGCTCTGTTTACTGTCTTCGTAACGCGGAGCGACGCACACTTTGTTATCCGGAACAACGAAAACAACTTCCTGGTGAACTGTAGCGAGACTCGTTAAATGCGAATGGAAAAAACACATACAAGTTTGTTACTACCCAATGGAGAATTTTCAGATCATCTAAAAATGTTATAGAAGTAATAAAAAGATAGTTTAGAAAAAGCAAGTTTTTAATAACAAAATATTTCAATAAGGTAAAAACGAACCTAATAAAATTAAAAAATAAATTTACTTAGGCCAAAGTTAAACGTATTTTAATACTTATAAATTTGAAGTCTACTAGTCGCCCCTACGATATTTGAAGGTTCCCATCGATTTCTCAGGGATACCATCATCAGATCCTGGCATCCTTATCATGGCACCACCCTTGGAATATCTCCTTTCCAACAAAAAAAAATCACCGAAATCGGTTCATAAACGACGAAGTTATATGGAAACACACAAAATATATGGTCGAAATTAGAACCTCCTCCTTTTTTTAAGTCGGTTGAAAATACAAGTTGAAAATATCACCCACTCTGTATTGAAGCCCACTTTGGCTAGGACTATAATAAAATTAGACACACAAATTTCTTCGTGAAATAGCAGCCTTGTGTGTTACAACTAATTTTCATCAAATTATTTCACATACAGCTATGCATGATATACCCACTCCCATTTAACATTGAAGGAATAAATCTTTTATTAGGTTAACCCACAAACTAAATTCTCACAAAGAGACAAAGGATCTTCAATCTACCGTCCTCTTTTGCGTTGTTGGTTATAGATAACACAATGAGTTGTTTTCCCGAAGCTTGTACTAGAGAGACGGGCTATCGTATTTTATGTCTTATATCTCATACATTTGGGTATAAATTCGGGGCAGCTATAGCTGGCATTGTATCCGAATCGCTTTCAGGAGCTCTGTTTACGATGCTTTTGTGACGTGCCCGGCACAGCGCGGCCGGCAGTGAGGCTGAAGACACATTGTTGTTTAGATAATCTACTAAAATTACGTAGTCATCTGGTGACATCTAAATAAGTCACCGCGGTGTAGCTTTATAACAAGTACGACAACATGTATTAGATAATCGTCTACAGAATATTTTGCTAACGCAAACAAATAAAACGACAAATATAAATAATATTTTTGTTTTTTTTTATTATGCATTACAAATGTGTGCTGTAACAGTGTTTTTGTGTTTGGACGCTTGGTCAAGTTGTTAGAGTGTGTAGCCACTGAATCACAGGTCCCGAGCTCGAATCCAACTAGGCACAAATGGTCATGAGATGAACACTAAGAACAACTTAATTTTTATTACTTTTTAACTCTGACGAGTGGGACGTCACGTCACATAGGTACCAATAAATATCTCCGTGAATTTAAAATATAGGGCAAGGTGACGTACTGATGTCTATTATATTGTGTGAGCGAATGTGCGGAGTATATCGCATTTCGCATTGGCTCAGCTATTGATTGTAAAATGAACATGCTTTGTTCTAGTTCTACAGCTTAATAGTTCAAAGTAAGAGTTTTAAATGCAGTTACAAAGTTTTATTTCTCCCAATGAACAGACGAACTTAGACTATTTAGCTTGTTATTTTAGTTTTTATTGGGTTGATAATCCTGTTAAAGAAGTTAGTTTGGCTCGAACATTGTTATCATTGCTTTATTGTTATTTGCAGCTTTCGCATTTTGCTCAATAATAGACTAGAACTTCGGGTAAACGTAACGATTGTAAATAAATATATAAGAATTTATTAAAATATTTACGCAAAAAAAAGCTTGCTGATGGTTGCGAAAGATAAAAAAATAGCTATGGACGAGTATTAGGTTATTTATCGATTTTGTCGATATGTAATAAATGTATTTCTTTACTACTTTATGCTTATAATAACTTACATTTAGTATAAGTACCTAAACACCATGGCTATTATTATAAATAAAAAATGTGTCAGGCCATTCATGTACATACACACTATATGAGATATTCCTGCTTAAAATATTCCCGACACCCGGAAAGCGCGTCAAAGATTACAATAACAAACTGGATTCCGCGAAGGCATCCCGCGCGGAGTAAGGTCATCATTAAATAATTCTCAACCGTACAAACTTGTTAGCCCGTTTTCTGTTTGAGTGCGCCCGCGTTTCCGCGCGGGCGCACGCGGCGAGCAGCGACTGCGCGCGACACTCGCCTCCGCCGCCGCTAATGAAACTTGCCGGATAGACAATCGCACAATAATCATTCAATAGGAAACAGTGAAGACGACTTTACGAGAAATTCAGTCTCAATATTAAATCTATGATATAATGAAATGCTAAATGAATAATCTGTTCAAAAGAGTTGTTTCTTAATAATTAATCAACAAATGTTCATATTTTGTCGGACGTAGGTATTTACGGATTCTGTAATCACAATTCAAATTAATTAATTTCTTGTTATTTTTTACCAAATTAAAATGCTACTATACAAAATTTTTAATTATAGTGTATTACGCAAATTCTAAAGAATGATAGGAAGTATCTAGATACAACAGCCAACTTTAAGACATTGTTACTATACTGATCTCTGTTATGAATGTACTGTGGCAATAAATTGTGATTAAGCACCGATTTAATTACTGCGTAGTGAGGTAGATCAGTGTTCGAGCTAATATTAGAGATGATATCGCGGGATGGCGCCATTAATAATCCTAATATTACCTCGTATCGGCTGACTGCTAGCAGCCATCTTTCAATGATATCACTAGTACATGTTCATGTCAAAAGATTATTTGGAAACTTTACCATTATACTCTCAGTTATATTGTGTAGAGTGGCAGTCAGTTGAGGCGAGGAAATAAAAATCCCTAATTTCAAGCGAGAGGGTCAGTTTTCGGGCGAGTGCTGGTGATGTTATCGCGAGGCGGAGCCACTAACAGTCTCGTAGTAATGTTGGCCCCGCGGTGGGCGCCAGTTATCAGCGCGCCGCTGCGCTACAGTGGCCACGCTTTAATTAACACATGCGGTGGTAATTATTACATTTGTTGATTTAATTTATTGATACTTGTGTCCTTAGAGAAGATCCTATACCTATCAACTTTCGTAAAAGCATAATTTTTTTTATGTGTTCCAAATATACATTGCTTAAAATATTCTAAGTTTCGTCTTTTTAGTATTGTTATTTAAATTTTATGTGATACAATAAAACACTGCAACGTACTTTACTCCCGCAGAAAGCGACCAAATGAACCAGCGAGCAAGCCAAAATAAATACTTACTAGGCATGTTATTTACAAAAGGTCATTTACCAACTTGATGTAACCAACCCTTTATTATTCAAGCTAGCCTAAGGGATCCCGATACAATTTCGGGATGAAGTCGCAAATAAACCCCATTTTTGTGAAGGGAGCGGCAATTACCCCCGCCCTCGTTACGGCTCCTCAGTGCCCATTGTTCTCCTACAAGTTGACCTAATTAGCTTTCGATTGTTCCATTGTCATTTAAAACAAAGATACAATTTGGTGCTGCCGAATTAAGTCGCTCATTGAATGATAGGCACAGTGACCACCATCTCTTAGTTCGATGGACTTTGTGACTTCGTGTAATTTGAGTTGAAGCCCAAAGCGCTGGAAGTTTCGAATTCGGATCCCAACGCGGAGTCCGCTGAAGACGAATTTTCTAAAGTAGCGCGACTCTTAAACGTTACGAGGCATTCGTTTCGTTCGTCTGTCGGAGCGAACGACACAAAGAGTAAACTTGAGTCCTGGGATTAAAGCTGCAGCGACCTGGCTAACTGTTACCACAATGTGACTCGTTAGCTGCTTTTTATAGCAATCGCAATTCAAAATGCGCCCACTGCAATCTATTAATCAAGTGCCGTAAGCCTCCCCCCCCCCACGCCAGTCACACGTGCCCTCGTTACTGACGGCTGCGATTCCCTCTTTTCCTCACCAGCAATTCCCATTGTTCTGGTCAGCTGACCTAATTAGGTTCCAATTGTGCCATTGTCATTCAAAACGAATAAGGTTCAAGCGAGCGTCGTAATGGCCGCTAACTAATTTTTAACCTTTCATAATACATATATTTTAATATATTGGCGCCACAATGACATTATTGAATATTTTTTCTTGGAATCCATTTTGTTTGCGACGGTTATTAATTTATTGCAAAGAATGGAAGTCGTTGATGCATTTATTCGTGCAATCAGGGATTATACAAAAAAACTTATTCAGCGTAAAATAATAAAAAAGACCTTTTCTAGAGAATTTCAACTTCGATTATACAGATGACGAGTCTATAATAACGTATCAACATACTAAATTAAACGTCTCCGATAATTGTGACTAATTCTTATACGATGTATCGTTGCATATGGTATGTGTGTTACACTCGTTACGTTACGTTTACTCGCCTCGTAAATACTTACAATTGTGGTGATATTTGATACGCCAAAACTTTTAACCTTAACTGTTAGAATACGCAAAAGATCTTCCCAATGACAGACCGAACACTACGCCTGTGAAGTTGGCTAAAACCTAGTGCAGAATATATATTTTTAACTTTCTACCAAGCATTAACATCTGTTCATCTAATCAATCCACACGTTAGAGACAAGTGTAGCGCTCAAGGTTCAGTAAGAACGTGCCTCAAGAAAGAGAAATTGAACTAAGTAAAGCTTTATTGCATCCCCGCAACTTAAATCGAACCTTGTCGTTGGGGCGTCTGAGTGATACACACATACATGCTCGCAATCCCCGAAAGGGGAAATCTAAGAGGCAGTAAGCTAAATTGGATGATGTTACACATTCGTAATTCTTTTGGATGTGCAAGTTTCATCACTGTTTTCCCACCGCGTCGAGCGAATGGTATAAATCCGTACTCACATACATACATACCGCCACGCCTGCAATTTTCGAAGGGGTAGGTAGGGGTCTTAGGAGCGATAAGCTCCTTGAACCACTTTCAGCCAAAAATAGGATTGATGAATAGATAAAGTGGCTAGCTCCTCACCTGCACAATCACTAACCCAATACCCAATACACCATTAATTGCCTCTTACCTCATGTTAGGTGAGGAACATGGTTGGTGCATTATTTTCGAGTCCCAGACCAACATATGACGATCATCTTTATGGATTATGAGGGAGTACGAATCTGTATTTAGATTTGAAAAATCCAGCGGTACGGGACGTGTTTGAACCAGCACCCCTCGGCGCGTGTCTTTACCATTAAGCTACCACCGCACTCTGTAAGGATGCTATTATTCAAATTGTATGCGTCTTCCGGCATTACTTAGGGTTGTGCGCTAAGGCATATTTGGGTAATTACCGGCTCAGCTCGCGCAAGTTGGCGACGCGTCACTCGTTAGCGCGTGATGGATCACCGCGGCCGCGGGACATGACTAGGCTTTTAACTATCGGCTCGTCTCGAGCTTCTTGTTCGAACCATCTTGTACCGACATACTTATGATAATGTGTTTAAATTATAATATTCGGCACTAACTAAGATAAACGACTATATATCGGGATTACATTTATTACTATTGTAAGCAGGTATCCATTTATTTTACATATTATATTTATCTAAAGATGTTCCGTGGTATATAATCTTTGTAGACCGATGGGACTCACCGTTCCTTCATAGAGAGACGAGCACACACATCAAAATAAATGATTAAATACTTAAATGTTAATTATTATGTACCAACATTTGTTTATTAAGAGAAATTGTCACTAACTATATATGGGCTCCCTGTGCTGAAATAAATTAATTAATTGAATTGAATAATGCGAGAGTAATTAAAAAATATTACTCCTATAATATGGAATTTTTCATAAACGTACCGTCAACCATCTACGAGTATACATATATGTACATATATTCCTTTCGATCACAAATACGTTAGATGACAACACGCACAAACGCAAGCACCATTAAATCAATAATTTTTATCGAATAATAAAACAAACCCTTACCATAAACCAGCCAATAAAACAATGGGGGCCCATTGAAGCGCGCAAACCGCTGATGATGATATTTCCGCGTAATAAACGGCAATGAAGATTAAAAACCGTAATGGTCCTTCGCGCCGGATCGCGCGGGTCCCGATCATTTATCACATGCCGCATAAACGCGCGTCGCTGCACCCAGTGTGCGGCCTCAGCGACCAGTAGCGCAAGTAAGAAAAAACACATTTTTTTCAAAAGAAATCAACACCTACTATTTTTAACGAATAAGTGAGTTAAAATAAAAAGAAATATCAATTTTAATAAGAATTTATCATCTTTTGTTGCCCAGAGATATCTTTTATGACCTAACTCAATTATATTTTAGACTAAATGTGGTTCACCAAGCTTTCTGTATGACGCCTACCCCTTCGGATTGCGTAATAGTATTTTTAGCACCAGGAGCGGTTATTTATAAAAAAAAACAATATTGGGCTGAAGGCTGTTACATTATTTATTTATTTAAACAATTACAACTTTTAATAAAATCCAAATAATAATAATTGCAAACTTAATGAACAACAATGAATTTAACAAAGAGAAAGTAAATAATTCGCGTGACCTTCAGTGACCGCAGTGTTCCGAACGTCCGTCCGTTCTGAGCGCTGAGAAGCAAATGGGCTGTTTCCCACGCCAGAGTTCTATTTATAGAACTCACAGGGTAGCCGTGGAGGGTAATGTTCCTTACAATATATTATTAATACAGTATATAATAATCTCAGTTTTTTTTAAACTTATCATTATAACGCAATGTGTGAGAAAAAATTAAGGAACTTAAAATTATCGCGGTATATACGTACTCAGAAAATAAGAAGATTTAAACGGAAATACACGCATCATATATATCTACGCGTCAAATTATATC
This sequence comes from Glyphodes perspectalis, assembly GCA_951394215.1. Taxonomy (NCBI): domain Eukaryota; kingdom Metazoa; phylum Arthropoda; class Insecta; order Lepidoptera; family Crambidae; genus Glyphodes; species Glyphodes perspectalis. The sequence continues at coordinate 10,694,897 of OX596226.1, forward strand.
GAAAACCGCCTTACACTAGTGTACGCAGCGGTCGCGCGTTATCGCCATTCCGCCGCCTGCACACACGCGGGCAGCGGTCTGCACCCCTCGCACCCGCGCACCCTCCCGGGGTGCTCCAGGGACCACCGCACTTGGCTACGGGTCCCAAGCGATCTGGTGTCTTAACGGGGAGGGCCATTCATTATTGTCATGTTGACATATCTCGTGTCGAGATTACTTTAATTGCTGTTGCAATTGGCGTTCGATTGGCAATGTCAGGGAACAACGGGATGGGCATCGGAATTTAACAGACAGACACTAGAACATGGCTCATGCAAGATATGTTTTAATCTTTAATTGAAAATTACTTTTAGCGAGACTGTTGCTGGGGCTATTTAAGAATGCTCGATGGCCACCTCTCTCATAAAAAAAGGCAGTCTTATATTTTAACATTTCTGTATTTAACATATGCAATGTTGCCTCAAATGAAACATTATCTCCTTGAAAGACGGTCACCAACTACTTTTAAAAAAATCAGTCGAATTGAGAACCTCCTCCTTTTTTTGAAGTCGGTTAAAAACAAGCTTTTAGGTTTAACTTATAAGAAGTACTACATAAAATAAATTCTAAATAAATTAATATTAAATTCTTCAGACTGGCACACCAATTCCCTAGTCCCAAACTAAGCTTAAGCTTGTGCTATGGATACTAGGTGAACGGATAGACATACATAAATACGTTTATAAACATCCATGACTCGAGTACAAATATCCATGTTCATCACACGAAATATTTGCCCCTAGCGGGATTCGAACCCGCGACTCTTGGTTTCGTGGCCAGGGTCTCTGACCACTCGACCAACGGGCCAGTCGATAAAATATTTATTAATTGAAATTATATTAAGAAGACAACCGCAAAGACGTATGTGTGATGAATTAAAAATAAATCCACATGCCACCCTGCGTTTGATCGCCGTCAGTTGTAGCGACAATGTTAGCATCCCTCACGCGGGGGAGACCGAGGGATGCTCCTGGGAGACCGTCTCGCGTTGTACATGACGACGGCAGCGGGTGTTGATGGCCCGAAATATTACACTTAGCTATTGCGGTTTGTAATATAAAATTGCTATCTTGGCGATTTATTTCCATAATGAGCAAATAACTCAATGTGAAGTTTTTTTTTTTCATTTTGAGATAGATTAAGCCACGTTTGGTTTGTGACGGTGATATTATAATGCGGCCCTTGGCAACTTTAAATTTTACCGAGATCAAAAGGAACCTATATAATGTTACTTTCGGATCAGCTTTGAGCTTATTTGTAACAAACACATATTTTCATATTTTTGTTGAATATCCAATTAACAACAAATTACATAACAGCTTATTTCAGTATTGTTGAACATCCAACAAAGGAAATAACATAAAGACCTGCCCCAGGACAGTTTCTACACAAAACTGTGTAATCATTATTTTGTTATGCACAAGCTGTCCCAGTGTTGTCTCCGCAGAGCAGTACCGTCGTTTTAATGTCCCCTAATTTAAACATCAATAAGGCCGCAATTAACTAAATTAGGCACTTTAAACCGTGTCACGCGGAAATCTCCAGATAAGCTTCGTAATAAAGCTCTGCTCAGCTGAATTAGCGGGGCCCGTAAAACGGAGCGCGCCAAATTGAAACTAGCTTCTGCCGACAGCGTTCCGGTGTGTCATAAACGTAATGGCGTCCAATTTGTGAGCGATGGTGAGACGTTCGAGCTGATGGGCCGGCCGGCGCGGGTGGGAACGGGACAACTACTACTTATTGGTAGCGAAATAAGTAAGGTTTATATTTATAGGTATGAATACAATTACGAAAAAATGTTTAAACATGTATTTTTTTCAAATTATTTTGTGGTGCCAATAAGAGTGACCTCGGACAGTAAAGATAAGCGAAACATCAACAGCGAATGTTAACAAAGATAAGAACCGGAATGATTAAATGTTACCAAAATAACATCATCTTATGTTGATGATTTTTGAGTTTATTGCACGGTAACTAGTGTTCCTGATTATATCGATCTCCGTAATGTCCTTCTGCATTACTCATTATAGTTAGACAAATGGACAAAAAGACCATTAAATTGTTGCACTGGGCGGGGCTGTCCGGCGGAAGGAGCCAGAGAAATGGTCGGACGTCCCCCCACTCGGGCGCCTGGAGCGGCTACAATATGCGGTGAAGACGACCTGGGTCAACACATTCCTGATATTTTATTGTTCCCATTAGTGCTGCGGTAAACTTATGATTGCATTTATAAAATACTCATTGAGGTTCTGTACAGCAATGTAAAACGCCTCTGTTATACAATACCGTAAATACTCATTAATAGTAGGTACTAGGCCGAAATTAAGTACTATACATGCTGTAGGAGTTTAATTCCTATTTCACAGCTTTCCATCCAACCCAGCCCACTGTCCCGTGTTGGTCTGGGACTTAAAAATAATATGCCAACTGTGTTTCTTGCCTAGCATATCGTAAAATGCGACTAATGGTATAGCGGGTTTTCGGTGTGTGATTGTGTAGGCGACTGTCACTGCTTTTTCACAATTTTCCATCTAACCCAGCCCGGCTTTATTGTTGGCTGAATGTGGTTGAAGCGGCATGCTGCCCCTACGACTCTGCCTACCCCTTCGGAGATTATGGGAGTTTAATATTTTAAAACAAATTTTAAAACTAAATGCAAAATTTTGAAACCTAATTTCCAGTGTAAAGTCAGAAGCGGGCAATTAAATTTAAAATATAAGACACACTACATACCCAAAGGGAACGAACAATTTTGAAAATGAGAAAATCTGTTAGTTATCCAGTATTTTTATGAAACTGGTATCAAATGATGAACTAAAGTGAAAAGTGTACCAAATCGCATGTTGTGGAGTTAATGCCGCGGCGATAACACACTCGCGCGCCGGCGCGGTCGTTCAATTAGCGGGTAGTCGTAAAAGCGAACGCGCTGCCATATCACTGCACTGCTGTGATGCAACATATCAGTAAAGAACAAAATATGTATGCTATCTAACTTTTAAATGTTTCATGTGGCTAGGATACACGCTAGGTGTGTTTTTAGCAAATATATGAGGTTGCACTGGTATGAGTTATAAAATCAGTGGTTTAATGAACATTTTTTCATCGATATCAATTTTGTATAATTAAACAAATACATTTTTTTTTACATCGTTTTAATTAACGGTAGAATATACAGAGAAACAATTCACAACAATATAGTATTATTAAGTCAATTTAAAGTTATTTAAATGAAGAATTGATTTAAACTGTTGATATAAATTTAAACTGTTGATATATGATAAAAACTGATTAGGTCACACATATTTTTGGCTAGAAGTATCACCCCGAAAGCTGAACTGAAAATAAAATGAAGACTGCGTCACTTAGTCCACGTCCGCTGGAGCGCCCTCACCGTGGGCGGGCGGGAGTGATGGCGTCAATTTGTGCGTGCTGGTGGGCGGCGCGGAGACAACAACGGATGCCCAGCTAAGTGATAGCGGAGCCACTGTAAGGCCTTCTTGGTGTAAGGTAAATGCAGTTTGTAATTTTGTTAAAAAAATAAGTATACCTACATATAACCACGGCCGCAATCCATGAAGCGGTAGGCAATCCAAGGAGAAATAAAGCTCTTTTAAAATGTCAGACTACATCACATACATTGATCTGACTCCGAGGTAAGTAGCTTAAGCACTAGTGTTACGGATATCAGAAACAACAGTGGTATTACAAATATATACTTAAATATTGGATATTAACACCCAGACACAGAACAAACACAAGTATTCATAATACGAATGTTTGTCTTAGGTGGGAATCGTACCCACAACTCTTGGCGCATGGGGCAGGGTCACTACCGAATGCGCCATCGAGCTTGTCGAAAAAACCGCATTTATTTATATTTGGCAGTTGCTTGTACCAGTGCGTGTAGTCACACATAACTGTAGCTAATATTAGAGCCCGTCATATTATTATGCAAGTTGCAAGTGGAGTCGCTAAAGTAATAAAGCGAAGTCGCGCGTCGCGCCGGAAGCCCGTCCGTCAGCCGGAGACAAACCGCAGCTCGCGCGCACTCCCGCGCTCGCTGACGTCACTGCGCCCGCTAATACGTTACAAGTTTGTCTAGGTTTTTACAAGAAACTTGCAAAAACAGTGTGTAAGAGTGAGCTTATCACTATCTCTGAAGAGTTGGCGACATGTTTAATGTGCGCGTTTATGCATCTTGTCTGATACAAGTACATGCTGCTTGATCTTTTCAGTTCAAGTAAAATATCTAACAGATTAGTAGCCTTTGAGTTAAACTAGATGTTTTAATTTTCTGGAACAAACGCCAGAATGTGCATTGAAGACAAAACAGTCCGTCCATAGGTACCACACATAAACATCAGCTGTTTTTACACCAACAACATCAATAAGACCCGCCGATCGAACCTGTCGCCCCGGCCGCCCCCGCAGTCGCCCGGCGGCCCGCGGTCGCCCCGGCTGCCCGCGGTGGCGCGACGTCGCCCGCAATTCATTATTGCTATCCTATAATTACTTTTGTTCGACGTCGTCTCGCCACAATCGCTGTTTAGAACTGATTTTTTGAAGTCAATACCGGTTAAGTTCACGCGTGTATTAAAATGCTTTTAGCTCTAACAAACTTAACGGATTTGCTACGCCTATTGATATTATACAGGAAAAACTTGGGCTTTCCATGCAGTAATCAGGTATTTGAAAATGTTTTAATTCGCGTCGTTAAGTAGGAACCACAATGTAACACCATTTTTATGCTTTGTATATTAGAGAAGCATTAAGTGAAGAAAAATGAATAGAAAATATATGTACGACATACGTACATGGCAGGAATGTTCGAAGAGACGATCCCATTACTCAGACAGGCAGAGACAGGGTAACAGGTAAGCGAAAGAAACAGGTATTGTTTATAGGCAATAAGCTTACCTGTTTTACATCGAAATAACTACTATTGTTTTCGTCAATTCTATAATTGGAAACTACAGCCGGACTGAAATACCGGGCCCGGGTCAGCCAACAACAGAACTTCTGAAGATATTTTACTGTACAACGCGAAGTATTCCGCGCGATTACTGTTTTACTGACAGTTCGACTGGTGGGCAGAAACATTGATGAGCTGTTACTAAGCGCAATTCTTGTTTATTACAGATAACTTGTTTATTACAGTCCAACAACAAGTAAAATGGCAGCAGGAAAGAAACCGAATCACATATAACAGGTAAAATGCTACCAGTCCGTGTGGAATCTTTCAAAAAAAGGTATGGCATGGCGTAGCATCTAATGCAGATACTTAACTTAGTTATTCACTCAAATATACTAAAAAGTTTAAAGACTGATTATATATTTTTATGAGTATTACAGGGAAATAAATTGCGTCTATCTAAACAAGAACATTACCGCTCCGTCATAAACTTCTAAACGAAAACGATACTACGAGTATACGAAACGATCTATTCTAAATATAGTGTATATTTTATTTAAAAAAGCATATGATTTTATTAAAATAAAGTTGAGCTTTTTTTTGCATTAAAATTAGGTGGAAATAGTTAGTTAGTTATATAGTGCATTTTATCTTCATCGGTAGAAGGGAACCACTACAATTTCTAATAATACACGTTAGCACGCCTCCCGTCTCATCGGCCTCCCGGATGAAGAAATATTCGCAACAAACTTCTCCACAATGATCACAATGCAACATAAATAGTTACTTTGACTCAGTTAATATTCCATAACGCTTATTATTATTAGTCAAAGGCGTGCTCAGCGCTTCGCGGAAGCTCCTTAATAATGCCTACCTTCTGAATTAATGTGAACTCTGAATGAAAGTTCGTCGGACCGTGAACAGGCAATAACAATTTTTCTTTGTGCTGAGAAAAAATAATGTTCACTAAACGGTTCGCTGAATCACTGAAAAATTTTGCGAAATATCCACTGCAAATTAGATTTTCAACGGGTGGATTTTACCTGAATTTTCTTCAGGTCTACCAAAAGCACTTAGCGTAATGCGAGAATTGACTTTAACCATGATCTTACCAATGCTTATCGTATAAGTTAATGTTGGTTGTTTGTCAAAATATTATGTTTAAAAGCTTGTAATATTTATCATTTAACATACCAGGTATCTATTCAGAATGGCTAAAGAAACACGAATCACATGAATCTAGAATCTAGTCTAGGATATAGGTACGTCCTACATAGGCATTATGGGTGTAATAACCCTGTACAAATATACATATTCGTTTTAAAAGGGCAGACACTTCCCCCTTCCTAGATGTTATGTGCTCGGAAACCAAAGTCTAACCAACCATCTAAGGTTATCGTGTATGTACACGATTAATGGAGAGAATAACTTCATCAACGCATTGTTAAATGTATGGCGTGACGTTGGCAATCCCATCAATGTTGTACTCGTAGTCCCGCTTATGGGACCGCGGTGGCCATCTTATGACCTCGTGCCAGCCTCAACCGCTCCGGCTAGCAACCAGCGTGGCCTTGTAAACTCGGGTAAATAAAAACGGCTCCGCGAAGCCGAACCGCAGCGTTTTACGAACAAAGTAGCGCAATTTGCCTCGGGCTCGGCACGCACGCTCGCAGGGACAGGGGGAGGACTATTTGTATGAATTACGCTAAATGCGAGCAGTTTCACTAGAAACTGGTTACACTCAGTAGTGTATATTAGAAAAGGTTTAAATCAATTGTTAATGTTGAAGCGCTATGGATAAATAATAAACTAGAATGGTGTCACAACTTTATGATAAAATTTAAACTTAGATGTCTTTAATCCATAAGATCTAAACCTAAATTTCGAAGATTGCAGAAAAGCCTGAAGCAAAATTCTATACCTTCCGGATATCAAATACTATTATCTAAACATAGAACCCTTTCGGCGAAGGCCTGTCATTCGATTAGTCCTTTGACTGATCCGAACCCTCAAGATGCGAGCTCAGCTCTTCAGCGCCAGGGGCCGACGCGGGCCGCTGTCGGGCCGGCGGCGTCGTCGCCGCGCGGAATATAAAGCGGCCCGTAACTGACGCTTACGATAATCCTGGAGATATATTGCGCGCCTCCCGCGCTCCACACATTTGCCTGTCGGGGCCATATGATAGAACAACATTTTTTACAACAGTCTTGCTTGGTGAATCTTGTTTCGGTGGCAGTTTTCTAGCCGCTATTCGAGCGCAATATGTTGGTAAAACGGTCTGTCTTAGTACCCAATATGTCATGTACCCAACATGCCTTCTAAAGCACTGCTGACTTCGAAATTATTTCATAAGGGCCTTTAGAATATTATATACTCGAATATTTAACTCAGATAAACTTGCTACCAACTACACCTAGTGGTAATCATCTGCAATGAAAAATTTAAATGATTTAGGATGATCAAAAAAATCTTCTTGAAATCCTGAGGTTTTGGGGTATCTACTTTATATCTTATCTATAATAGATAAGATATAAAGTAGATTAATATATTAATAATTAATATCTACTGTATTAAAGGGGTAACACTTTCACACGTTTCATCTCCTCGTATGGTGAAAACAGAACACTACATGGGTTCTCCCTGGTATAGTTATATAGCTCACCTTATTTATTGGTGTCCCATGTCACGAGGCTCCCTCACCCCCTACTGACCTCAACCAGAAACCGGACAAGGCACTTGTAAGAAGATTTGTGAGAAGATTAAATGCTGCACCAGAGCAGGGTTGCGCGCGGTGATAATAAACCCGCTGCGGTAAGGGCGCCGGCCATAACTCGGACACAGTACATTGTACCAAAGTAAACACACATCATTATGAGCTTCCTATCTTAGCTACGGATGTGTACTATGGCCATGAGAGCATATCTTTATTATGAATCTTATAATTCTCTAATCTAAATAGTTGCAGAAATTAATAACCATCGTTGTATTTACCCCCAAACTTATAGTCTATTTATGTGGCAAATTATAAATTAGTTTGCCGCTTCTTTGTGCCATGGTTTATGTTTTATTATACTTAGAATAAAGCAAAGTAGCTATAGATTTCTCTGTTGTTCATCGCTACTCAAAGATATACATAACGTAAATAAAATGATGCAACTGCATTATTACTGTAAAATCAATCACGGATTGTTATATAGCCTGTGATATTTATGATGTATGCGCTGTATTTTGTGTTGGAATCCGAATAAAAAATTAATAAATAGCCTACAAAATAAGTGTATCATACGCCGCGCACTTATACACGCCACGCGCTGATACACGCCACGCGCTGATGCACGCCACGCGTGTTATCAAGCGGCGCGGTCTCACTGTTGTCTGTTTGTCACGTCGGGTGCGAGTGGCTCGTAAACCCGGACGTAAATCAACTTGAGGTGCTGTTGATGGGAACTCTTTCAATTTCCGGTCGCCGACCAAACGGGTACAATGTCGTTGGAGTAAACAAGAGAAAAGATCTGTGGGTCAATTACCGAAGACTTGAATTTATGAAGTCGTACAAATGAAAAGCAAAACATTTGCTGGGAGCAATGACTACTTACTTGGGATAATCCATTGTGGTTATGATTTGGAGAGGTAATGTACTTTGCAATTGAATTTATGATTAATAATGTTAACAGAAGAATAAAGTAATAGTAAATCTAACCTTACTTAATTTGGCTGAAAATCGATAATGGAGCTTGCAGCTCCTTAGATTATAACTACTTAAACAATTACCCTATTTTCAAATTGAATAAAGTGAATGTACGTCAACGCCGCGAAGAGGCCGACGCGCTCGCCCGGCTGCGGCCAGCACTCGCCAACTTTATCGGACGTTTGGCCCCTAGCAGCACTCGCCCCCTCATTTTATCTATATTCCCTTTATCTTTACTGTGTGTCTTTACAAAAGTCCCGGCTGTTTTTCTTGCTCCAATCTAATTCTGTATATTTATGCGATTTCCTCGATTAGATAGCTCATACATCGGTAAGTTTAGATGTTTATGTTTATTTCGTTCAAGTTGACTGCGATACTTGGGTTCCGGTTCACTTTAATATTATGAATCACTTCCTTTCTCCTCATTACTCATTCATCATTCCTCATTATGACGAGTTAAAATTTCAATTTGCGTATTTTAAAACACGATATGATTATCGAAAATAGATACTTATTGCGAGCAATCATAAATAATTAATACCAAATAATATAGAATAATTAAAAATCGGATAGTAAATTAAACAAACTGGTTTGATTCGTTCAATGAATATGAGAGTCGCCATATAACGCAGATAACATCTAGTTTTACATTAATACGTTTTCATAGGTACAACAAAACGCCCACACTAATATGTTCCCCGTATCAGTTCGTTCAGTAGGCAAATGCATTATTGGAACAATATCCAGAGGTGCGGAGATCCCCCGGGAAGGCGTAAGCGCTCCCGGCGATAACGGGCCGGGATTAGCCGAATGGGATGCGGGGGAAGGATTGCGATGAACTTAGTCGCTCACGTGAACGCAAGAGACGCAATTTATTTTCTCGTTTTCGATTGTGATTGTTACACATGTAAATCCCAGATTGCCTCGTAGCGTCAGTGAATTTGATGTGACATAGAAAGATTTAAAAATAAAGACCACTCTGTCACTTCTGCCTGTCAGTTGAGGGCTGGTAAGCTACTCAAAAACCGTCCTATAGAAAGAAGAAAGAAACACGATTCCGTTGTGAGTGTGAGATTCAATTTAGAAAACTGAAATTATTAAATCTTAGTGTTAGCTGAATCGATCTGTTAGAGCGAGCCTCTTGGATTGTGTTTAAAAAAAAGGATTTGTATTGATTTAAGATTGAAATTTAAACAGTTGAAACAGAGATTTTACGAATTAGAGAATTGGCAACTTTCGCGACTGGATGTTGCTCGTGAGGCGAGCGCCGTCTACTTGGAAATTGCAGATGCTGATGCTGCAAAGGTAGGTAGGGCTGTCAGCGTTACCCCTTAAAGCCTAAGGACGTAACAGATCGGTGATTATATAATAAAGATTTTTTTGTTTTTGTTGCCTTTTCAGATAATTATTATAATATTATCCGATGGGTCAGGTTCACAAAAAGCCTTTTGAACTCAACCGTTTAATGTATGGCATTTATTAAATTGTAATTTTATTCGCCTCAATAATTTTAAAATGTTACCACAGCCGCATATTTTACATTTTTGCATATTTTACATTTTTTATTTAACTTTCGCAACTAAAAAACAACTCACACACGGATTGTTCAAAGTGAAAGAACAGGCACGTTTTCTCACGATATTCCTTGAACCCTCAAATCGTTTAAAGCACTAGTTACATTTGTTAAAAGATAATTAAAAATTCCGAGTCCGTGTTCACAATCGCCTCACACCACTCGTAATCACAGTTAATCGAGGAGTACTTATTACAAGCCTCTAGCCCCCCTCCTACCACTTGCACAGTCAAGTCAATCCAGTGAAGCCTCCGTAGGCAAAGCCACCTACCCTACCCTTACCTACGCCGTCACTTTAACATTTTGCTATTAAATAAAAAATGCACACTTTTAAAAGTCAACAATTTCTCTCGAGATTTGAATGTGTTATTAGGTAAAAGCAGTATTTTTTTCTTATTTAATTTAAAATCATTGAAAATCATGCAAATATCTAGACAGTAACATGTTATGTGATTTATGACGTCTTTGGTATAATAGCGATAAAAAGTGCAATCCGAAACTTTCTTCTTCAGATTTTTTGCGCAATCAAACAATAAGTAACAAATACATACAATACATACTCTTAATCTGCACAAAGTGACTTGTTGTACAAATCACAAGGTTCTTTTTCCAGTAACCCTGAAGGTGTAGACGCTTCGCTGTACTTCGCCGCGGTGGGAGTGACCCGAGTCACCCGGGAATTCCGATTCTAATTGGTTTCGGCTGCCAGCGAATGTTTGCGTCTCGACTTAAGGCGCCATTATAGTGCGCCGGTTAATGCCTGATTTATTTAAATTCGCTCCACGCGATTACGTCACGCTTAATTTAAATTTAAATTTCCACAGGAATGTAATAATCCCAGCCGAATTTGCGCCAGAAATAGATTCCCTACCTGGATTACCGTATTAAACAATTAGGCGAATGTTTAGGCCGACATTGTTACAATAACATCGCCCATTATGTTTTGCTGATATTAAACAAGTCACTTTCATTTTAATGGAGTAAAACAACACACGTTTTCATTTTACTTTACAAATTGTTATCTACTTTTCCATGTTACAAGACTCGACGACTTGTAAAAGGCAGTAGTTTGCCATATTTAAAGTTTACTTCTTCGATTTCCAGTGCTAGGTACCTACACTAAAAAAGCTTAACAGAAAAAATCAGTCGAACTGAGAACCTCTCCCTTTTTTTTTAGTATACTTCTTCTTCACCTTTCCATATCCTAATATGGGTTGTTTTTCAGTGTTTTTTTTTAAATCATAAACACAAACACACATGTTAAGACACTTACCAATAAGAAATACGAAGTAGAGGAGTGAGGAGAGAAGGAGGCGCGCGCGCACCGTAGCGCCGTGCGGCGCGGCCCAATCAGCGCGCGGCATGGCTGCGGGGGGACAGAGAGGGGGCGAGCGCGAGAAGGTGCGTGCGAGCGAGACAGACAAAGGCGCGGGGTGGGGGTGCGGCGCGGGGCGCGCTCATCTCGATGGCCGCTGCATCTGCAACAAGGAAATGCAACTTGATACATAGTCGTTATTCACTTCGTAGAGAGGGAGAAAGTGATTTAAATGCTGCAGTTCCCGTAAAAACGTGAAAACATTTTCAGCAATATCTATACGCTTTTCGGAAAACAAAGGAGTCACATATACTCGTATTTCAACTTTCAGAAGCTAACAGAATGTGGACTGACCCTAATGTATTTGTTACACACAAGTGACCACTCTAGCTCTAGTCCGCGCTACGCTACGGAGCCTTAAGAACATAGTAATATGTAAAACAAAGAAAAGATTTTTATCTCAATGCAAGAACGGGCTATTTTCAAGATTTATTTTTTGATCCTCAATAGGTACGCGTTACAAATGGTGCTGAACCCTCTCCAGCCACCGCTCGGTTCAGCGAGCTATAAAACGAATCGTTCCGAATCCGGAAATCTTTAAATGTCATACAAGATTCGGGCCGAAGTGCGGCCCCGGCGCCAGATAATGACGGATCCCCCGATCGGTGATAACGGAGCCGGCGAGAGATCGCGTCGCCCAACGGGGATCGATAGTGATGGAATTTGCGGAAGATCCGCAGTTACTCTATCGCAGATTTGTTATTTTTGGGTAAAGTGCTCGGTTTATTTTATTTGTATCAATCTTGTCTAAGCTGGTGAAGTTTTTAATTTTTATGCTGACATGGTTAAAGTTTTTTAAGTTAAAAAAGCTTTCTTGATGAAGCAACTAACTTTATCATTAAATAATCTCAAAAGAATAATCCCAATAGTATGTTACGACATATAAAATAAAATATTACACCCATCAATCATTTCAGTATTTATATACTATCTCTCACCCATAATTCAGAGCAAATATTCCAATCGAATACTAATAAAAGGTGTTCATTTCCCTTTCTCTATTATCTGCCATGCCATATTTCTTGAAACGAATGATCCTCAACAAACCCTAATGAAGGAAAGGCGCCGATAGCGAGCGCAGGCCCGAGCGAGGCTCGATGAGCGCGGAACGTGACCGTTCGAATTGCCGGCCTTTGTTCCAGCCGGGTTTTGTTCCCGTCGGGTTTTGTTCCAATCCGTACATGCGTTATCCGCCACGACACAGCTGGGGCGCTTACACTCGCTCGGAAGGGTTAAGTTATGTGAGTCTTTTAGCCCGACAATAGAGTCGCCATTTATTCACCGCAAATAGATGTTAATGAATTTTGAGTTCACGCATTTATTTTGCTTACTCAGATACATATTTTTCTATGCGGAACATATGCGAGTTTTTTCTATAAATGTTATAGATCACTATAACATTTGTCATTACACGTCTAAGTAAAATATTTTTCAAAACATAGAAGTTGACATAAGTGGAGTTTCATATTATTATCTTGCCAGCACGAATATCGTTACCCGCCGCTTAAGGTTTTGTTTCACAAGGTTATCATAAGATACGATAAGTACTTTTTTCGTATATTCGCTTTCGCTTATTCCACAATAAAGATAATAAGGGCAAGACGTGAATTTCCAAAAGCAGATGAATAAGAGGTGAAAGGAAGAGTCTCATTGTGTGCACCATTGAGACCGCAACGAATAAAACTCGATGATTGAAAATGAAAGCGAAATCGCAGTGTCATGGCCGAGGGCCGAGCGCCCATTATTCCCAGCGGCTCCCGGGGTGCGCCGGCCGCGGGGTGCATTATGCTGGCTATGCGATACTGCTAGACAGGTTTAAAGAAACACGCACCACGCACTTAATGTTGGGAGGATTTAGAGATATGTATGTTACACACAACCGACTGTTAGTAAAAACTTGTGAGGAATTTTATGAGTCGATTTTACGATTCATAACATTCCAAATACATAGATGGAACATAATGATACTAATAGGCGCATTGCGTATAAACGTAAGTTCTTCAGACTGAGGTCACGTCAGGAAAATCTAATTTCAATCACCCTCACTAGCCGCTCATAAAACCACAACAGACACTGAACTGACTGAGTACGATAAACACGAAACTTGTTTACTTGAAAACACGATCTGACGCCCATCGCTCCCCCCCCCCCCCCTCCACCCCCCGCCGGAGCACGCGCCAGACAACAAACTAGCGCTGTTTATGATTCTATCGAGCGGCTTTTTCTAACTCGAGTCGGGGCGGGCTTAGCAGATAGCCAGGGCTCGCGACAAAGGGGCGCAATAAAGACGTTGTTGGAACGCGCCTCGTCGGCTCACGTGGAATCGAGACGAGTGAACAAGCGCCTGGGCTAGATTGAACCTCTTTTATCGGACGGGACACGCGTTCAGCATCAACGCTTTTAAAAGCTTTCTTTTTGACACTCACTCGTCACACGAGCCTCCACTGTACGTGTGATAGAGTACCATCCCTCTTTGCTGAGAGGTGTCAAGTTGTAAACCAGATTAAAACTGGGGAAAGGCTTTCAGGCGTAATCAAATCCGTGTGTAGGTACGTGTGTGCCTGTTGTACAATGTTCGGGAGAATTATAATATTTTAGACATCCGCCTTTGTCCGAATACAATAATAAGAGGCTTAAAATAATAAATTAAATTAAAATAAGTAACAGTATGTAGTACAATACGTCAAGTTACTAAATTTAGAATTATTATTTAATAGACGACTGATATTGGCTGAATGAAAAGGAGACGGATACGGGTTCATACATTCTTGGGCCTAGATGTAAAAAGATGAAAGTGGTGTCAATAAGGAGCTTATATGTTATTAAACCATTCCAGAAAAATTTGCGGATTTTGGCAATCTGAGAGCAGAGTTGTAAAAGATTTAGTAAAAGTGAGGTTATGCAACAAATCGACAACAACCAAAACCTTAACAACCAAATACTCAACAAAACACGAGGCCAAATATAAATAAATAAATATCAGACTACATCACACACATTGATCTGACTCCGAGGTAAGTAGCTTAAGCACTTGTGTTACGGATATCAGAAACAACAGTGGAATTTCAAATATATACAAATATAAATATACGAATATTTGTCCTGGGTGGGAATCGAACTCTTAACTCTTGGCGCATGAGGCAGGGTAACTACCGAATGCCCCATCGAGCTTGTCAAACTTACAAGACGAGTGATCATAGATTGAGAAACAGGGAGCTGTCACTGTTAGAACAGATAAAAAATACAGTAATAAATCGATATGGAGCATCGATCTTAATAATTATTTTTACTAAGTTGATATTTTGATTTTTTTATGCTGTTGACATAATAGCTACTAGTTAATATGAATTGTATTAGCTACGTAAATAATTAAATTAAATTCACTTTGATTGAATCAATTTATCATGTGCCAATGTTTCTTGTTCAATTATTTAAATCATTGACAGTAATCGATTATAGTAATCGATATTCTATTTCATTAGTGATAACCTGTTTTTAATATTTCTCGTCTCCCAGATTATGGATTGAGCTGATTTTTTATATTTTTTTATATTGAAACAGAAAAAAAACGATTATTTTAATCCAAACCTCAACTTATTACAATTGAGCCCAGAGATCTCCGTCTCCTTTCTAATATTAGGTAGTGATTATAAAATAATTCATATTTAACGGATAATACATTATCACTGTTACCTCGGCATTTCATATACATATATTCAGGCAAGTGGTGCTATCAACTACTACATTTGTGTAGAACTTGATATAAACACAAACAATTGATGCTATTTTTTATCCTTTAACATAAATCCCATTTCCTCCCTAGTTATTTGGTATATGCATCTGCCTCTTGCGGCAGCCCTGGCCGGAGAGCCGGCGGGCAGGGTCAGCAGTTCACCAAACTTCTTACTGCGAAACTTTTTCCGCAAGTAAGAGATGTAGAGGCAGCATATGATGCTCGCAAACGCCCCGATTAGCATAGCGCGCGCTTAGCGGGACCCGTGTACTGGAGGAGCTCTTAAAGTAGGTAGGGGCTGACAAACGTGATCTAAATAGGTCTTAATTATTAATACATTATGGAGCTTTTGAACCAAAAACTAAAAAATAATAATCATTAAAATTTAACACGTTTTTACAAAGAACGTCCGGTATTACTTTAGTTTTTGTAAAATGCTTAGTTCTTTTTGCGATTTCAGTAATGATTTCAAAGTGGGACATACTCGTATGCCAAGTGGGACATCTACGTATTCTCGTCATCATCTTCCTAGCGTTATGTCCCGTGTTTAGACGGGGTCCGCTTAGCCATGATCCAGGATTTAGCGAGTCTGGTAATTACATTGAAGCGACTGCCGATCTGACCTTCGCAACCCTAAGATAGGGGAACCAGACAATTTTTGGATCATGGTTACAAATCCAAAGTTGTTTGAATTTGCAGGTTTCATCACGATGTTTTCCCTCACCGCTGAGCTAGTGGTATAAATACGTACATAGATTTGAAAAATCCAGAGGTACGTGCCGGGCTTGAA
Source organism: Glyphodes perspectalis (assembly GCA_951394215.1). Taxonomy (NCBI): domain Eukaryota; kingdom Metazoa; phylum Arthropoda; class Insecta; order Lepidoptera; family Crambidae; genus Glyphodes; species Glyphodes perspectalis. Next base: position 10,711,007 of record OX596226.1, read on the forward strand.
CCCGCACTCCTCGGTTAAGAGGCGCGTATCCTTACCATTGAGCTACCACCGCTCATCATATACGTATTCTCGTATTAGTACCAATATCGAACAAAAGTACGGGAAACTCAGAAGGCCGACTGCGCGAATGTGAAACATATAAATATAGTAGTCTATTGTGCGCTCTCTCCGGGTAGATTAATGCTCTAAGGAGAGTGTGCGTACATGCAACGATGGTTTTATATCTAGCGCGGATAAACAACAGCGAAGGGTTGTTGTGCGCGTGGGTCCGCGCGACCCGCCGCGGAGCGGAGCTGCGGAGATTACAGGCCGCGAATACTGAAACTGATTTAGACATGCGGATGCTAATATTGTGGGAAACTTTATTTTACGGATAACCTTTTGTGGTCTAGTCTGTAGGCAAAGTAGCATGGATATGGATACCGTACGCGTAGAAGAAGTGTCTTCTCAAAAATATTAAATCTTATTCTACATTTAAAGACAAAATAATGGTTTATAATCCAGTATGATCTCAAACTAAACATGTTTGAGGTGAACCTATCCAAAAATTGTTTTGCTCAAGTATCTATTTTGTACATCGAGAGCCCTAACTTGGCAGTTTACGCTTGTTAATATGAAAATGAAAACTGTGTACTTAAGGCATTATTTGGCAAAAAAAATAATCAAAATTATGACCTCAATCGCTTTAGCCCCACGTTAACACGTCGAATGTGCTCATTTATTCTAAACAGACCGACTGATTCAAAAGATAATTAATTCATTATTATCCCAGCTTCCAACCTCAAATTAGAAACCTAATCCACGCGGTGTCTCGTAACGCGCGATGCGCGTGTGTGCGGGCGCACACGCCTGGCGTGTCGCGAGCACACACACGCCTGGCGTGTTGCGGGCACACACGCGTGGCGTGTCGGGTACTAAACACGCGCCGAACTTAGCCAGCTGGCAACCTTGCTGCATACTGGGAGGGAGGCAAGGGTGTCTTCGGTGGCTTTGAGATTTTCACTAATTTATATCGTACGCAGATTATTTTTGCGTTTTGTATATCAAAAGAGATAAAGTAAGAAATTATATATTTATTTTACCTTTAATATCCAGAGGATCACTCGTGCAATCCAGGCGAGTCGTTGAAATCAGATTATTTATTTGATTTTTTTAAGTATTTGATAATAGGATAGTATTTTGTATAGTCAGGAGGATGAGTTGTAAGGATTGTAAAAGTTTTGAGGACTCCGTGTAGTTCTGGTTAATAGGTGATCTTCCTCTTCAATTTAGGATGGTTTAAAATATCTGTACAACTAATAAAATAATTTTTAACAACCGTTTTTTCCTTCTATACGTCTTGTAGTATGTGTGTGTATTGTGTATTTAACAGCAGAGCAACAAACATGAGCCCTTATCATTATTCGAACTCCATATATATATTTTATTGTCCAAAACAACATTTACAGATATTGACCCAACAGATTTGCATACGCGAACGCTGTTACGACCCAAACGGGCCTAACCAATAAAGTCATATCTCGCAACCCTATCACGGGGCGGCGGGCGCGGAGGGGGTGCAGGAGTGGAGGGGCGAATAGACTGATCGTATTTCCCACGGATCGACGGGAAGGAAGTATTTAGAGAGCTTCCTTAGGCCGCGAGCGGTAATGGAAAACTTGGCCGCACTTACCCGGGAATTATTAATACCGTGCGGCGAAGCGCGCCGCTGCGCGGGCGGCGGGCCGGCGCCGAGTGGCATGAAGGTACACTTTTTACGTTGGACTGTGACGGTCAGGTGAGTACATCTTTGAAATTGTATGTGATCTCGTTTTTTTGTAATTTATCGGTGCAAATTTTTAACAGGATTTAAATCAGAAATCTTTTCCTTCTTCTTAGTGGTATGTCTTGTTTCTGGTCGAGGGTAAGTGCAGCTACGGATCACTCACTTGCATCACAGAATCCGTAATCAAAGTACTAGATAGTTGGGTGTCAGATGATTTTTAACTTTACCCCACATCAAAAATAAATGAAATGTCTGCAGGTAAATGAGTATCTTATCCGTAAGTATGCGCGTAATTCATTCCGGGTATAATGTTATATAATGGTCTCTATATTATGTATAAATAATGGTCACTCATTGAATACTGTACCGGTAAAGGCTACTTGACTTTTTGTTTGTTTCAGCGCTCCAATTGTGTTTATCACAAAACAAAAGAATAATATTCCCGTTCGAGTCAAAAGCCGGCACCTAAGTCAGTATATTTAGGGCGGCAAATTACATCGTGCCTTAACAATAATACCTGAGAGCGGCGCGGAGCGCGGGCCTGTTGAAATAAGTAAGAATAAGTTAAGAAAGGTGTGTCCCCCCCCCCCCCCCACCGGCACGCTCGGAATTAAATCCTTGACCTTTCGGCTGTTGTTTAACCACTCGTGACCTTCGCGGCCACGGAACAATTGTTGTGAATTAATTTTAGATGTTGAAATCATAGACGTTGAAGTAATTAGTTGGTTCAATAGAGGCACCAAACGTTAAGCAATTTAATATTATAATTTTATTCATTTTCGATTGTCGGTGAGGGAAATCATCCTGAACAGCAAACAACTAAACATTTAAATAATGACTATCCTTAATCCAACTCGCACAGTTGCTCTGTCCAAAGATAACTGCGGTGAAATGCTAGTCGCTTTAATGTAATTACCAGACTTGATAAATCCACGATCATTGCTTAAGCGGACCTCAATAGGGTATATGCACATAAGTCTACTATGGAACATAGAACAGGTAATCAAATCTGGAAGATGTTTTTTGTATCTTGATTATTGACCAAGTTTTAATGGTTCAAAGTTATCGGTTAGACAGAGAGATTCGATATACAACAGATAAATATTTCTTCAATTCGGACCAATAGCTCCTGAGACTGGTGCAACAAACAAACGAACTCCAGGAATATATACTAGTAATATATATTTTCCGCATTCAGCATTAAATTACTAAAATATTGTTCATGCCCATTAAGTACAGAACATACCATACCATCAACAATAGAAAAATCAATAGTCATCATCATCTTCCTAGCGTTATGTCCCGTGCTTAATCGGGGTCAGCTTAGACCATGATCTAGGATTTAGCGAGTCTGGTAATTACATTGAAGCGACTGCCGATCTGACCTTCGTAACCCTAATATAGGGGAACCAGACAATTTTTGGATCATGGTTACAAATTCAAAGTTGTTTGAATTTGCAGGTTTCATCATAATGTTTTCCCTCACCGTCGAGCTAGTGATATAAATACGTACATAGATTTGAAAAATCCAGAGGTACGTGCCCGGGATTGAACCCGCACTCCTCGGTTAAGAGGCGCGTGTCCTGACCATTGAGCTACCACCGCTCTCCCGAGAAAAATCAATAGTAATCTCAGCTATAATATAGTACGAAGTAAAGGTGTCGTGTAATGTATGTAACGAGTAGTTGTAACGAAGCATCAAATGTGGTGCTCATTGTGCGGTGCGGCAGTGCAAGGTCGAAAGGGGACCTAGTGTTTGTCATGAACACATGTTCTATCTATCTTTGCTGCTTGATGAAGCTTTATAAAAGGAACGTTATGGACTAAACACAGTTCTCGAATGAATGATTTTATTATTCATAAAATAGGCCAGAAGTATATATTGAACGTTATACTTTTACTGTCACTCAAAAAACTAATGAAATAGATCATAATTCAGTAGACATTTTGTGTAGAAATCCCTGGCAGCTGAATGTTTCCAGCCTCAGATACAGATTTTTAGAAAATGTTATATACGAAAAGTGGAGACTTGATACTGATGTTGTTAAATGAGCCACGAAATCTAAATAAGAGTGAACGCCTTTTATAATTTGACAAGTTCACAAGATAGAAGCCTCCTTCAAATCTGTCATTCTCATCGGAGGTGACCTGAATTTGTCCGCGCTTATTAGAGCAAATAACTTAAATATACCTTTTGGAGCTCTTAGACGTTATGTCTAGCCATTTTGTATAATAACTTCAACGAATGATCTGGGACATCAATCGCGAACAGACTGCAGGGACACAACGTGAAACTTTGCGCAGAATAATTTAAATGCCCCTGACTGTACTTAGAATGCGAATGAAGTTAGTAACCTTAGTCGTAGTTAAAGTATTATATATGACTACATTTTATGGTTTAATTGACCCAGTGGTTTAGACTCCAACTCGCCCATTACAGGTGCGTGTTTGATCCCCAAACTAGAATAAATGGATGTTGTTGAGTCAAACCTGGGTATTATAGTAATTTCTTTCTTTTCACTAATATCGAATGTTGCAACATATTACACTTAATATGTTGCAGTTGGAACATCTGTGGATTCGGATGAATTAACATTATATAGTTTGGTATTGGTTCAATTTGCTTTGCGTTAAAATCTTTTATTACACATAAGATTTATTCAGTTATGTATTTACTTTGTGGTATTTACGATAAGCTCTGATGTGGTAAGCCACATAAAACCTCGAGTCTCAAAATAAATAGAAAGAATATAATAAATAGTCTACATTGTAATAGATGACGGGTCGTTTTTCAAACGCACGCGGCATCTATTTACCGCGGGCGCGCGAGTCGCCTCGCCGGGCGCGCATTGGACGCGCAACTAGATCGCGCTACGCCGTAGCAAATATCTGTCCTCGCAGATTGATAGCGCCAGTCAATCGCTGTTTGAGCGCGCGAGCCGCGAGCACAGAGCGCGGCGCGGGGTGGGGGGCGCTCGCGCTCAGTGTCGATATATTGAACAGCAACTAAAAGCTCTCTTTTAGGTCAGCTATTGTTTAGCTAACAACAAAATGGACTCTTATGAAACGTAATTTTGATTAATATTTACAATATGCGCACAATGATTTTCATTTCGTATTGATACTCCAATTTGTAAGAAAGAGGAGCGATGGTAGCTCAATGGTGACATGCGCCTCTTGACCAAAGGGTGCAAGTTCAAGATATGTAGGTATCTCTGGATTTTACGAATCTATGTACGTATTTATACACCACTAGCTCGGCGGTGAGGGAAAACATCGAGATGAAAACTGCACATTCCAGCAACTACGGATGTGTTACTATGATCCAAAAAAATTCTGGTTCGGTTGCGAAGGTCAGATCGGCAGTCGCTTCAATGTAATTACCAGATTCGCTAAATCCTAGATAATAGTCTAAGCGGACCCCGACTAAGCACGGGACATAACGCTAGGAGGATGATGATTCAATTTGTAGAAAAGATGACTAGACCGACTTCAGGTTAAGTCTGAATCAGACCAAGTAAAAAAGTGTACCAATAGTTTTAGCGAACATGCCTTGTTTGTTTAATGCCATTTTGAATCCCTCCGGATACATGTGCCCCTAGAGGAGATGCACAGTAGGGTACTGCACCCCCATGACATGATACACCCACTGATAGCCCGTGATATCTCACTATTACGAACCAGGTCCCGGAACCGCCATCAGATGAACTTGGTCAATCACTGGATCCCAAATGAAATATTTATATTTTTGTTACAGGGGGTCGCTAAACAATGTTACCGCAAAAGCACGATGAGGCTTGAAAGGCTGGTATTTGTGTTTACTGAACAGCGTTTTTTCACTTTGTCTGGGTTCCCTCACTTAGACCTGAAAAAACATCGATAGGTTAGTGAGGCAGCGGCCGCAGCGCGCAATTGGGGCAGCGCGAGGGCGAGAGGGCGCGCGGGCGAGAGGGCGAGAGGGCGCTAGGGCGAGAGGGCCCTCCAGCGGCGCCGCTAACAACCGCCTCTGAGGGCCTCCCACGCGCACTACACGCTAACACGAACTCTACTTTTATGAGAACAGAATATTATAATCCCGATAAATCCCGCGTGGAATGCGGCATCTCTCTATCAGACTCTACCAGGCGTTCCGCAGAAACATTATTATTCTAGAGATAAAGAAGATTATATATCCCTCCTCAGGTTTCAAAATCTTAGCCTACCGGATTTCATTACAATCGGTTTAGTGGGTTAAGCACGAAAGCATAACAGAAAATCATGATTACTTTTGCATTTATAATAAAATATATGTAAAAAGGGTAATAATATAAAAGGAATGATGCAGATAACATCACATATAAACACCTAAGTATGACATCAAGCACTGCTTCTGCTATTATCTATGTGTTTGTACTGTTATGTTACAATTTGGTCAATAAATGAATATGAATATAGCTGCGGCCATGACCGGGCAGGCCGTATGCTTGTTGGCCACCACAAACATACAATAGACGCATTAGCGCCTTCAAGTAACCAAGTGAATCAGCATTAACGCAATGTTATAATTAATAACCCAGGGGAAATGTTGCGACCTTCGGAAAATTTACAGAATTTACATAACTTTTAGTGAGTACGAGAAAATAAAGAGTTGAGTGACGTGACCTCGACCGGCAGCTCGTTCGGACCTGTCGGTCGTGCATCGTGCAGGGCGCGCAGTAATGAAGTATCGTTAAAAGTAGGTACCAGTCGTACTCGCACTGGCCCGCATCTTGTTCTGCCCAACCACACTGCCCGGTAGACGTCAAATGACCAAAAGCTCCTCATTGTTTTTTATTGCAAAAAAACAAGCGGAATCGTTGGTCGTCGTCGTAAAAGATAAAACGCCCGGCTTCCATGAGAGCCTCGGCGCCGTAACTCCAATAAAGGGCGCTCTCACTCGGTTTAATTGAACGCCGTAGACAGGCGGCCGCCCCGACGCGCGGCCGGGCCTGCAAACGTTATCTGCGTGATTCCTACGCCACCTAGGACACCGACATAGAGGATACCTATTGTTTTTGTTGATAACGCGAACAGATAATATGTCCAGGTATATATGTATATCCAGGAAGTGGGAGCTTTAAGGCTTTTTTAATAAAAAAAATAGTTTTTATTTTCTTCTATTGCTCTCTTACAAAGGACATTTTCTTTTATGAAACTATAAATCAGCGTGTGTGCATAGTTATTATTACCAAATAGTATATCAGAAGATAACAATATTACAAATCAAGTTGCGCTATTTGATAGGGATAATGAATAAGTTGTCTAAACGAGTTTCCTATTGCACAATTCAATGTATCGTAACAAATGTTTTGGTTCCAGTTAATCCACTAAACAAACATAATTCGCATGCGAATGATGCTGCAGCAAATTGTCACACATTTGCTTCAAGCGTCGCCGCACATGAAAACAACTAGTCAAGCATAATGAAATCCAAATTGATTCAATAGTTTAAACTGATATCTGAATTTCGGTTTATGTGCTTAAATTAAATACGATATTGCCGTCATATGCACACCTGCATTAGAATACACTAGACATAATATTTACTAAACCAATATAATTTATTTGCATTAAATTTAGAGGCATGTGTGAAATGAATTGAATTTGAATAAGATAACTACTATAACGGCTGATCCAATAATTTCAATGTAGCCAGCAATTTACATTTATTGCTAACGTATCGATGATCACCCGGGTCGGTGGTCAGACTCCAATGCACTGGCGCATGCACCAAGATGTGCATCTTGGTGCATGCGCCAGTCCAGTCGAGTCTGACTACATAATCGAGCCCATTGAATATTGATGTTGATCCTGTGTTTGCAACTGGAAAATCAAATCAAATTAATTCAAACAGAACCATAACTCGCCATGCATCTATGTGACCAAAAAACCTCGAAACCAGGTCTAAATTTTTCCAACCCCGAAAATTTGTATTTAATAATGTTCTTTTATTTTGTTATCTACTACGCGAAATGAACAACACCTTGATTTTGGTAATGAGAAACATATTAATGAGCATCTGTACCCCTTTTATAAGGATTCATATCTCGATGTCATTCATGAACGTCTAGCTCGCGCCCTACACGCACCAGACTCACTGCCGCTCCCTGCGCATAATCAAACAGCGTTAACTGGTAGCAATCGCCAATCGCCCGGCGCTCCTCGCCCGATATATCACCGGCCACTGCGGCGGTCGTGCGGCTTGTCTCCTAAACCTGTCGCCGTTCTGTGGTAGACAATCCTGCCCCTAGGTGGATACTACGACCCTGGTTCTTGTGACAATCCCGGCCCCCGGGATTAACATTAGTAGATACATACAAACATACAAACAATCCGGTAGAACAACCTCAGCTCTCTTGTTGTGGTGGACTATTAGTTTATTCGCTTGGTTCTCTGCATAAAATGGAATATATTTTATTCAATGAACCACAATATTATTATTAAAAATAATACAAACACAAGCCAAAGTTATAAACCAGGGAATGTCAAATCGCAATCCACATCACTCGAAGTACCGTCTGATATAGTTGTGCGTCATTGAGATCCGTCTTGGGCCCGCGCCGGTGGCCGGCGCGCGCGCCCGGCGTCTCATCCCGGGCACTTCATTACCCGGGAGCGCCCCCGGCGGCCATTCTTTCGCTGCTACACCCCACAAAATAGCTTCCGACACTTTTTTTATTTTGAAAAGAATTATTTCAAAGGATTCCAAATGTGCGGTGAAGTTTTACGACAGTTTGCGAAAGTGAAAAATGTCTTCAGATAAAGGAATTTTATTATGTCATTCCTTTCAACGTTCAATTCTTTTGAACGTAAAGTTGTCACATTAATTAACTTTAACTTTACGCGGCGCCGCTCCAGACCTTATCTCCCTCTTCGTCCTTATTAAGCGCTACCTTACATCGTGCCGCGCGTTCATCAACGAAGCGCTGGAAACAAAATGTTGTATACATTTACCCGCGAAAACAAGGCGAGTCGAAACTTGCTTTAGTGATTTATTTAGCTGAGCGTCGCACGCGTCGAGTGAATGAACTTTACATACATATGTTGGGACTCATGGGTCTCTTATCAAATTAAGCAGCGTCTAACTATTTAACGTTAATCTAATACTATGTAGTAGACGCTAGATGCTTTTTGTAATAAAATGTTCTCAACGTGCAAATAAACATAAGTTAGTTAATCTAAACTATCTACATTTATTATATTATTATAGACGTCCAGTTTTAACACACTGTATTTTACATCAATCGGCTTTTCCTCAAATAACACTTAACATTGTTAACTCGAATATTGAATAGTAAAAGTTATTATTATTAATATTGATGTGATCTCTGTCTACCCCCACCGGAAAACGGCGTAACATTATGTATGTATGTAGGTATATGTAATTTTGATGGTTTATTACTACATGAACTGCTCCTTGTTGTTGTCATGTTTTCTTTAATAAATTGAAAATATTTAATTTGTTGACAATGTTTTAAAGACGTTTATTATTTGAGATAAGCAGCTACAAAACACCTATTTGAATAGCAACGCTTTACGATATTTGTTTTGTAAAAGTTTTTAACTTCTTGATGAGTACGGATTCACCGTCTGCTCTCTCATCCCGTAGGTATATGTTTTCTTCTAAAAGACATCACCGTTCTCAGATGGGTTCATTTTAATACCATTACACGAGGTCGGAACTTATAACAAAGTACATTACTTCACGAGTAAGCTCTAAATATCAGCGGCGTGTTGTATCGTGTTTCATCTAAAATGAGTGTTTATTCCCAGTGTATTTCTCACCTCGCCGGTAAGCCAACAGTCCGACATGAAAAATAATGTTTCATAAACCCCGTTATAAAATAAATACGAGCACTTCACCGTCGCGAAGTATGCAGTATCGTAGTGCTTCTGGTCTCTGAGACGCGAGTAATATAAACATTTGATGCGCCTTCGAAGTGTGGAGGTGGTTTAATTTTGATAAAACCTCTACTCTTACCTCTTTATAATATTAATACTGTTTAAGGGATTAATTGTGTTAGAACTATAAAACGATTATTGGGGCACCGCGATGTTATGCTCGTTGAAAATATTAATGCTCACTCATAACGCATATTTACAAATGAATGTTCATCTGAGCGGCGACTAATGGTATATGGGGTTCTGGGTATGTGATTGTGTAGGCGGCGAGCTAGCCACTTGTCACTACTTTTCACATGTATCTGAACTTTTTTAATTTTCTTTCCTAGTCTGTGCTTACAATAAAAATAAAATGTGTTCTAGACCATTCAAAACAATCTGAAAGAATAAATACCAAACCGAACTGAAAAAAGTATCGCTATTAACTGAATCATATTTTCTTGAAGGGCGTATTTATTTTTTTTTAGCTACAAAATGAGCTCGACTTTGTTTAACATTCGAATCTTAAACAACAATACACCCTCCACTGAATAAACATGATAATCTCATCTGCAATAAATCCTGCGTGAGATAAACCCTGTAATCCTAACTGCAGTACAAAGCGAATTGAAAACATAGTTCATCGGCTTTACCTTTACGTTAACAGGCGTGAACCTCCGAACATTAAATACTGCCATTAGAGTAATTACTCTCGACGCGTCGTGTGTGGGGGGAGGGCTGGGGGGGGGGAGTCGTTAACTAAACAGATAGAAAAATAATACAAATCTGTCTCTTTAAGTACTATCGGCGGTGTTAAGAGCGGCGGTTTGTTTAATGGTGGGCGTCTGCGTGGGCGGAGCGGGCGGTGCGAGCGGCGCGTGCGCAGGAGCGAGCCAGCGGAGCTACCGGACTATTAGACTGTAGGTAAGTACAATGTACGCAGATTAGAAGCTCACTTGTGATTGTATATGGTTTAATAATAATAATCTCCTCAATGAAAAATAGCAATAAACACAATAAGAATTACCCCATGGGATAAAGGCGTGACATTATGTTTGTGTGTATAACAACAAGATTCGATCAGAAAGCGTTAAAACGACTGACAAAAATATGCGAGCAACAACAGCTTGCTCTTTGTTGTGCTACAACTGGTTGTTGTTGAAATACCATTTGTGGTGCTTCCCAAACTCAAAGGAAATGGGCCAAATGAAATCAAATAAAGAAGCCTAATAACCAACACACTATTGTCGATTGATCGAACCTCCCACGATTCTGCAAGTCAATGCTCGACGATTGCCCAAATATTTCCGTCCATATTGTATCTGGCAGTAATACAGGAGCACGTGGGTGTGTGGGGGGGCGGGGGGGTGTTGTAATGAATCACATCGGGAGCGGAGATGAGGTGAGTTACTGCGGCGATTGCTTTAGCAACTGGCGAGTGTCCAGCGAGAGGAGCCGGGGCCGCGCCGCTAGCGGCGGCGGGGGCGCGGCGGGCAGCGGGGCGGGTGGCGGGGGCGAGAGAGATAATATTGCACCTACCCTACTAGGCCGCTGTTATAAACTCGTTTATTATGCCATGCGGACGGTAAACCATTCGGTAGCGGTATAGCCCTTTTATGGCAAATAGGGTACATTTCACATGTTGGTCTAGGACTTGGCCCATGTCAATCTGGGACAAAAAAAAAAAGAATGTGCCAACTGTGGTTCTTGCCTAGCATGTCGTAAAAGGCGACTAATGGTATATCGGGTTTTGGGTGTGTGATTGTGTAGGCGACAGGTTAGCCGCTTGACACTGCTTTTCACAATTTTCCGGCTTTATTTTTGGCTGAATGTGGTTGAAGAGGCATGCTGCCCCTTTGACTCTGCCTACCCTTTCGGAGATTATGGGCGTGACGTTATGTATGTATGTATGTATGTAGGGTACATTTCCCAGTCACGTACCGATTGGGCGAATGTGCCAGCCTAAGTCACCATCGCTGCTACTAAGCTAAACTAAGCCGTTGATGCTGTACCTATGCTTCACTTTCAAGACCGATGTGTTTAACATCAACGAGGGCATGGGCAAGTCACCACCATCCTATTGTTATGGCCCGTACCTAATGGTGGTCCACAGTCAACAGTCTAATCGAGTCTGGTAACTAACTACATTAGAGCAACTGCCATCGGATCTACATAATATTTTAATAAGGAAACTAAATTATGGATCATAGTATAGTTTTTGGAATGTGAAAGTTTTATTACGATGTTGAATATTTAGTTAGGTTTCAATAATCCATAGGTGTTGTGTTATCGAACTAACACTCTTCATCTGTGAATGAACATCGAAATTGTGAAATGTTGTCAACACGAAAACCAGTGACAATATATTTTATTAAAACCGGTAAAATGGTTTTAATCCAATGGTATTCCATACATTTCGAAAATGTTTATGTTACAAAGAATGAAATGAATGTGAAAATAAAATGCCGGCTTTTATACATACACGTCAATTGGTTCAGTAAATTCTCTGAAAAATCATTCAAAATTTATATAAATAAATCGTTATTATTGTCATTGCTGAAGAATGTCGAATGTGAATGTGGTACTCGCTACGAGCATTCCTTTGACTGAGGCGGACACGTACACTTGTAAAGAGAACAATTTGTTTTTGTCAGGTAAGGATTATCTTTTGACTCAGTGAGGGCGTATTTTTTAAACTTCGTGATCGCCTCGCCCTTGGGAGCGAATAATATTGTTCTGGAGGAGAAGCTAAAAATATTACAGGAGACATTTTATATCCTGTGCACATAATATTTAGCAGCTGAATAGATTATTTTACTAGTAATAGGCATTATTATATGTGTATATATGAAAACCTGTACTTGGCAGACATACATGGCACGCATAGTTTAAAAAAGGAAATGGTTTCTGTTTACTGTTTAAAGCCAATAAAGGGTTTTATGACTTATTTGAAAAGCTCGATGGCGCATTCGGTGGTGACCCTGCCCCATGCACCAAGAGTTGTGGGTTCGATCCCCGCCCAGGACACATATTCGTATGATTAATACTTGTGTTTGTTCTGTGCCTGGGTGTTAATATCCTATATTTAGGTATATATTTGTAATACCACTGTTGTTTCTGATATCCGTAACACAAGTGCATAAGCTACCTACCTCGGAGTTAGATCAATGTATGTGATGTAGTCTGATAATTATTTATTTATTATTTATTCCATATATATGTCATAATCATCCACTCTCATTAAATTTATATTTTTAATGATTTAATTGCCCCGCTGCGGCTCCGCCCCTTTTCAACAAGTGTGCAATGTCTCAAATCTCAGGTGGGCACGCGTGTAGATTAAGACGCGAAGGGCTTGTCAACCGCGGGCCGGCTGGCGGGCTCCCCGCGCGGGCCGCTCAAAGCGCCGAGGGGCCGGTAATTGAGACGAACGGCGCCCCGCGACGCGCGCCGCGTGTCATCTGCTGGACGGACTCGTGATAAAAAAACATTTTATATAAAGATGCCGTATCGTTGCTGATTTCCATTAAAGTCTGTTGACAAGACAACATAGCCTTAACTAGATTATGTACCTTTTTGTAGGACAATTAAGGACACTAATAGAGCATCGACAGATTTGAAATTTGCGGAAATATTCTTAGATTTATGGATAAGTATTTATTTTTTACCAAGCAAGAATTTATTGAACGTTATATTCCTGAAACCATATTTTTAAGGAAACATGTCTACCGTTGGCGTTCTCTTTCTTAAAATATACATATGAAGTAAAACGTTCTTGCTTACTTCTGATTATTCCAAACAGGTTCACAATTTTGTCGTTGTCAATAGAAAACACTGTCAAAAAACCTAATAATCTATTCGGTCTACATATTTCTTATTCTATTAACCTGACATACCAACATGTAACCGTAGCAGCAGACGGCAAAAAAGATATCGTTTGATGAATAAAAATGACGCTTTGACATACACGCCTAGCGCTGATACACGCGTCGCCGCGTTCATCGGAGCGGGGCGCGCCAACCGACCCGCGAGGTGACCGGGGCGGCGCGCGACCTCAGCCGCCTCGCCTCGCCTGCCCTCTAGAGGGAAGTTTTTCGGAACTGGTCTTTTTCCAATAAGAGTCCTTAATATAAGGTAATATTTAAATCAATTTTGTATACATCGAAAAACCATATTATGTATGTATTATGCATATTTATGTAAATGTATAAAAAAATCGCTGATGATGGCGGAATATCTATGAATGAAAAATATAATATAATTAAAAAATCCACCATGTAGAAACTATTATTTCTACATGGTGGTTTCATAATTTTTGACTTTCATAATGTTCAAAATTTATGAAATCCAAAAAAGAATTATCACAAAGTTGAACTGTAAATTTAGTTAAATTTTAATGTCGCTACAAGCAATGTCGTTACTCAATAATAGTTCACTATAACAAGTTTTAATGTATAATATGACACTTTAAAGTTCCACACAAATTGTAACTGCATTAGAACTTAGCCGGGTGGAGGCGTGGGCGGCGGCAAGTAGTAAATAAGCGGGGAGCGCGCGCGGCGCGTATATCACGCGCGCTCTTGTAAATTCTCGACAAATGCGCGAGAAAAATTACACCAATAACAAGTTGCGACAAGTTGCCGAGCGGCTGACTGGCGCCGCGCAGTGAGCCACTTCGACGAGCCGCGGGGACCGGCGCGGCGGGCAGCGCCAGGCGTGTTGTACACGCGGCGGGTGACCTGCACCAACAGACGTGCCACACTATGGATATAGTTCAACTTGACGTTCTAAATTCTGATTTGGATTATATAGATTCTGACAAACTGCCTCTATATGTTACACTATATTATTGAGGCAATAAAAAATCTATCAAAGTTTATTGAGTTTCAAAAGTTCTTTGAAATTTTTGTTTAATCTTTATTACTTCGAATTCCAAATAATCGTAGGTAGACAAATTTGAATAACTTAAAATATAAATCATTAAAATTGGTCTACCTACGATTGTGTAGCACTTGAGCCACACGTTAGGCGCGTTCACGCTTAGCGCCCTGGCTTCACTGTTCTTTTGTATAAGTGGGTGAGGGCGACTGGCGCGATTTATCGCCCCAATTATAAGCGCCTTTATTGTGCCGAGTTTGAGACCTTCACGTCCCAGATGAAAAGTATCTTTCATTTCGAATTTCTTATTTCATCAAATCCAAACAATTCTCAGAATCGATTTTATAGTAGATACTTTGCGTCTCCAAATTGCTTTTGTCCATGTCAAATTACTTGTCTAGGTGGACTGTAATAACGATTGAACACGATATTGTAATTTTAAATGGCTCGCAGGACAGACGAGTTTTCTTTTTATTTCGTCTGCACAACCAATTATGTTTTTGCTTCTCGCTCTCCAAACTTCTCTATTTCATTTAGCACAATCATGTCTTACATTACACATAATATCTTTAGGTTGGTTCTAATATAAGAGCTTTATCCAACAACAGACTATATTTTGTTCCATTAAGCCAAAGTAAATAACCAAATGAAAACCCTTATATATAAAGATTAGTATTTGCAGGGAGAAACGTGGGAACCCATATTGCCAGTTAAAATACTTGTACATATCTACTTTACCATATATATATACCATTTTTCGTCCGTTATTCTACATACAATAATGCCCTACAAACACCCTATTATAGAACGTGATTTATTAAATACTAACACTTATGTCTAATGGTTACAATAGTTTATCGCAGCACGCATTCTCTTGATTTAATTGAAGGGCAAACTCGCTCAATCACGATGAACGTGTCCTGAAGCAATGTGGCCGACCCTCGGCGCCGTTTGTCACACCTATCTACAGCTATCTAACGAATGTGCCTATGCCTAAGTACTAAATGTCCCTCTTCAAAATGGAACATTTCATCGCTCCTTCGATTTAATTTCAATATTGATGCCTACGTTATTGGGCTACTGGCAGTCCATCTTCCCAGACCAAAAGGTCTGGAACGCAAAAAGGATGAACCAACAACAATGGTATACTGAGCTCGTGACCGGATATGCTGGCGGTCACTTTCCATCCAACCCACTTTAATCAATTTGTGCTAAACGTGCTAAGCTAAATGTGACTTAAGTCACATTGAGCAATAAGTTCCTTAAGGAGTTTATTGCTCCTTCGAGTCTACCAACCCCTTCGGGGATTGCAATCGTGATGATATGTATGTGTGAAGCATGTTTCCGCGCACACACGACACAGCGCACGCGCCAGGCGCGACGCGGCCGGTCTCGCTGCAGCCCCAGCGAGCCGCCCGCTCGGCACCGCCGCAGCGCAGGCGCAACTCATCACTTTAACTTTCCGTCGCCGAGGGCCAGTTTATGACGAGGGGCACTTTATGATCCGCTCTTTTGTACATCTGATTTATATATCAGATGTATATATCTAAATTAGTAATTGGGAGTTTCTTGCAGTAGTTTTGTTTCGTAATCAACAACTTGCCATAAACTAATAAATACAATGAGTATTTGATTGGAACACTCCCCTAGATGTACTAAATAGAGTTTGCAAAGATAATGTGATGTTTCAAATAAGATCACATTTATATACATATACATATACATATTCTTAAATTTTAGCAAATGTTCTTGCTTAGCTATTTAAACACAAATAGGACTCATCGCTATTTATGCATTTCCTTGTAGACATTAGTATTAAAATTTAGGTAAAAGATTTACATTATAAATTTGGATCAGGCGATTTCATCTTTTCTGTAAGACGTCTTAAACCAACCTTTAAAAACTAGAAAAGAAATAGCATAATTTGTACCAATGAAGTACAATCTCTCGTACCCAATAGTACAATGGCATTAATGTCTAAGCCAGCGACAGATCGGCAGCACACAAGAATCTGTCTCACGCGCGCTCCGGGTTGAGCAGCTTGAGCACCGCGCATCGACATGAGACGACCTTGTTCGTCCGAATGAGCAAGGCCGGCGAGGAAACGCAATACTCGTATTGAGCTGATACGACACGCCATTGTAGAGGAAATGCAATATTGTGCAGCGTATTGCACCGTCTACTACTGCAGCTGCAGAGTACAGACATATCCACAGTATTCGCGTCACGATACTAGCAGGGCCATACAAAGATATTAAGCATTTTGAACATGTTTTTATTAATTTCGACGTAAGGACTGTCACTGAGCCAAGTTTACACACCATATCTAATATGTGTGCATTAGCCCATCGATTACAGTCTAGCAAAAGAAAAAGTGCAGATATATCGCCATACATTAAAGGATGAGTTCAGAATAGCCTTCTTCTTTGCCGGCTAAGGAGTATTCATCATGCACACCGATCAAGATGTGTATTTGATCGGTTGTTGGCGAGAGGCAAACACTGCATCACGCCCAATAACATATTACCGTGTCGTAACACAATAATCGGCCGGCGGCTGACGTCGGGCCCGCGGGCGGCGGGGCGGCGGGGCGGAGGGCGGCGGGCGGAGTGCGAACGAGAGGGTCGAGGGCCGCTATAGATATTCAAATGCCGTCTGCGGACGATATTAGCCGGACTGTCCGCGGCATTATAATGTCGCGCCGACATTAAAGCCCCGCGACTATTTCATTTCGCCGCCGCAACAGCCGTGGGTGGCGCCCGGTGGATGTGGCGCGAATAGGAGAATAATGTCCGTGTGTGATAACATATAAGGGATGACAATAAACACTTATATACAAGTATACATGGACTGATGGCCCGCTTGGTGTATCAATGAGACTCTATGGCAACAAGCCGCTTCTGGATGTTACAGGAAAATTTATTGTAATGTGGTCACTTGTGACTAAGTGTTATAATGTATGTCTCCTTCCATTCCTTTTAAGAAGTGATAATAAAAAGTGCTAACAAACATCACCTACTTAATTAAGACAAATGGTGTTAATTAAGTAATGTTTTAAGTAATTGATTAAATGCTGTTTTCCCTTACCGCCAAGCTTGTGGTATGAATGGGCATTTAAGTTGAACTATCACATAATGTGGAATGTGCTACGTTATGTGAGGTCCCCGTTTTTCTCGTATGTTTACATAGCAATACCACCTTCAGTATGGAGGTTACATACAAATACATAATTAAGAAGTCATTTTGTAATGAAGATCTAACACGTAAATAAGAGGATAAACGAGGAACATCAAAGGAACACGACAATCCGAGGCGCAACCCGCCGTCCGCGCCGTCCGCCGCGCAGCTGTGTGCCGAACACGGGTGCATTGCGTATTCAAAGAGGGAATGTAGCGTTTGTCCAATTAAGATAAGAACAGCGCGGTCGAGACAAAGCCGCGCGCGGCGCGAGCCCCGCGCGGGTACACACGTATTGCTGCGCGCCAAGGTGTTCAACTCGTTCCTCTACGTTGCTTCTCTGAGCAACTATAGTTACATTTCTGATTTTCATTTACAGCAACTTTGTCCCGTTGAATAAGCATGTGCCTTCGAGTATCTACTTGTAGTATTAACGATGGAGTTAATACTTTTCTGACATAAAAATATATATTTTCAATACCTGTATAATACTGTTGCGATGAAGGGTTGCAATACTGGATCCAGCAATCCAGCTGGGAACAGCACCATTACCTGCAGGATCCAGAAAAAAATGCAGCTGGGTTGCAAACCGTTAGTTGCGGTCTTGTGACCTCTGAAACAGCAAATATCCATTCATACGACGTTTCTACGACTGCCACGTTAGAAGGTAGGTGCCATATTAGATCGATAACCAAATTTGTAACTCACGCCAGACCACGCTGTAGTTTAAAATGCCAACAAAAGCATAAATTACTCCCACAATAGCGATCTCTGACATCTCCTTGCGTGGCTAACGAATCTAGGTCGCGTGTCGCGCTCGGCGCGGACTGAACCCCGGCGCGTGCGCTTCCGTCTGCCCCGCCAGGGCGGAACTGTTTGCTGCCCAGAATTAATGGAGTGGGATGCTGAATAATTACAATTATACTGAACACACACATTTCACAAAGGTCAGTGGAGGAGATTGATAACCTCCACGAGGCACAGTGATTGTCGACGCCAGTGTTTTAAATTTTATTTTGCCATGAATTTTCCATCCCAGGTAGTGGTAGTAGTAGTAGTACTAACATTAGAATGTGAAAGTGAGTTTGTCTATTTGTTTGTAACCTACTCTTGTACGTCTTAATTACTTCACCAATCGTACGATATTTTGCACACATGAAATCAGACCTACAAAAAAATTTTACGTTGCCTACCTTTAATTGTAAAAAATACCAAAGAGGTATGAAGGTGTGTGTTAACTGTGATCAGGGAACGATGCCAGCTTAAATAATAGACCTTGATTAGATGAACCATTACTCATATGAATATGTGATTGGTTAATGAGCTACATGTTACCACAATTAGGAAAATCAGCAGCCGTTGGCTCTGGGCTCTGGCATCGAATAACAATCAAATATGATGGCGACACGCGAGCCGGCCCGCGCGTCCCGAGCCGCCATTCAAAGCGGATTAGCTGAGCGACAGTCGCACCCTGTGGTCGCACATCCTCCGCGTCGACGTTCTCGTCGTTGCGTCGTCGCGTCGGAATTTTTAAAAAGCCCTTCTCTGTGCTAATGCTGGCAAAAATGCGGAACCTTGGGGTGAGCATGAATAAGCAATGTTTCTTTAAACTGCACAGCTTTACTTGTATGCACACTTTTCATTATCCAGGTATCAAAGTGTTTGACGAAGACAATTGCTTACAATTTTCAAATCCGTTAAGCATTTTACGCATGACTCGACGTCGCTGTGTGCAAGCACTACCATAAAAGTTAATAACCATAAATGTAAACATTTGTGCTTTATCAGTAGGATTCAATTAAGGATAAGATGCTCCCGTAATGTGATATATAATATGTAAAACATAGTACACACCTATATATCTGCAAACAGCTATGTGTAAATTTAAGCCTGCAATAAAGAATAAAGTAAACGTATCGCTTTAATTTAATCGACAACAAAATGCTATTAAAAGTTTTAAAGATTCATTATATGTGAATAATAAATCTTAGAAAACTTTTAAAGTGGTATGAAAAGGCAATCGTCTCAGGTACAATGCGCGGTGGCCAATCTCTAAAGTTAGATTTCTACCTGCAGACTTAGACTTTAAACTATGTATAAAGTTGAGCTCTTTGTACACACTTTACAATTGTGACGCATTTTACCAATTTGTCTTTATAGGACTTTACTAAAACTTAAGATATCTTAACGTTATACATATTGCTTTGCGATTTGCGTTTCGTAGTTTATAGGTCGTTACAACTCGGCTATTGACGCTTCTCGTCGCGACAGGACGCGGCCACAGCGGGCTTCATACAAAACGACCGTCAAACGGAATACGGGGACACCGTTTTAACTTTATTATTTTCTAAAATAACCTATTTCAACAGATAAAATAGAATCGTAAAATTGTTTATGCCTACGCGCGCCCGTACTGCGGAATAAATCCAGTTAAAATCCCAGCTGCGATTGAACCAAAAAATATTCGCCAAACCGTCAATGTCGAGCGCGGCGCGGTCGGTGGCGGCGCGAACTGGGTCTCGCGACAAATTTATTGCTGCGTGAGCCTCAATTGGCTTCCAAATTGACTAGAACACTAATAAGTGCCGGCTTTTACTTTATTTATTGAATTTACAAAAGAAAATTTACGATCGAAAGCTAATTGTGATTGCCCAATCGTTCCACACTGTATGAGATACTTCAATATGTACTTTTTAGGCAATAAACTAAACTCTCATTTGAAATTTTGTCCAGGTGGTGAGATGAAGAGACACATAAAATGCAATAAATATGTTGATCGTTGCAGATAATTTACCAAGACTGAATACACATTCACATTCCGGAGACCGTTTAAAACTTGACGCGGGTTAAAAATAGAGAGGTAAGGTGAGCTCCCAGGCGCGAGCATCGAAACGCCACGAAGACACTTGTAGCGCGCGCCGCACTATGCATGTCGTGTGTCGCGTGTCGCATGCCGCATGTCGCGTTTCGCATGCTGTGTGTCCCTTGTCGCGTGTCGCGTGTCGCATGTCGCATGTCGTGTCGCGTGTCCCGTGTCGCGTGTCGCGTGTCGCGTGTCGCGTGTCGCGTGTCCCGTGTCGCGCCACACAAACCGGATTAGTCGTGACACGTCGCCGACACTCAGGTCACTCCGCTTGCACTCAACACCGTGACACAGTCCTATGGGGACCGGTGCAGTGAGAATGCAATATAATGTACCTACTACGCGTAACCGGCTTATGAGTATGATAGCTGAAATGTAGTTTGATACATCATAAGGAGAGATAAGAACTGCCCATAGACTGTGATAAGTGTTAGGTCACATAACGGGTGGTGTTCTATGAATTGATTTGTCATATTTCCTCCTTTAGATGATAACCAAATAAAAATGTAACATACAATAAATATGTAGATACACCCCATTAATTACAATTGTTAGAATACCAACTCGAATATTGCACATACAATATTTTATTAGGTAACGAACGCTGTCGGCGTACAGTATTGCTTCACTGCAACCTATTTTACTATGCACACGAGACGAGGCGCCCGCGCTCTCGTAAAGGGTCGCTCGCAGCGGCTCGGCAAATGGGCGCCCTGCGGCCCGCGAGAGCACTCCGCGGCGCGCTGCCTCTTTGACTGCTGCACGCACTCTTTGCGCCCTCGCGCGCATACGGGCCGGTGATGTCATTTGGTGGCTAACAGCCACTAGCCGGCATCAACCATGCACCTTCGTGCAGGAGGAACATACTCGTATACGTCGCACCAACGTACAAGTACTTCCACCGAGCTAGGCGCTGAGTGGTATCCGGACGAATGAACCGAACCAAGGTGGTAATGGACGACTACCGGACGATGCAATGGTACGAGAGAACCACGCGCACCAACTATCTATACATATAACTATCTGATGCCTCAAAGAATAATAAAAAACTAAATCCTGCTGCTTAACATTGATCACAATGCGCTATAAGCGAACTAGCTTCAGCACTTGTTTCTGCGATCACACTCACAGCCCAGAGTGTGTACAGTCTCCCAGACATGTCGCCGCGCGGGAGCCGGACCCTTGCCGGGGCAGCACCGCGGCGCGCAACCGACTCAGTTCAGTATGTACATCGTTATCGCTTTTACTAATTTAATAATGTGCTTTACATTATATGTATATATACTAATATACTAATAAATATTATAAAGCTGAACAGTTTGTTTACTTGATCGCGTTAATCACAGGAACTACTGATTTGAAAAAATATTTCAGTGTTAGATAGCCCATTTATCGTGGAAGGCTATAGGCTATATAACATTAACCATAAACGCGGGTGACACCGCGCGCACAGCTAGTATCCAAATAATCCTATTAGATTTTGCTTTCGATTGTAGGGTAGGTTGTGACTGCCTCGTTGGTCTAGTGGTAGCATGCGCCGCCTAAGGACCATGAGGTCCCGGGTTCAATTCCCGGATTGAGCCAATACTTATTGTGATATTGAAAATACTCAGTAACAGTCCGGAGTCAGGAAGTTGGCGGTTTAATCAACCTCGTGCCTCGGAAAGCACGTTAAGCCATTAGTCGTGCGCCTGACCTGTCACCGGTCATGTTGAATTGCCGTCTCACCGGACTATGAGAGTGCAGGAACAGAGAGTGCACTTGTGTTAGCGCACACACTTGTGCACTATAATATCTCCTGCGCAGATGGCTAATCCTTGTTGAGATTGGCCGCCGTGACCGATATCGGTTAGGAGGACATTAGACCAAATTGTAACTATCAATCCCATACTAATCAATCAAATAATTCTCACACCAATTCCCTAGTTCCAAACTAAGTTTATAAGCTTGTGCTATGGATACTAGGCGAACGGATAGACAAACTTAAATACGTTTATAAACATCCATGACTCGAGAAAAATGTCCATGTTCATCACAAGGAACATTTGCCCATAGCAAGATTCGAACCCGCGACCCTTGGTTTCGTGGCCAGGGTCTCTGGCCACTCGACCAACGACCAAATCGTCCTGTCTCATAACAAGAGAGCGCGTGTTTTGTGAAATATCTACATAGTTTAATTCCTCTTACTAATACTCTTTTCTCATTCTCTTTCTTTCTTTTTTGTAATTTCTATTGACTATTTTATATAACATACATACATAGCATCACACCCATAATCCCCAATGGGGTAGGCAGAGTCAAAGGGGCAGCAAGCCCTTCAACCACATTCAGCCAAAAACGAAACTGGGCTGGTTTAGATGGAAAATTGTGAAAAAGTAGTGACAAGTGGCAAGACACGATATACCATTCATTAGTCGCCGTTTACGACATACTAGGCAAGAAACACAGTTGTCATATTCTTTTTAAGTCCAAAACCAACACGCGACAATGGGCTGGGATAGATGAAAAAAATTATATAACAATTAAATTTTAGTCAGTTGAAGGTTGAATAGCAAAAGAGTCCTACAAATTATATGTACCTACTTATATAAGTAAAAAAAGCGCGCTAACCTCTATTAAATTAAATTAAATAAATAAATAAATTAAATAAGTTTATTTCATTAACAAAGGTAATGCCTTAAAAACTAGTACATTGGAGCCTCCATTTAAGCAAAAATGCCTGTGTTTGGAGGGCCCGCTCTTCCATCACTATATCCATACTTTTACAAGGCAGTATGAGTAAACTTATCTTAATAAACATATCTTTTTCACAGTAAGTTTGAGTATTAAATTATTTAAATTTAAGTATCTATATTATGTGTGTGTGTGTGTAGGTGTGTGTGTGTGTGTGTGTGTGTGTGTGTGAGTGTGAGTGTGAGTTATAGTGTATGTGTTTGCAAAAGTTAATATGAGAGTGTATAAGTATAAAATATATAATTATGCAATACGCTCCAGTAATTGTTCAATTTCTTGGTATGTCTTATTTTGAATCCATTTTACTAAAAGTTTTTTAAGGTTATGATGTGTTTTGTTATATATACATATAATTTTATTTATTTTATTATACAGGAAGGTAGAATTTGAGACGAATTGTCTACTGGCAAATTTGGTCTTAATATTGTAGGATTGAGCAACAAAATTTCTACGTCGTTTATTTACTTGGCTTGGGTCGTAAGATACCGATTTATGCGTTCTGAGGGCTGTACAAACTACATATAACTTCCTGACCGAAAGTAAACCACTGATGCTATATAGAGTGTCAGTAGGGAAGCGTCTCTTCTTAAAATACATGACTTTAATGAGAGTACGCTGCGTCTTTTCTAGCTCAAGGAATTGAGTTTTGGCTGCACCACCCCAGACAGGAATGCAGTAAGTCAATATGGATTGAGCCAGAGCAGTGTAAATTTGATTGAGTAGATAATTTGGTGAATCTTTGTCCGAGTTACATGGCATAACATGTCTGAGTGTTTTGAAGATCCATATTAGTTTCCTCATTCTATTGATGAGGTATTCTAAGTGCGGGTACCATGATAATCTATAGTCCACAACTACCCCTAGGTATTTTGTTTGAGATACCTTTCCAATGGACGGACAGTTACATGTTTTTTTATCATTGTAGTTTGTACACTCGTGAATTTTTAAATTAAAATCGGATTGAGGCTGTGAGTTGCTGTAGATACTAAAACAGATATAGCTTGTTTTCGAAGTATTTAAAGTGAGGAGGTTTTGTTTTAGCCATAAAGCCACACGAGAAAGGCCAGCTTCAGCACTATCCCTGACCGCCTCCCAAGAGTCACCAGCAAAAACTACGGCCGTGTCATCAGCGTACGACAGAACTCTAGCGTTAGGGATGTTCATACTACACAGGTCGTTGATGTAGACTAGAAAGAGGGTAGGTCCCAAAACGCTGCCCTGCGGCACGCCACACGTCACGCCCACAGAATCACTAATGCAATCATATATCTATTAAAACATCCTTCCAACGACTTGTTAATTAATATCCTCATCACGTGAAGTGTGCGGTGTCTCGTCGGCCCGTGTGGCCGCCCTGTCCCTGGGGGCGGGAGGTCCCGGATACAATTCGCGATCGGTTCAAGAAACGACCATTACTAATTTGGACCGGACTTTGACGTTTTAACAGACCCCTCGGCACCCCCTTGTCCGTCACGAGGGGCTCTTATCTTTAATTAAATCATTAGATATGATATCATTAGATCCGATTTTGTAAAACCATTAGAGATGATATCCAAAAATATATGCCAGTTCCTTTTTCGTTGCCAATATAACGAGTGTAGTAAACAAACAGCGGTTTGCCCATTTATCAGCAAATAATTGGTCTCATTAATTTAATGAACATCAAAGGTTATTCCTAAATTCAGCTCCCCCCTGGGGGAGTGAGCAAATATTCGTGAAAATGTTCAGACGCCGATGATTATTTTGAACTAGCCTCGGCGCGCGGCTGTGTCCGCGTCTGTTTGTCCCAGTTCCGTCCTGCGGCAGCATTTTGTGATGAAATTACAAAAAACTACTTTAACATTTGTTGTTAACAGTCCGCAAGCCTAAAAAGTATAGTTTGCAGTATTTAATAACTATCTGTGTGCCAAATTTCATCAAAATCAGTTGAGTAGTAGGTAACATTAAAAAAACTTGTAAGAGTTTGTATGTTTATGTTGTACGTTTTCTCTTAACACGACATACGGGTCGTGCGCACCATTTGTTAATCACATATTCCGGTGACCCTCCTAAGGATTATTTTATTATTTTCAAACGTTACAAAAGTATTTTGCTAAATAATATTACTTCCTACTAACATGGCTAATTTACATACGTCCTCGACACGTTTTTACACTTAACAATGTCGTGTAAAGGAAGACAACAAGTTATGTAAACAGAGCGACGGCGGGCGGGCGTCCCGTCGCGGAGCTATTTAATAATAAATGCGTGTAAACAACCGCCCGTCCAGCTGGGCCATTAGCTGGCCCCAGCGCCGCCGGACATTAATCGCCTTCAGCTGTCCCTAATTGATAAACAATTTAATTCTGCACCGCGAAATTTAAACCCCGAGTAAGCAAAATGTTAGGCGGAAAATAAATTCGGAATAACTACACGAGGAAGCAGAGAAAAGTAAATATTCGCTACAAAAATTTGTACATCCTCAGTTAACGGATGCTTGCAAAGAGACAGCGTAAATAAATTTACCGCTACACTGCGTCCAGCGGGACCGTTCAAATGTAATCGTAATGTAAGCAACTAACCTTTTCAGCGCCACGTTCAGTGATCAGATCAGGGCATGATCGCGCGACGGCACCTGGCGCACTCGGCAACTCGCACTCACTCCGCACTCACGACACGTCCGCGCGCGACGCCGCCGCGACCACACTACCCGCGCCGCCGCGCGCCCCACCCCGCGCCCCGCGCCCTCGTCTCCTCCGCAGCCAGCGAGGGGATCAAGTCCAGAACGTCCATAATCAGAGTCATTCAGTTTTTAATCGCTTCATAAAGTGCGGCTGCGATGAAGTGTGACGTTTGTCAGCCCCTAACAAGGTCGGCTGGCGCGAATGTCAAGGGAGTCCTCAACCTAGCGAGGGTGGATTTGTTATTTATAATCACATTGGATCAGTCGCCAGTGCGTTGTCACACGACGTTGGCATTTTGTGTAATTTTCTTAGCTCACTGACTGACAAGCAAAGCAATAATATTACTTGATATTTGCCAAAACTTCGTAAAGAGTTCCTATAAATAACACCTTTCTGGAACCTGAATGAGTGATGTTCATATGAATGTAATTAAGACCTATTTTAACCAATTTAGATAGAAACGACTTTACCTCATTAACTACAATTTATTAGGGTCTGGCATAGGGCAAACGAATACACACGGAACATATAAATAGATATGCAACCATAATAATATGCTATATAAACTCCTTCATTTAAACGTATAAGTAATAATTCATCAAGTAGAAATTATGAGAAATCGCTTTTCATACATTGGCGCCCAACGTGGGGCTATACATACACAGGTCTGCTGCACGCTTAGATTACAGAACAAACGGCAGATAGACCCGTCACGAGTAAGAGAGTGCGGCCGGCAAAGCAAATACAAAATCGAAAGCAAATACAAACTAAAGACAGTTCGAAACAAAGCGTTGCGTTGACAGTACGTCACATCTGTGTTTTAAATTAATTAATTATTAGTAAAAATTGTTCCAAAAATTAAAACGAGAAAACGGAGTACCGTTTCATAGTTAAGTTATAATTAACTAAATATTTTGATCTTATATTTCCGTGTTATTTGTTTCTCATTACTTGGAACACCAAACTTCAATGAAATTTGGGTAGTGTTGCTAGGTTACATTGAAATATTTTCCTTGAAGTAAAGGTAATATTAAAATACTCGTAATCTACACTATTATTATAAAGATGAAATATTATTTGTATGTATGTAACGAATAAACTACTAGGTATATATTTAATCCCCTTATTCCCACGAACGGGAACTACACGAGTGAAACCGCGGGGTGCTGCTAGTATAAGTCTCATGTACAGATGACAAAAGGCAATATTTCAAGAAATTGGTGCTAAGATTGCATGTTTTGTATGTCGATTATAATTATAAAGTTTTATATTTCAAAAAATAATTTTTTGATGTTTATTTTAAAGGAAAATAAAAGTAATTAAATACATGTTACAATACCAACCAAAATTATATTAATAATAATAATATCCTCCTAACCGATATCGGTTACGGCGGCCAATCTCAACGAGGATTAGCCATCTGCGCAGGAGATATTATAGTGCACAAGTGTGTGCGCAAACACAAGTGCACACTCTATTCCTTCACTCTCATAGTCCAGTGAGACGGCAATCCGACATGACCGGAGAGAGGTTAGGCGCAGGACCAACGGCTTAACGTGCTTTCCGAGGCACGGGGGTGATTAAACCGCCATCTTTCTGACTCCGGGCTGTTACTGAGTAATTTGGATATTGAAATACCCAGCCACAAATTTTTGGCCCGACCCGGGATTTGAACCCGGGACCTCTTGGTCCTTAGGCGGCGCATGCTACCACTAGACCAACGAGGCAGTCAAAAAAAATTATATTACTCGAGCATTAAACACAAAAAACAGTGGGACTTTTTTTCAT
Source organism: Glyphodes perspectalis (assembly GCA_951394215.1). Classification (NCBI taxonomy): domain Eukaryota; kingdom Metazoa; phylum Arthropoda; class Insecta; order Lepidoptera; family Crambidae; genus Glyphodes; species Glyphodes perspectalis. The sequence goes on from OX596226.1 coordinate 10,738,773, forward strand.
TAACCTGGTAAACTTACACGCACGGATACAATGTTCCTACAGTGTGTCACGCACTCATAGATTAATTGTTGCCTCACATCTTTGTTCCGAGCGGTCCATCTGCCTTTTGTTCTCTAATCTGAGGCTGCACGTATGAAATGCGAATTTTATTTCTAAAATTTAGGAGGGATAATCTAAATATACCTTATTTAAAATATTACTAATTTCTAATCATGATTTTTTTACTAGCTTACGTGTAATTTGCCTGTGTAGGTATGTTTTATAACTTTCTATGGCCTGCTTATTGTTCAGCATGAACATTCAAATCGGTTGAAATCGGTCAAAAGTTGATAGATGGATATACCATTTCGTATAATTTATCCTTCCGACGGACATTAATGGTATGAATGTGTTTAGAGCTAAGGGAATAGTGTTAAAACAATACTTTGACGCTGGAAAGAGTAACTAGCAAGTTTCTTGCTCTCGGTAGATCAACATATCGAACGGGTGGTAGATTTATGTAGCTTTGTAGATTATTATTAATCTGACGACTTATAAGTGCTTTCTGAAACATATAATAAATTAAATTTGAATTATTAATATTTCCCCAGGTTTGATAGTTTATGATAAACCACAACCGCCGGTCACCAAACACAGTGTGTCGTCATTTTGGCACAAGTGGTAGTAGCATCGATATATTATATTCAAGATTTTTGCGCTAAGGATTTTTTTAATTAACCTCTTGTAATTAATGTAAAAAATACAATGCAAGAATTAGTAGTTTTCTTCAAGTAAAAACAAAAATTAATGTTAATGATACTTGTTAATAAGAAAACTATGGCGCAATCTAAAATGTTTCTATCTTTCTGTATACCTACTTAACTTTTGGTTGGACACATTATTTATGTTTTCGAATCAAAACAAGTAATATTTTTTTATTTATTATTTATTTGCTATTTACACGCGCACAACGTCGCAGATAAAAGCTAGTTAAATTATATTGTAGCGTCATTTAATTAAAAATCTGAAATTTAACCTCAATGAATAAATAAAATAATAATCATAAATAAAATTTATCTTGCAATATTTGTAGCGTAAAAAATATAATATTAAACATTTAAGTTAATCTGAACCTTTTTAAAAGAACAGCTCCTCAATTAACAATCAGTTAGAAAACAAAACCTATGAAAAATTACACTGTAGAAAGTGCCTCCTTTTAAAGTCTGTAAAAATGTAGCCTATATTTTCCAACTCATAATCAAAAATCTGTTGGCACCTGATGTACTGAATATGTAGCTTCGGCGCTACGGGGAAGCATAGATAATAATAGTAATAAATACGCACTGAAACTATTAACAATAACCCTTTATTTCTTTGCCGTAGTCGGGTAGAAAAACAAACTTTTCTTTTTCGATTTTTTTTTTCAGCTGTATACACCCTAGCGTTGGCAGTTAGTTGTGGCGGCTGGCTGTATAATTATATGTGCCTTTGCCAATACGCTCATTAAAAAAAATTATAACCGCGCGCGAAAAATGCGTGCAGAGCTGACATTTGTTTTGGAGTGATGCAAAATGGCGCATTGTTTTGTAGTTTGCATTAGTACGAGTTTAATTGATTGCGGTTGGGTCATTACGATTTGAAAAGAAGTTTAAACAGGATTAATATATAATGGATCAATTTTATATAGAGGTATTATAATGAAATATTCAGTGCCCAAATAGAGTAAGTAGTTACATTCTAAAATTATTTACATAACCTACTATGTACAAAATGCCTGATTTGTGATGGCGGGCAGACGGGAAAAGCGTTTCTGTGTTCGTTATATTTTTAGGTGAAAACTAGTGTGGTGTAAGGTTAATCTTAGCCGCAATTACAAGGGCGGCCAAGTTTCTGTAATTTGTTCACAATAAATACATTTAGCAAATATAAGTACAGTTGCCAAAGTGGAGTGTTTCTCGTCCTAACCACAGACTACAGAAATACTTCGTGGTCCTAACAGTTGCATCGCAACACGACACGTGACCGACAAGGGGCCCAACGTTTGTAAGCAATACCTCATCAAATATAACTACATATCAATGTAAGTGATAAAAGGTGCCCTTTATGCTAGGGGCTACCCTCTGACCGGGTTGCCAACAGTTTTGTTTTCCCAGGACATGTCCTAGTGTTCGCAGTGTCCTGGGGTGTCCTGGATAGTTTTTAAGCAGCGTCGTGTGTTTCAAAGCGCCCTGATAAGGTCATGTATTTTAAAATTCGCCCACCTCTTTTACAATTCCTACGCGCGGCCTCACGCACGGCTCGCGAGTGTTCGCGCTGCCGCCCTGCAGTGATATTTTAAATTAAAGGCGCACTAGGATATTAATTTAACTGTTGCAACTCTATTACTGCGTCCTAATTTTAAACTGAATTGTCCTTGTTTTTTCCAAAACCCTACTTTATGCAGAGTGTATGTAGGAGTAGCGCGCGTCTTCGCTCGTCTACCTGTACACAGGGAAACAACGTCAGGAAAAACTGGATCTGAATGAACTAAAATCAAACGGGACATGTAACTATCTACGTCACTTTAGCGTTCTTGTTATCGTAAAGGAGATAAAATGAAGTGCTATAATGATCACGCCTAGAGCTTTTCTCACTTATAGCACGTTCTACGTAAAAATGCATAAATTAATTGGTTCAATTTTCCGAGCTGCGGGCCGCTCGTCACCCTGCGGGTCGCTCCTCGCGCTACGGGCCGCTCCTCACGCTGCGGGCCGCTCGTCACCCTGCGGGCCGCTCGTCACCCTGCGGGTTGCTCCTCGCGCTACGGGCCGCTCCTCACGCTGCAGGCCGCTCGTCACCCTGCGGGCCGCTCGTCACCCTGCGGGTTGCTCCTCGCGCTACGGGCCGCTCCTCACGCTGCGGGCCGCTCGTCACCCTGCGGGCCGCTCCTCACGCTGCGGGCCGCTCGTCACCCTGCGGGCCGCTCCTCACGCTGCGGGCCGCTCGTCACCCTGCGGGTCGCTCCTCGCGCTACGGGCCGCTCCTCACGCTGCGGGCCGCTCGTCACCCTGCGGGCCGCTCGTCACCCTGCGGGTCGCTCCTCGCGCTACGGGCCGCTCCTCACGCTGCGGGCCGCTCGTCACCCTGCGGGCCGCTCCTCACGCTGCGGGCCGGTCGTCGCCCAGCGAACAGGTAATCGGGAATACCCGTTGGTATAGTAGTTTTTGATGATTTAAGTCCTTTGTTCGCGAAATGGTAGTGGGAATTAAATGCATTGTGGGTTCGAATCCGTAATACGTGTCACGCGTCGAAATATGGTATGACCTCTGTGAACTTCTACGAAAAACTGACCGAAGATTATTTTGCTGCTACTACTAACGCTAGCTCAGCGACCCGAAGTGGGTCTTGGCCTCCGACATTAAACTGTACAAACTGTACTGTACTGTACTGTTTTGTGACAAGTTTGTCCAGTTGGGCACTTGGAGCTCCTTCAGGTCTGTCTCCACTTCGTCAGTCCAGCGCTACCCGGGGCGCCCAACTGGCCGTCGCCCAGACGGTCGCCCCAGGTGCCCTTTTCACGGCCCGTTTTTCAGTCATTTTGCTGCAATAAACGAATGTCTCGCTAAGTCGTAGGTCAGAGGCGAAGCGGACGATAGAGAGATGATATCGACATGTATCTATAGTACTAATATAACTTCCTTCTTCACTATTTAAACAATTTGATGTTGGTAGGTGTTAGTAGTGTGTACCATTGAGATAAGATGCGTTATTAGTTATTGATTGTATTAAATACGTAAATGTACTTATTGGTAATTTAAGTACCTATATATATTAACAAACCACACATTTCTGTACGCGCTCCATTGTTGCAGTACGTTTTAGCGTATGTTTGCAGTAGTCACTCTACTCTATTTTTGTAATAATCGTATCTATCACGAGTATTAATATAGATAAGCGAATCTTTGTTGCAAACAATAGTATTTCTCTCAAATAAACTGTCCCTTGACTGATGCATGGAAGGAGATAATTTGATGTTAATGTGATATAATGTGACGTTCCAGGCGGCGCGGCGGCTGCTGCGCGGCGCCGACGGCAGGTCGGTCTACACTCAGCTCGATGTGCGTGCGTGCGGACATGATGATACCGTACTTATACTTATACTTATCATAACGCTCGCAGTTCCGAAGAACTAGACAAGAGTCCAAGGAATACTTAATACTTAGACTGGCTCAATGGCGTTTAGTTTCAATCACGTTTGGTAGTGACCCTTCCTATTGCGCCAAGAGTTATAGGTTCGATTCCCACTGAAGACATATATTCGTGTAATGAATACTTGTGTTTGGTCTGTGTATGTGTTAATATTTAATATCAATTAATGTTTAATATCTTTTGGCTGAATGTTGTTGAAGGGGCTTGCTGGACCTTTGACTCTGCCGACCCCTTCGGGGATTATGGGCGTGATGTTATGTATGTATGTGTGTATTAATGATGGGATGTTTTCCGATAACTATTTATTAAGGAGATACTGTTTTCTATAATTATTGGTTAAAATTCGGATTGCCTTTGAAAAATTTTTGAAATTTCCTTATAATCATCGTCATTTTAAGTCAGTCTCTAATCATAGTCAAGATTCATTCTTCTGGGGTTAGCACATCTGGTTATTACATTGAATCTTCTGCCATCTGACCTTTTTAAATAGGATTGCTAGTCTATTAGCTTAAATTGAAATCTAAATGTAACCATTCGTTGGATGTGCTGCTCGGTTGGCGCTCTCACATTCTACGTTCATTACGGCGACCTCAATCTGATTTTTGTAACCCAAGGGAATCAAATAAGTTTGTAATTCATATCAATTTGAATTTGCAAGTTTCCCCGCGCTATGCCCCTCACCGTCGCGCAACTGGCACCGACATGTAGTTCGTCTTGAAACATGTAAGTGTACCCGTCCGGCTGAAGTCGCGCGCGCGTGACGGCGCGCGCCAGTCGGCGGTTGATGTAATAAAAGTAAGTCGGTCTCGTGCCAGGTCCCTCCCGCGGGGCGCGCCGCGCTCCGACAACACCCAGTCCCGCGCGCGCACCACGCGACTATATAACTGTTTACTGTTTAACCACCAGCTCTTTGAAATTATTGTCCACTGGCTCGATGGCTCATTCGGTACCCCTGCCCCATGCGCCAAGAGTTGTGGGTTCGATTCCCACCCAGGACAAACATTCGTATGATAAATACTTGTGTTTGTTCTGTGTCTGGGTGTTAATATTGAATATTTAAATATATATTTGTAATACCACTGTTGATTCTGATATCTGTAACACAAGTGCTTAAGCTACTTACCTAGGATTCAGATTAATGTATGTGATGTATTGTGAGTGTGATATTATATTGTATAATTTATCTCACCATGTCCGCGAGAAATTAGGTTTGGCTTTATTTATTAGTGACTGGCCCGATGGCCTTGGGGCCGAGACTTGTAGGTTCGATCCCCACCCAGGACAAGCATTCGTGTGATGAATACTTATGTTTGTTCTGAGTTGTTCCTCTGTGTGCTCTGTTGACTCTGATATCCGTAACTAGCGTGCTTAACCTACTTAGCTTGGAATCAGATTAATGTATGTGAGGTTGTCAGATCTGTTACGATTCAGCGGGAACTATCCATTTTGTATACTAAGAAATTTGTCGGGCCTCACCTGACGGTTTCTCGATTATATCACGTTATGTCATTCATATGAGAGGTCACAATATGACAGTTTTAATTCAGGACAAATAGATCGTTCACGTCACTGCTTATGTGAAGTAGCTCCGCGCGGACGCTGCCCCTACTGTTCGATGTTAATGTAATATGGTCACTTAGACAATATCAATTAATGTTATTATCAGAGCAGGCGGCGGCCCGTCCTAAACTTAACGTTACGTTGTTATCATTCAAATAGTCTTAATTTATACGCGCCCTTTTATTGTTTGAGCTTAAGATATATTTAAGTTACTCGGTGATCGCGACTGCCAAGTGCCCCTGGTTGGAGCTTGTTCTTGTTATAACACTTACGTAAGTAAGTACATGTTACTGATATTATTACATTACGTTTAGATGTCCGCCGGTTTGCAATAATGTCCCATAATGCAGTCGTCGTTCTTAAGATTTTCAATAATTGTTGAAACGATTCATTAGGGAGGTGTGACATTACGTATGTGTATTATATCGAAGATTGTATGTTCTGTTAATTTAAATGTGACTCCAGTTTCTTGGAAACAAAATGTTGTTCCCGCTAGAGAATGGCAAGAAGATAGTTTAGTTTAGTTTCATGTTTAAAATGCTGCTATTGTAAATGTGCACAGAATCATTCGTAACATTGATTATAAATAGTCAGCTGTCATAGAGGAGAGGTTTAACTTGAGAGATGCGAGTTGGTAGCGCTGCCGAGTATTGTTAGGTGTGCACTGATGAGCTTCATTCAAAAGTTATTATTTTGAAGGCATTGTGTTAATTTTATATTAGTTTTTATTTTAGTAATATTTTGGGAATATTGTATCTGTGTAAACGTGTATGTTTATTATTATTATTGTTATGTTATACATATATGTTTGTTATCCTTATAAAAACCGTATTATTTGCTTTTTAATAATAGGAATTGGGTTAAAGTTTACATAAGCGCATAAGTTAAAAAGATGAAAGTAGATTAGCAATATGTCGTTGAACATATTGTTAATGTCAAGACATTAACAATATGTTCAACGTTCTGTTTACTGAAAGGGGTAGCAACTACTTTAAACCTCTCAGGTAATTGTTTATGAATTATACGTTAAATAGATGTATGGCTACAATTAAGTATTTTAGTGAAGTCAAAACTTTGTATCAACACGCTTAACTTTGTACAAGAATAATAGTTGGTACGCGGAGACGTGGGGAGCGTCACCAGTAGATATTTGTGAGCTACAACAACTGCATCACTACTGCGCTGTGAGCAATATCTGTTGTACAATGGTAGTGGGACATGTCAAGGATATAGCAATATCGCTACTAGTGGAGGCTTCCGAAAGGGACTTTTACATCGTCATCACATGTACAATGATCCGAGTACTATACAATACTATTGACAAGGTTTATCGTGTAGTTAAACGATTAGTTTGTGAGGCGCTCGGGCGAGCGATATGAACACGGTGTATTTAGTGTTTAAATGTTAGCGGACAATGAGATAAAAATTATGTCTTCGAATACATTTTGCTGTTCATATAAAAAATCTTCAATTATAAGTTGAGAGTCCGTGTATGTATTTGTAATTTATAGCGATTTGATAACAATATGCAAATGTATTGATGGAAACATGACACACGAGCGTAATTTTTTTAAGATATTTATAAACTCTTTTTATAGTAGTAACAAAAAAAGTGCCAAGAAAAATTTCTTCTATTGTTCTAGATTGTGATTTATAGATAGAAATGTGGCATAAAAAGATGTATTACTGATTTAAAATAATTGTTTTAATGTTATGAAGAAATTAATAGCATATCTATGTAAATACAATAAAAATTAAAGGACAAAAGCTCAGGGATTAGTTTGAAAATCGCTGAAATGATAGATATGGACGAGCATACAAATTAAACAAACCCTTTGTATTATAACATTTAAAACTCTAAGCCTTAAGACATTGGGAAAATATAACTGTGTCTTTGTAGGTGCAGAAAGTATTAAGTGATTAGGAGTTTTTTTTAAGTATTTATAAAATGTAATGAAAATTAAAAAAATGTCAGAAGATTAAATGAAGCATTTCTTAAACAATTACTTGAGTTTCATTTTAGTGTGTGGTGGTACAGCGCGCGCCCGTGCTCCTGCTCCGGGAAAGAGGAGACAACGGGCACTAAACAGTGTTTTGCCAGCGGCACGGCCTGCGGCCGCGCCACTGGCGCTGACCTATTTTAACCTAACTCGGTTTAGGTTAGGTTTTAACGGCAAACCTAACCTATTTTAACCTAACTCGGTTTAGGTTAGGTTTTAACGGCAAACCTAACCTATTTTAACCTAACTCGGTTTAGGTTAGGTTTTAACGGCAAACCTAACCTATTTTAACCTAACTCGGTTTAGGTTAGGTTTTAACGGCAAACCTAACCTATTTTAACCTAACTCGGTTTAGGTTAGGTTTTAACGGCAAACCTAACCTATTTTAACCTAACTCGGTTTAGGTTAGGTTTTAACGGCAAACCTAACCTATTTTAACCTAACTCGGTTTAGGTTAGGTTTTAACGGCAAACCTAACCTATTTTAACCTAACTCGGTTTAGGTTAGGTTTTAACGGCAAACCTAACCTATTTTAACCTAACTCGGTTTAGGTTAGGTTTTAACGGCAAACCTAACCTATTTTAACCTAACTCGGTTTAGGTTAGGTTTTAACGGCAAACCTAACCTATTTTAACCTAACTCGGTTTAGGTTAGGTTTTAACGGCAAACCTAACCTATTTTAACCTAACTCGGTTTAGGTTAGGTTTTAACGGCAAACCTAACCTATTTTAACCTAACTCGGTTTAGGTTAGGTTTTAACGGCAAACCTAACCTATTTTAACCTAACTCGGTTTAGGTTAGGTTTTAACGGCAAACCTAACCTATTTTAACCTAACTCGGTTTAGGTTAGGTTTTAACGGCAAACCTAACCTATTTTAACCTAACTCGGTTTAGGTTAGGTTTTAACGGCAAACCTAACCTATTTTAACCTAACTCGGTTTAGGTTAGGTTTTAACGGCAAACCTAACCTATTTTAACCTAACTCGGTTTAGGTTAGGTTTTAACGGCAAACCTAACCTATTTTAACCTAACTCGGTTTAGGTTAGGTTTTAACGGCAAACCTAACCTATTTTAACCTAACTCGGTTTAGGTTAGGTTTTAACGGCAAACCTAACCTATTTTAACCTAACTCGGTTTAGGTTAGGTTTTAACGGCAAACCTAACCTATTTTAACCTAACTCGGTTTAGGTTAGGTTTTAACGGCAAACCTAACCTATTTTAACCTAACTCGGTTTAGGTTAGGTTTTAACGGCAAACCTAACCTATTTTAACCTAACTCGGTTTAGGTTAGGTTTTAACGGCAAACCTAACCTATTTTAACCTAACTCGGTTTAGGTTAGGTTTTAACGGCAAACCTAACCTATTTTAACCTAACTCGGTTTAGGTTAGGTTTTAACGGCAAACCTAACCTATTTTAACCTAACTCGGTTTAGGTTAGGTTTTAACGGCAAACCTAACCTATTTTAACCTAACTCGGTTTAGGTTAGGTTTTAACGGCAAACCTAACCTATTTTAACCTAACTCGGTTTAGGTTAGGTTTTAACGGCAAACCTAACCTATTTTAACCTAACTCGGTTTAGGTTAGGTTTTAACGGCAAACCTAACCTATTTTAACCTAACTCGGTTTAGGTTAGGTTTTAACGGCAAACCTAACCTATTTTAACCTAACTCGGTTTAGGTTAGGTTTTAACGGCAAACCTAACCTATTTTAACCTAACTCGGTTTAGGTTAGGTTTTAACGGCAAACCTAACCTATTTTAACCTAACTCGGTTTAGGTTAGGTTTTAACGGCAAACCTAACCTATTTTAACCTAACTCGGTTTAGGTTAGGTTTTAACGGCAAACCTAACCTATTTTAACCTAACTCGGTTTAGGTTAGGTTTTAACGGCAAACCTAACCTATTTTAACCTAACTCGGTTTAGGTTAGGTTTTAACGGCAAACCTAACCTATTTTAACCTAACTCGGTTTAGGTTAGGTTTTAACGGCAAACCTAACCTATTTTAACCTAACTCGGTTTAGGTTAGGTTTTAACGGCAAACCTAACCTATTTTAACCTAACTCGGTTTAGGTTAGGTTTTAACGGCAAACCTAACCTATTTTAACCTAACTCGGTTTAGGTTAGGTTTTAACGGCAAACCTAACCTATTTTAACCTAACTCGGTTTAGGTTAGGTTTTAACGGCAAACCTAACCTATTTTAACCTAACTCGGTTTAGGTTAGGTTTTAACGGCAAACCTAACCTATTTTAACCTAACTCGGTTTAGGTTAGGTTTTAACGGCAAACCTAACCTATTTTAACCTAACTCGGTTTAGGTTAGGTTTTAACGGCAAACCTAACCTATTTTAACCTAACTCGGTTTAGGTTAGGTTTTAACGGCAAACCTAACCTATTTTAACCTAACTCGGTTTAGGTTAGGTTTTAACGGCAAACCTAACCTATTTTAACCTAACTCGGTTTAGGTTAGGTTTTAACGGCAAACCTAACCTATTTTAACCTAACTCGGTTTAGGTTAGGTTTTAACGGCAAACCTAACCTATTTTAACCTAACTCGGTTTAGGTTAGGTTTTAACGGCAAACCTAACCTATTTTAACCTAACTCGGTTTAGGTTAGGTTTTAACGGCAAACCTAACCTATTTTAACCTAACTCGGTTTAGGTTAGGTTTTAACGGCAAACCTAACCTATTTTAACCTAACTCGGTTTAGGTTAGGTTTTAACGGCAAACCTAACCTATTTTAACCTAACTCGGTTTAGGTTAGGTTTTAACGGCAAACCTAACCTATTTTAACCTAACTCGGTTTAGGTTAGGTTTTAACGGCAAACCTAACCTATTTTAACCTAACTCGGTTTAGGTTAGGTTTTAACGGCAAACCTAACCTATTTTAACCTAACTCGGTTTAGGTTAGGTTTTAACGGCAAACCTAACCTATTTTAACCTAACTCGGTTTAGGTTAGGTTTTAACGGCAAACCTAACCTATTTTAACCTAACTCGGTTTAGGTTAGGTTTTAACGGCAAACCTAACCTATTTTAACCTAACTCGGTTTAGGTTAGGTTTTAACGGCAAACCTAACCTATTTTAACCTAACTCGGTTTAGGTTAGGTTTTAACGGCAAACCTAACCTATTTTAACCTAACTCGGTTTAGGTTAGGTTTTAACGGCAAACCTAACCTATTTTAACCTAACTCGGTTTAGGTTAGGTTTTAACGGCAAACCTAACCTATTTTAACCTAACTCGGTTTAGGTTAGGTTTTAACGGCAAACCTAACCTATTTTAACCTAACTCGGTTTAGGTTAGGTTTTAACGGCAAACCTAACCTATTTTAACCTAACTCGGTTTAGGTTAGGTTTTAACGGCAAACCTAACCTATTTTAACCTAACTCGGTTTAGGTTAGGTTTTAACGGCAAACCTAACCTATTTTAACCTAACTCGGTTTAGGTTAGGTTTTAACGGCAAACCTAACCTATTTTAACCTAACTCGGTTTAGGTTAGGTTTTAACGGCAAACCTAACCTATTTTAACCTAACTCGGTTTAGGTTAGGTTTTAACGGCAAACCTAACCTATTTTAACCTAACTCGGTTTAGGTTAGGTTTTAACGGCAAACCTAACCTATTTTAACCTAACTCGGTTTAGGTTAGGTTTTAACGGCAAACCTAACCTATTTTAACCTAACTCGGTTTAGGTTAGGTTTTAACGGCAAACCTAACCTATTTTAACCTAACTCGGTTTAGGTTAGGTTTTAACGGCAAACCTAACCTATTTTAACCTAACTCGGTTTAGGTTAGGTTTTAACGGCAAACCTAACCTATTTTAACCTAACTCGGTTTAGGTTAGGTTTTAACGGCAAACCTAACCTATTTTAACCTAACTCGGTTTAGGTTAGGTTTTAACGGCAAACCTAACCTATTTTAACCTAACTCGGTTTAGGTTAGGTTTTAACGGCAAACCTAACCTATTTTAACCTAACTCGGTTTAGGTTAGGTTTTAACGGCAAACCTAACCTATTTTAACCTAACTCGGTTTAGGTTAGGTTTTAACGGCAAACCTAACCTATTTTAACCTAACTCGGTTTAGGTTAGGTTTTAACGGCAAACCTAACCTATTTTAACCTAACTCGGTTTAGGTTAGGTTTTAACGGCAAACCTAACCTATTTTAACCTAACTCGGTTTAGGTTAGGTTTTAACGGCAAACCTAACCTATTTTAACCTAACTCGGTTTAGGTTAGGTTTTAACGGCAAACCTAACCTATTTTAACCTAACTCGGTTTAGGTTAGGTTTTAACGGCAAACCTAACCTATTTTAACCTAACTCGGTTTAGGTTAGGTTTTAACGGCAAACCTAACCTATTTTAACCTAACTCGGTTTAGGTTAGGTTTTAACGGCAAACCTAACCTATTTTAACCTAACTCGGTTTAGGTTAGGTTTTAACGGCAAACCTAACCTATTTTAACCTAACTCGGTTTAGGTTAGGTTTTAACGGCAAACCTAACCTATTTTAACCTAACTCGGTTTAGGTTAGGTTTTAACGGCAAACCTAACCTATTTTAACCTAACTCGGTTTAGGTTAGGTTTTAACGGCAAACCTAACCTATTTTAACCTAACTCGGTTTAGGTTAGGTTTTAACGGCAAACCTAACCTATTTTAACCTAACTCGGTTTAGGTTAGGTTTTAACGGCAAACCTAACCTATTTTAACCTAACTCGGTTTAGGTTAGGTTTTAACGGCAAACCTAACCTATTTTAACCTAACTCGGTTTAGGTTAGGTTTTAACGGCAAACCTAACCTATTTTAACCTAACTCGGTTTAGGTTAGGTTTTAACGGCAAACCTAACCTATTTTAACCTAACTCGGTTTAGGTTAGGTTTTAACGGCAAACCTAACCTATTTTAACCTAACTCGGTTTAGGTTAGGTTTTAACGGCAAACCTAACCTATTTTAACCTAACTCGGTTTAGGTTAGGTTTTAACGGCAAACCTAACCTATTTTAACCTAACTCGGTTTAGGTTAGGTTTTAACGGCAAACCTAACCTATTTTAACCTAACTCGGTTTAGGTTAGGTTTTAACGGCAAACCTAACCTATTTTAACCTAACTCGGTTTAGGTTAGGTTTTAACGGCAAACCTAACCTATTTTAACCTAACTCGGTTTAGGTTAGGTTTTAACGGCAAACCTAACCTATTTTAACCTAACTCGGTTTAGGTTAGGTTTTAACGGCAAACCTAACCTATTTTAACCTAACTCGGTTTAGGTTAGGTTTTAACGGCAAACCTAACCTATTTTAACCTAACTCGGTTTAGGTTAGGTTTTAACGGCAAACCTAACCTATTTTAACCTAACTCGGTTTAGGTTAGGTTTTAACGGCAAACCTAACCTATTTTAACCTAACTCGGTTTAGGTTAGGTTTTAACGGCAAACCTAACCTATTTTAACCTAACTCGGTTTAGGTTAGGTTTTAACGGCAAACCTAACCTATTTTAACCTAACTCGGTTTAGGTTAGGTTTTAACGGCAAACCTAACCTATTTTAACCTAACTCGGTTTAGGTTAGGTTTTAACGGCAAACCTAACCTATTTTAACCTAACTCGGTTTAGGTTAGGTTTTAACGGCAAACCTAACCTATTTTAACCTAACTCGGTTTAGGTTAGGTTTTAACGGCAAACCTAACCTATTTTAACCTAACTCGGTTTAGGTTAGGTTTTAACGGCAAACCTAACCTATTTTAACCTAACTCGGTTTAGGTTAGGTTTTAACGGCAAACCTAACCTATTTTAACCTAACTCGGTTTAGGTTAGGTTTTAACGGCAAACCTAACCTATTTTAACCTAACTCGGTTTAGGTTAGGTTTTAACGGCAAACCTAACCTATTTTAACCTAACTCGGTTTAGGTTAGGTTTTAA
>OX596227.1:0-180864 GCA_951394215.1 Glyphodes perspectalis
GTCCGCAGACAACGTAGTGAACTGGGTCTTCACCAGTGTAAAGTCGCGGAGGCTGGTGGCTCCCCACAGCACCGCGCTGGGGAGGGTGCGCCCGCGCAGCTCGCGCAGCTCCAGCTCAGCGAGCGCCGCGCCGGTGGCCAGCGCGGCGGGCAGCGACTCGGCCCCCGTGCCGCGCACCACCAGTCGCTCCAGCTCCGGGCCCCAGCGCGGGCAAGCAGTTGCCTGTTATCTGTGTAGTACAAGAACGCGGTCACTCCGTGTATGTTATCTATACCACTTTATCTTGTCATGAGAAATAATTAGAGTTGTAGAATTACATATATGTATACCAACACGCCCATTATCCCGAAAGGAGTAGGAATTAATCAGAGAGCAATAAGGTTCTTAAACCACATATAGCCAAAAATAAAATAAATTGAGAAGGGTCAGATGGAAAATTGTGAAAGTAGTGAGCGGCGGCTATCGTCGGTTACGTAGGCACAAATACAAGACTCGATACGTAGTTTTAGTTGTTATTATTAGTTGCTTTTTGCGACATCCTAGGCAAGGAACACAGTACAGACTTCCTTGTTTAAATATTAAGCGAATCTGTACCGTGAGCTCGTCGTTGCAGTTCGCTTCAGGCGGCTGTTCTGTGATATCGACGTTAAGCAGCCGGAGCTCGCGTAGCGGCGGCAGTCCATCGAGCGCGGCCGCCGCCAGTGCGGGCAGGTCCGCCAGCTCCAGCGCTTGCCCGACGCGCACGCCGAGCGCGCTCAGCGCCGCCGCGTACGACGCGCCGGCGGGCGGCGCGCAGCCGCGCAGTGTCACCGTGGCGAAGCTCTTGGGCCGCCTGAGGGGCTGCCGCGCGCCCTCGTCCAGCACGCCCGACGGGCATGAGATCTCGTACTTGTCGTATAAGTCTGAATTGTGCGACAACATTTTAGACCAATTTCCAACCTCTATACTGAGTAAATGAGATCAAGATTATCGAAAGTTCAGCAAAGAAAATAAATGAATTTCGTATGTAAGAAACAACGCATAAATTATCAAATAATATTAGTAAAATTTTTACTAGTATATATAGTAAATATATATATTTACTATATTTTGGCCTAAGCATCAACAATTTAATATTATCAAGCATTATGGATACACCATGGGAAGAGGGAGAAAAAAGATAAACTGAAATGGTGCTTGTAAAATATTGAAACTTGGGAAGGTAAAATAAATCGCATTTTAAGATTTGTCAAAAGCATTCAAACGAGTCAACCACCAATCTTTGTTAATGAAGTTACGTTATTGTGGTGTTTCAGTTAACTTATTTGGTGTATTGAAGTCATGCTCAACTGTCATAATTCAAATAACAGCTGCTAACAGTACTCACCTCATGCTCTTTAAGGATACCTCAGGGCTCAATAGTGGGACCTTTGCTTTATCTAGTATATAAAAATCCAGTTTTTAATAAGAATATTGAAGACAGTAATATTTGGCCAATGACAGTGCGCTGATTTTGGATTAAAATGACAATACGCCGACGGAATTAATGCTCTTACTAATAAACTACTTAAACCAACGCCAGAGGTATCACAAGTGCAATAACAACCTCACAGGGATCAATGCAATCGCGTCTCACTCTCAGATAAAGAAGAAGAAAAGAAGAGAAGAAGTGAGAAATATAACAGTACTTTTAAATATTTATACCTTATTTCGGTTTTCTGTGACAGGATGATTCTCGACCATTATACCCCGGCCAATTTCATCGATTTTCGTAGTCATACAGAAGTCACCTTGGTGTAAAAAAGTCTTAAACAGGATGGAATGATGTGAAAGTAGAAACAGAGCTTACCGCTCCCGGCCGCTACTGCGAGGGCTAAAGCGCCCAGAGTCGCGATCACTACGGCGCACATGGCGCTGAGGGCGAGCGCGATTGGTTTAGAGAGATCCTCGAGAGCTGCACTCGAGCCTTAAGCTAGTATTAGACTCGGCAACCCATTAGTAATAGACCGTGAAATAGGAATTTGTACTATTTAGTTACAATATTTAAATGGGTTTGTAACTAATTGGTACAAATTATTATAATGTTGTAAATTAAAGTACGGAGCCTGTCGTAGGTCAGCGGGCTACATATGTGCTACATATACTACACTGGTGGTCTAAATACTGACATAACATCACGCCCATAATCCCCGAAGGGGTAGGCAGAGTCAAAGGGGCAGCATGCCCCTTCAACCACATTCAGCCAAATATAAAGCCGAGCTGGGTAAGATTGAAATTTGTGAAAAAGCAGTGACAAGCGGCTAACCTGTCGCCTACACAATCACACACCCAAAACCCGATATACCATTAGTCGCCTTTTACGACATGCTAGGCAAGGAACACAGTTGGCATATTCTTTTTAAGTCCCATACCAACATGGGACAGTGGGCTGGGTTGGATGGTAAGCTGTGAAAAAGGAGTGACAAGTGTCTAGCTCGACGCCTACCTAGTCACATACCCAAAACCCCGTAAACCATTAGTCGCCTTTTACGACATGCTAGGCAGGAACCATAGTTCTTCCACAGCTAATTCTTTTTTTGACTTTCGAAAGTTAGAGACGTAATTTAGCAACTGTCTCGGACGTTGAGGCACCAAGTACACTTTGTAGATCAGATCCCGCGCAGGCGCAGAAACGGCTGGCGCTATGCGGCTTTTAAAGCGCACATGCCGCCCTAGTAACGGACTAGCTGGCGAGGGATCAGGAGGTCCATCGTCCGCACCGCAGACTCAGGTGAAGGCACCCCTTCGTAGTCAAACGAGCTCACTATGTCAAGCCCGGATTGGGGCAAACGCTGCGGGAGCCTTTCTTCCCCCCCGTGGGGTGGAATGGTGTGCGTAAGCGCATTCCTCCGGGTAAAAAGATAATTGGTAAGGACATTTGCTTTCTTATGTGAGGGATGCGGCTTAACATCCGGGTAATCACTTCGGGATTTTTCAAGTCCTATGTAAATCATTTGGTTGTCCGCGTAATTCAATTGTTAAGTCATCGGTCGTGATAACTCTTTCCCATTTCATAGCATCATCAAATTGCAATCGTTAAAAACGAATCTATTTTGCGTTTAGCAGCTGAATAATTCAGCATAACTTGATAAGAAAGTAGGCACAAACACTGCTCCTTGACATACGCCATTTTTGTTTTCTAGAGTCAATAAAACCAGTTTGACAGTTTCCGATTTATTATTATTTATTCAGTAGCTTATTAGTTAGTTTATTTCCTATAAAATCGTACATGTTTCGAATACCAAAGCATTACAATAATATCCTCATAACCAATTTCGCTCACAGCGCGTAATCTAAACGAGGATTAGCCAACTACGCAGGAGATATTATAGCGCAAAGTGTCTGCGCAAACACAGATCCAGGTGCACTCTCTGTTCCTACTTTCATAACGGAGAAAGGTCAGGCGCAAGACCGATTGAAGGAAGAAGGTGATTCAACCGCCAACTTCCTGACTCCGGGTTGTTACTGAGTAATTTATGGTAAAGGAAATTTATATCACATCATATAATTTTAATATTGAAATACTCTGTAACAATTTCATTTTGGCTCGACCCGGATTTGAACCGAGGACCTCATGGACCTTAAGCGGCGTATGCTGCCAATAGACCAACGAAGCAGTCAATTTAAGATAATTATTAATTATAAAATAAATAATACATAACACACAGCTTTACCTTCATACTTACTTATTTTTTATTTCTTTACTTACTTACTTACCTACCTAATGATGAAATTGCCCCTTACTTAGGAAGAATGTACATACATATATCCATATATAAAAAAAAAACTAAGGTTATGCTTGTGCTATGAATACTAAGTGAACGGATAGACATACTTAAATACGTTTATAAACATCCATGACTCGAGTACAAATGTCCATGTTTATCACACGAAACATTTGCCCCTAGCGGGATTCAAATCCGCGACCCTTGGTTTCTTATCCAGGGTTTCTAACCACTCGACCTACGGGTCTCTATACTTAAATAACTAACTAACTAACTAAACTTCACGCCACTTCCCTAGCGGGGTATACTTAAATATTGGATATAAACACCCAGACACAGAACAAACAAGTATTCATCGAATGTTTATCCCGGGTGGGGATCGAACCTACAACTCTTGACGTAGAGGGCAGGATCACTACCGAATGCGCCATCGAGCCAGTCAACACTGAGCTGGTTTATAAGGAAAATTGTGAAAAAGTGGTGACAAGTGACTAGCTCGTCGCCAACACGACCACACACCCTAAACGCAATATGCGTACCATTAGAAGCGGTGACTGGTGGTATATAAGGGTCTTGGGATTCATTTTTCCAGTTGTCAAGCTAGCATGTACTCTTGTAACGAATTATACAGTAAGTTTTTGTTTCCATATGAGATAAACACGTCAGTCTCGCAAGGGATAGAGAAAGGTTTGTGAAACTGGCGGCCAACGTTTATCATTGAAGAGACGCGAAGAAGAAGAATGATATAAACAATCATCAATCATCAAATTTTATAACTCAAGAACGGGCTCACCTATCCTAATCAAATGTTTAGGCTTTGTTCGGACTATTTAGTAGATGGTTTATGTGAAGTTTGCACAAAATCGGTAGAGCGGTCATTGAGCTATTATTACTACGTATAGAGAACCTATGTCAAACAAAAATATTATCACGAAGCATGGACTGAGCGTGTTTCAGCATTTGCAGCGCTAAAACTAACTATTGTCGTCTAATTAAGCTATTAAAACACGCAGCGCTAGGTCGCTCATAGAGTACATTTTTCTCGCGACCAAAACGTCGTAAACGCCGTGAATGTCATGGCCCTTACGTGGAACGTAGGCGAGTGACTAAACGAGTTGTTGCCGATCGGCAACAACGCACGGCGCAATAAACTTGTTCGCTGCGTCGGTTCCATACGCTAGTAATAATAGTTCAATGAGAGCGGTTCTTCATTTATCACATTTTTTGTAACAAATGAATTCAATAAATGGCGGATCATTTTGGTAATGGGGATTGTGCTGTCAAATTGAAACTTTTTTCAGTGTCGACAGTACAAGCATGTTGTTATGTCATTCATGCGGTCATTGCATTTCGGACGTGCTTCGATTAAATCATAAAATATTTTTTTGTTTGAATAAATGAATTTGATGTTCTAATTTTTTTTTTACTTTAAAAGTAGCGAAGCGCGTACCGGGCCGCTAGTAATTCCATACAATTAAATATAATTGAAATAAAGAGAATTTAAATTATGTTTCAGGTAAATTGTAGCTTGTGGAATCATTCGGTTCCGCCCCAGCGTGACGCGATACTGAATAACTCAATACGACACGAAGCGAGGTGTTGAGAATCGTGCGATTCAACGCGGACTGATTAAATGTAGACTTTGTTTCGTTTGCAATAAGAGTGACATTCAACATTTGCGAGAAAATTGAGGAATTACTTCCGATTTCTCAGCAACTATTTATTTTATATTGGATAATTTCAGTTATATAATTATGTACTTTAATGAAAAAAATACACTAGCTATAGTTCTATCCATATGTCGTCACGAGGAGCTATAAGCAACTAAAAGTACTTTCAGCCGATAAGATACAAGTCAACTTGCATGTCTAATCACGAAACCAAAACTCAAAAAGATTTTAAATTGATTTTCATACAAGCTTGACTTTTACTGAACCTACATAGCGGTCATGTTAATATGTAAAATAAAAGTATCAGTACGTTATATTATAGCTTTCAAATTGGGAAATATATTTAAAAAAAGACCAAGATACGAACCCTGAGGGATACCAGCGGTAGCAGGAATGAATGCATACAGAATCCTAGAGTTATGTCCCGTGCTTAGCCGAGGTGCGCATAGACCATGATCCAAAATTTAGACCCCCCGGTTATTAGATGGATTGTGATTGCCGGTCGGATATCTATACTAATATTATAAAGAGGAAAGATTTGTATTTTTGTGTCTGTGTATGTTTGTAATTAATAAACTCAAAAACTACAGTACCGATTTCAATAATTCTTTCACCATTGGAAAGCTACATTTACTGGAAGTAACATAGGCTATATTTTATCCCCATATTCCTACAGGAACGGGAACTATGCGGGTAAAACCGCGAGGCACTGCTAGTTATTAATAAATACGGGCCAGTATTGCTGGAAAAGTACACAGTACGGTTTGAATGACTTCGTACATAATGAACTGCCTCGTTGGTCTAGTCCATGCTACATGCGCCGCCTAAGGACCAAGAGGTCCCGGGTTCAATTCCTGGGTCGGGCCAAAAATTGGTGGCTAAGTATTTCACTAGTGAAATTGCTCAGTAACAGCCCGGAGTCAGGAAGTTGGCGGTTTAATCACCCCCGTGCCTCGGAAAGCACGTTAAGCCGTTGGTCCTGCGCCTGACTTCTCTCCGGTCATGTCGGTGCCTTCTCACCGCACTATGAGAGAGAAGGAACAGAGAGCGCACTTGTGTTTGCGCACACACTTGTGCACTATAATATCTCCTGCGCAGATGGCTAATCCTCGTTGAATTTGGCCGCCGTAACCGATATCGGTTAGGAGGGACATTATTACTATCCCATAATAAAACAAAACACATTCCTACAATAACTTTATTACATTGAATCATGTACATGTTCTAAAACTAATTACTTTTGACAGATTAGTTACAAGTTTTTTTAATTTAATTATCAAAATTTACTTAACACGTCACATTTTTTCAATATTTGAGAAGTAAGTTACTAAAACAGGCTATTATGTCCGGCTTTAGTATTGATAAATCAATTTATAAATAATAAATATTTTAAACTTATCATATTTTTGAGAAAGTAACAGTCCTGAATTTTTATTTAACTGGGTTAAAAAATTATTAGGAATTCTTTAATACTAAAGGCAAAATTTATAATGTTTAGAAGAAATATGGAAAAACTTTGCCAATAAAATAGTAGAAACTTAGTTATAGTATGTAATAATTTTAACTATGTATAAAAAAATCTATTGGGTTAATAGGATAATAAGATTCATGCCGATTCATAAATTGAAGAAAGTCCTTAAAATGGCCAAAATTTTAATACTTTTAATTAGTGAACTCAAAAATGTGAAGTAATTTCATAACTGAATTGTATTATGCTTTAACTGAATAGTTAGGAAAGGCATTAGTTAGTTCAGGAACAAACAAGTGACTTTTGTCGACTAGTAGAACGTGCCACATTTCATCCACGCGGACCGGCAGTCCAGGTTCACCTGCACCTGGCGCTTAGCCAGCATCTTGATCAGCCTGTACAGGTCGCAGGAGCACTCAGCCGGCTGATCCAGCAACAGCTGCGTCTGCAGACGAGACGGTATGCTAGAGCGGCGTGGGCGCATACGATGCGGCGACACCGCGCTCACTGTGTGGACGAACATGTCCAAGGGCTAGTGGGTGACTGGTATCTGGCGGGTTGTGGAACTCATGTCCATCTCCACTCAAGCGATGAGGGGTAACGCGGGGTTTTAGTGAATAAATCCCTACCATCTTCGGCCGAAGAGGGTTTCTCCGAGGAGAGGCCCCATTTTTTTTGTTTACCCAGGGGAATGAGATACGCACCGTCCCGCTTATCTGAGGTTTGCTATACCATCCTTTTCAGGACATGGTCCTTCTACCACATCAATTCCGGGAGTCACACCGAGCTCAGGTTCAGCGGGACGGCGGTTACGCGCTAGGTTCAAAAATCAAAAGGCAAGTGTCAAATGTGTTGACGCACCTTCCTCAATCCGGACGGGTCCTGGGGGTCGTTGTAGTCTTCATTCGAGCACTTGGCACTCAAGCGCGGGTTGTCCGTCAGGTCGATGACCTCGTCCTCGACGAAGAAGGCGACGCCTACGCGCAGGTGCGCGCAGGCGACCGACCGGACGTCGTTGTGGCTGAGGTTCAGCCGGCGCAGCTTGCGCAGGCTCAGCAGCCCGCGGCACATGCTTGTCGCGCTCGTGCGGGACAGGTCTAGCTCGCGCAACTGTTGCAGACCCAGCAACGCTATGATAATATCTTGCGAACACAACAAAAAAATAATAATAATATCGGACCACGTCACATCATCTTAGCTTAATGATGAGGATACGCGCTTCATATTCGAGGGGTGCGGGTTCCTCTGGATACGTATTCATTCCAGTAGCTCAGTGGTGAGGGAAAACATAATGAAATCTGCATTTCGTGGTCGTGTCACCATTGCGGTGCCATCGAGGACTGTGCCCAGCACACGCTGGAGGTGTGTCCGGCTTTTGCCGGCGAGCGCGCAGCGCTCTCCGCCGCCGTTGGGCAGGACCTCTCGCTGCCATCTGTGGTGGCAGCCATAGTGGCGAGCGAGAGCTCCAGGGAAGCGGTGCTCTCCTTCTGCGGCATCGTTATGTCGCAGAAGGAGAGCGCCGAACGTCAGTGCGAGCCTGACGATCCCGCCCGACGCAGAAGGCGAGGCCGCCGTGGCGATGATGTCTATTCCGGCGGCGCCCTACAGGGGGGGCTCCGAATACTCCTGTGGTATCCTTCTCTGTAGTAGAAGGCGACTAAAAGGTAGTGGAGTGTCTGCGGGGGGGGGGGGGGGGGGGCTTGTAGGCTAAACCTAGGTTTACTTGGATAGTGTGTAAATGCATTCCTCAGATAGATTTTTTTCAAAAGCCTAACTAATTACCGAACGAGCAGATGTCCCCAAGGGGGTTGTTGTTGAGGGCCAGCTCGGTGACGGAGGCGAGCGGCGCCAGTGCGCCCAGTGCCTCCCCGCGCAACAGGTTGTTGTTCAGCAGCAGCGTCTCCAGCGCAGATAGCCCCAAGAACACCTCGCTGGAGGAGATAAAGTCAAAGTCAGAGTCGGAGTCGGAGCTGAGTCAAAGCCAAAGTCAGAGTCAAAACCGGAGTTAGAGTCAGAGTCGAAGTCGGCGCGGAATGTCTTGGCTCACCTACCACGACTAAATTGGTCGTGTAACCTAACAACACCTTCTGTTAAGAGAAACAAGCTAATATGCTTGCTAACTAAGCTTATGCTTGTCCCAAGGGTACTAGGTAAACAGATCATCATATAGCTTTATCATTTATGTGACGATTTACAAGTGTTCATTTGAAACCTATGACAGGTCCGTTGGTCGAGTGGTCAGAGACCCTGGCCACGAAGCCAAGGGCCGCGACTTCGAATCCCGCTAGAGGCAAATGTTTCGTGTGAACATGGACATTTGTACTCAAGTGATGGATGTTTACAAACGTACTTATATTTAAGTATGTCTATCCATTTACCTAGTACCTACCTTTAGGACAAACTAAGCTTAGTTTGGAACTAGAGAATAGGTGTGTCAGTCTGGAGAATTTATTTATTTAATATATAACTAACTAAAACTTCAGTAGGCAGAGAGAACCGAACGCCATATAGCACGATCCTTACACACCTCACTCGCCTCTTCAACATTCATGATCCTTTTCATACAAGCTCTACGGTTTTTGTGACTCCTAACATCACCTTCTTTTAATACACGACCAATCTGGTCGTGGTAGGTGAGCCTGAGCCTTCCGCCACTCCCACATCTTCCACACTCCCATTGTATACCGTATTCTAACATGAGCTAAATCAGGGTTCACAAGTTCAAGTTATATATCTAATATATAAAATTTCCATGTCACAATATTAGTTACCGTACTCCTCCGAAACGGCTTTACCGATTTTTACTAAATTTTATATGCGTATTCAATAGGTCTAAGAATCGGCCAACATCTATTTTTCATACCCCTAAATGTTAAGGGTGGTCCACCCCATAGCTATGACTTAAGAACGGCTTTACCGATTTCGCTGATTATTTGTTAGTTGTGTTTTTTATTGTCATGTGAAGGCTCTTATGAAAGGAAAACATTAAAAAGTTGCGCGGTAAATTAAAAAAAATGGGTATTGAAAATCTGAGAACGGGGCGTTACGAAGTGCGCCTGGTCAGCTAGTACATATATATATCTTGCCTTGGAAGTGACTCGAGATTGTTGTACGACAAGTCGACGTAGGTGATTTTCGGCGAGTACGAGAATAGGTCTAAGGGCAGCGAGGTGAAGGTGCTGTTGGCGGCTGTGAAGGCGGTGAGGCCGTGCGCGTCCTGCAACAGCCGGGGCGGCAGGGGCGCGCTCAGCTCGCGCAACTCCAACTCGGTCATGCTCGGCTCCAACGACAACGGCACCAGCTGGTCGGTTTGGCGCTTCTCGCGGGACAGCTCTCCTGGCACCTGCACATAATAATAATGATAAATAAATAATAATTAGCGCGCTATGTTAGTTGATGTTATAGTGCAAAACTGTCTTCGCAAACACAGGTGCACTCTCTGTTCCTTCACTCTCACAGTCCGGTGAGACGACCGACGTGAGCGGAGAGAGGTCAGGCGCAGGACCAACGGCTTAACGTGCCTTCCGAGGCACGGGGGTGATTAAACCACCAACTTCCTGACTCCGGACTTTTACTGAATAATTTCAATAGGTATTGAAATACACAGCCAGCCACAAATTTAATGTGAAATTACTCATCACCCCTGTGCCTCGGAAACCACGTTAAACCGTTGGTCCTGTACTTGATCTCTCTTCGGTCAAATCGGATTGCCGTCTCATCGAACTATGAGAGAGAGGAACAGAAAGTGCGCCTTAGTTTGCGCAGGCACTTGTGCATTATTATATATCCTGCGTTGGCTAATCCCCGTTGAGATAAGCCGCTGTGTCCGAAAGCAGTCAGGAGGATATTAATACGTATGAAAGCGTTGAGCGCGATGAGGCTAGCCGCGATGAGGAAAGCCAGGCCAGCTGGAGAGATCACTCACCACTGCCGTGATGGTGCCCAGAGTTGACCGCACGTTTTGCAGGATTGGCTCCGCCAGCCACTTAGCAAGTGCCCGCCAATAAAGGTTCCATAAATTGGTTATAACTCGCGCAACAACAGCGACAGTGGTGAGTAATTATTAGAACTACAGAAAAGTTTAGTCTGTTTGTCAGGAATAATACAATGGCGCTACAAGCACAGGTTATTTGTTTTTTAGTAATAATACGCCATCTGTGTAAAATTCATAGTTTTAAAACAAAGATTATTTTGGTTTGCTTCTGAAGAAAATAATTATGTTTTTCACCTAAATTTAATAAATTATCTAAGAAATGACGTAATCCACTTATTTTATGGAAAAAACATTTTTTAAAAGTGAAATAATAACGTTTTATTCGGTTTTATCTCTCAATCAGAACATATGACGCCTGTAGCGACATCTGTCTGTGTCAAGTCTATATGAAAACTAAAATGTATGTGAATGACCGGACATGGTATTCACAAGCACTTACCCATGCCAGTTCACTGCTACGCCCATTTGAATTTTGGGAAGGAATAGCCTATGTGGAATCTGGATAAAATACCTTCCTAATGGCGAAAAAATAATCAAAATTTTCGTAATGCGGTGTCTTTCGGAAAAGATAGTACAAGTAACACGTAAAACGTTGGACGTTAAACTTATACATTTAGACTGATAACTAAATAAATACCAAGAGCGACACATCCGGCCGGAAGAGTGTGATCTTCAGCGCGCACAGGGGCGCCGGCCCGGCGAGCAGCGCGCACAGACACGCGATTAGATTCGTGCGCATGGCGGATAGTGGGCGAATACAAAGCGATGCGCGCGCACTCTACTATAAGAGGTTGACGTCTGAGCTCGTATTATAGCTCAAAATTCAAAAATTAATTTTGTTATAGACACGGTTAAGATATTTTTTAATAAACAATCCATGAAATACCAATTTGCATGTAAATTAAGATTCTGTTTATAGAAAAATACCTAAAGAATGGATGAAAGCTGATATAATTCTCTGGAAAACAAATAACAATAAAATTTTACAATTATACGCTTTAAGTGGGCGGTGGTAATTGAATGGTGAAGAGACCCGCTTCATATCCGAGGGTTGTGGGTTCCAACCCGGGCCCGCAACTATATATTTTTTTAAATATAAGTACTTATACATACCAATTGCTCGATGGTGAGAGATAATATCGTGCTTGATGAACCTGTACGTCCAAAATAATTATGGATAACTTATCGTGATCTAATTTGTCTGGTTCCCCTACAGAAAGGTTATCGTGGAGCATGGTCTAAGCGGACCCTGTCCAAGCGGAACATAACGCTAGAAAGATGAAGATAAATCTATACTTATAATAAATCTGTAGAGAGGGCAATTCTGTACATGAAATATATTTTCAAAATAACATCTATATATAATATATCAGGGGGTGATTAGTGATCGATACTGATGCCAAAAACGCAATCAGTAAAATTTTTGTCCGTCTGTCTGTCTGTCTGTATGTTCCTTATAGAAACAAAAACTACTCGACGGATGTTAACGAAAGTTGGTACAATTATTCTTCATACTCCTGGGCAGGTTATAGTATACTTTTCATCACGCTACAATCAATAGGAGCAGAGTAGTGAAGGGAAATGTTGGGAAAACGGGAGAAGTTACTCCATTTTTTAAGCTTCCGTCGCGTGTGCAGCCTTAATGGTTAAAGTTACATAGAAATCATGTATGACGGAAATAGTCTTTATAATATTAACCATAAACGCGGGTGACACCGCTGGCACAGCTAGTAAATAAATAAATTCTCCAGACTGACATACCAACTAGGCGAACGGATAGACATACTTAAATACGTTTATAAACATACATGACTCGAGTACAAATGTCCATGTTCATCACACTAAACATTTTCCTCTAACGGGATTCGAACCCGCGACCATTGGTTTCGTGGCCAGGGTCTCTGACCACTCAACCTTGTCTTGTTTAAAATTGTTCATCAAACTAAAATTTTATTACTGACAAGTACCCGCAATTTAAGTTTTCAAAATTTCCTATAACTAAAGCTACCGGAAAATTATGCATTTCGAATGTCTGTAAATACTTTTATGTTATATTTGTATTAAGATCCCTAAACACATTCTAAACCACTTCACACCGAATAAAACGCAAATATTTCTAACTAGTTTTAATTATTTTAGTCAATAAACATATCCACACTCCCGCCTCTTGTCTCCGCAGGGTGCAGGCTCCTCCTGGTCCTCCGGAACGAAGACCACCCGCACTCGGCGAGCAGCCATCGCCTTGACCAGCCAGTACATGCTGCACTTGCAAGTGGCTGGCCGGTCCACAACCAGCCGCGATGTCTGCTGACAAGACACGATACATACAAGGATGTTGCTAAATATCGCACCCGCATCCGCCCTTGCGGAGCCTCCGCATCAACTTGGACATCTGCATCCGCATCCGCAACGGTCAATGCATTATTTACATGGGCTCAATCAATAACCGGTTCAAAAAGTCGACTCTACCGAGAAGAACCGACAAGAAACTCGCTAGTTACTATTTTTAAAAATGCCAAGCCTTAATTGCTATTAGCTATAATTTCTTAGTCAATGAAAACACTTATCTCAAGAAACCTGGAAGTCTAATTCTTCCCAGTTTTAGCAGAACGGTTGAAAACGCATTCCTATGAATCAAAAAGACCTGGTATAACCTACCGCAGGCGGTTCCTCAGGATAGTAGTCGTTGGACGAACAGTTGAGTCGCGTCAGCGGGTTGTCAAACAGTTCAATGACCCCGGGGACGAAGAACGCGCTGCGCACGCGCAGCTCCACGCACGAGAGCGCTCTGATGGCGTTGTGCGCGAGGTACAGCGTCTCCAGACTGCGCAGGTGCGGGAGCAGCGCGCCGCAGACGCGGGTCGCGTTCGTCGCCGACAGATCCAGTGTCGTCAGCTCCCGCAGCCTGGATAGCGCGTACCTAGCTCCTGCATATCACAATATAATAAAAAGATTGATAGATAGGTGTGCCGCATTGCCGCACGTAGTAAAATACAGCACGTACCGCACGTACGAGATATAACACGATCAAGCATTTACTAACAGATAGAGTGATATATAAACTGTAATACAACGGTAAATAAATCAGTCATCTACCAACCTTCGTCTCATTCCACACCAGTCCCATACGCGGTTATATTTGGCGAACCCGACTTGATGGGGTAGTTGAGACTTATACCAACTGTTGTCTCAATTACCCCAGTCCCACACTTGGTTAAAGTGGTGACCCCGACAGAACAACAAAATGGCGAAGCAAACAAGCCAATCATGGTTAAAATAGGATATATTCTTTAATATAAACTTTAAAAAAAAGACAAACTCCACGCCACTTCCCTAGCGGGGTAGTCAGAGAGAACCGAATATTTTATATATATTCTTTATTGCACGAAAAACAGACACAGACAAACTATTTAGGCGGTATTATCGCTAAAAGCAATCTCTTTCAGACAACCTTTAGGTAGAGAAAAATAAGCTATTGAAAAAAGAGGGTTAGGGCCGTGCAGTTAATCATACTCCAATAATAAAAAGTGATTTAAAAGAAAGGATGGCAAAATACTTCAATACTATATCAGAGATAGAGAAAACGAGATATTCTCATAAAAGTGACTTTTGAGCCCATTGACCGTGAACACCACGGACTCGAGATTTTATGAGAATTTTGAGACAACCTTTAGAATGACAAAAAAAAGTCTGTATAAGTTTTCAGCTTTTTACCTCTAATTCCGAGGTTGACCCCATAAAAATCAAATCAAAAATCAAAAATCAAATTTATTCAGCCATCCATAACAAGTTTACAATTAAAACTACAAAGTATTACTAACTAACTAAACTTCACGCCACTTGCCTAGCGGGGTAGGCAGAGAGAACCGAACGCCATATGGCACGATCCTTACACACCTCACTCGGCTCTTAAACATTCATAATCATTTTCATACAAGCTCTACGGTTTTTATGACTCCTAACATCACCTTCTGTTAATACACGACCAATCTGGTCGTGGTAGGTGAGCCTGGGCCTTCCGCGGCACCTACATCCTTCCACTTTCGCATCGTATATCTGTTTAGTAAATCTTTCGTCATCCATTCTTTCCACATGTCCGAACCACCGGAGCATGCCTCTTCTTACCTTGACTCCGACGCTGTCCTTCAGACCGACTCTCTTTCTTACATCATCATTCCGAACGCAGTCTGTGAGCGATACACCGCAGATGTTCCGCAGCGCACGCATATCGACCGCGTTTATTCTACTTTCATGCTCTTTCTGCCATACCCAACTCTCGCTTCCATATGTTAGCGTGAGCGCAAGTTACCAGGCCGACAATGGTCCCCAATCGGGTTCGCGTGGAGGCGCAGGTCCCGCAGCGAGGTGAGCGGCGCCAGCGCCCTCAGCGTGCGCGCCGTCAGCCGGTTGTTGGTCAGGAACAGCGTAATCAGTCGCGGGAGCTTTGAGAACAGCTCGCTGGAGACATATTAGGCACCAATTACCTTCAACGGCCTATTATATTATTTGCAGAAGCCACGCTATTGCTACATAAATACCATCGTGGCCGTAACCCTCGTAGGGGTAGACGGAACCCAAGAAGCAAGGAACTATTTTAACCACATTTAACCACAAAACGGATTGGGTTAGTCAAACATTTTGCTCGTCACTTACATAATTACCAACAAGACAAGGAGCACAGTTGCTACATACATTTTGAGTATTTATGTCATCATCATCTTCCTAGCGTTATGTCCCGTGCTTAGACGGGGTCCGCTTAGACCACGATCCAGGATGAAGCGAGTCAGGTAATTACATTGAAGCGACTGCCGATCTGACCTTCGTAACCCTAGGATAGGGTAACCAGTAAATGTTTGGATCGTGGTTACAAATTCAAAATAGTTTGAATTTGCTGGTGTCGTCACGATGTTTTCCCTCACCGTCGAGCTAATGGCATAAATACGTACATAGATTTGACAAATCTAGAGTTACATGCGCGGGTTTGAACACGCACTCCTCGGTTAAGTGGCGCGTGTACTTGCACTCATATGAGTTTTATATTCTTAAATAAACATTGGGGAAGGATCATACATGAAAACATTAGGGAAGGAACCTAATGTCTTTATGAATGCAATGCATGTATGTATGTGACAATGATGTTTATTACACAAAATTAAGCTTAAGAAAATACATCCTTGCCTTGGAAGTGATTTGATATTATTATTCGATAAGTCGATAAAAGTTAAGTTCGGTGACCACGCGAACAGACATCGGGGCAGCGAAGTAAATCCGTTGTTCGATGCTATGAATATCTCGAGGTCGTTAGCGTCGCGCAGAGCCTCGGGCGGCAGCCGCGCCGGCGCGTCGGTCAGTTGGAGCGTGAGGCCGAGGTACATGTTGAGCGCAAACAGCGCCCCCGCGTACGAGGCGCCGGCTGGCAGCGCGCAGCCGCGCAGCACCACGGTCTCGAAGCGCGCGGGCTGCACGAGCCACGGGTGCGCGCTATCGTTCAGCAAGCCACCACCGCACGATATCTCCATCATGCTCGGGTCCACTACTGTCCCATTGCAATCTGAATATTTCCAATAGTTTATAACTATACGTCGCCAATTTCACTATTAATACGGGATTTGTGTTCATAGTATATATTTTTTAAATTTGGAGATACAACCAGAACGCAGTAGGTGTTCTACGATTCGTCGAAGGCATTTGATGACAGCAATCACCAATATTATTAATAAAAGTACGGAATTATGGTATATACAAGGAATATACATTAGATTATTGAAGTCATATTTATTCAACTGACTTCAAATAACAATAAAACTGTTACTGCTATTGAAACTAATTCAACTAGAACCTTTTGTCCATGGGGTACCTCAGGGCTATACACTGGAACCAATGCTTCTTCTCATTAGTAAACTAAATGATCTTTCATGCGAAAAGAGACAGAGGAAAGAAAACTTTTTTTTTGGTGCATACAACATAACTTAGAACAAATATTACAAACAAAACAGATAATATACTTTTAAAAGTACTTATACGGTGATGACTCCGATGTATGACATTTTTCACAAGCGCTTTGCTGACCTATAATGGGTGTTGGGCATTCGGAAACCTCACTGCGCGCTGCTTCGGCCAGTGCCCACAGACACGCGAGCACGCATGGCGTGCGCATGGTGGCATGCAGTAAACTGCTTAAGTTCTTTTTTTATGATTGAATTGCAATCATTTGAAATTAATCTTATATTAGACACGGTCTTGTTTATAGATTACTAGCTTCTGCCCGCGGCTTCGCTCGCGTGGTACGATCGATGAAACATAGCCTATATGTTATTCGGGTGTATGAGCTATATTATTCTAAAGTTTCATTAAAATCTATTCAGTAGTTTTTTTGTGAAAGAGTAACAAACATCCATCCATACATACAAACTTTCGCATTTATAATATTATTAAGTATATATATAATTCAAGCCGTGGATTTTTCAAATAAGAATTTGCCGTCGAACTTGGATCTCTATCTGCTAATCGCAGATATTTCTTTGATTTCCTCTAATGTACTGCGTCCCCGACACGACGACTCTTGGAACAAAAGCTTTGTTTAATATTTTTGAAAATTATTAAACAATTCATTTTTATAATATTATATCAATGTAACGTTACTAAGCCCGAACCACTCCGCCGCACTGAGTTTGGCCATATCTATTTATTATAGGAACCCTTCAGGTTGTCTATCATTTTGATTCCTTATTCATATAGCCGAACTATATTGGCCCAAATTTCTATCATACTGTTATTCTCTAGCTTATCAGTTGTTTAGTGTGTTTCTGTGCGTATTGTAACCTTAATTTAGGAATATCTTATATTTAATCCACTAAAATCTTTTGGCATAACTTTCTTAAGGCGGTAAAGATGCAAAAGCGCACATGGCTTATCTTCACCACCGACTCCAAAACTAACTGATTATTGTAAATATTTAAATACGTGTTAAAGATTAATACTTTCATCGAAGCAGTCGGAAGAATTTATTTTATACTTTTTAGTGTTTGGACAATTATATAGCTATTAGGGCAGGTTTTTACTTGTGTTTTTTTCATAAACATTTTTTGCGGGTTTTTTGAAGTCGGTTATAAATTGAATATTCAATAAAAAAAAAATTTACCTAGTTTGTAATATTTGTGAAGTCTCATCTCTTCAAGATCAGTCAGATGATATATCTCCTTTAATTGCGTATGCTACTGAACCATATGCAATTAAACAAAAACCTAATAAAAATAAAAAATCATTATTTCAAACTACGACAAGAGATTTTGAACTAAGCATTACAGATTTATTTCAATATTTTCAGATGTATATCTCGTTATAGAACACATTTCAAACTACGGGATACCCAATGAGTAAGAGATACTAGGGAAATATTCAATTATTTTTATTTATCAATTGATTATCAAAGATCGTCTTCACAATCCAGCCACTCCGTTTGGCAAGGTTCGGGACGATAGTCCACCTCGAAGACCACTCGGACGTTGCGAGCAGCCATCGCCTTGACCAGCCAGTACAAGCCGCACTCGCACGTGGTCGGTAGATCCACCACTAGCTCCCCCGACTGCAGACAAGAGATATGGCAGGGTGTCGCACCACCACCACGCACACTGTTCCTGGGGCCACAGGTCCCAGTGGTAGTGGGCGACATCTTCACAAAACCTAGTTTACTGTTAGTACACTCGTATGTCCTGCTATCAATCTATACGGTTGCATAATGTTGTTCCACAAAAATTTGTTTAAAACGAGTTAGTCGTACTAAATTGAGACAGTCTCTCCAAAACTAGAGAAACTCTTTGACCGATCTTGTAAGTGCATAGGTACGTATACTTTATCTTTTAATTAGAGTTTTTTTAGTTTTTTAAATTTAAACATCCAAAAGATGGCGTAACTGTGACGTGCGGTCTTGTCACCCTCCTCATTGGTTAGTTGTCAGAACAAACTGACATGCTGTCAACAATGAGCCAATAGTGACAGCGACAAGACCACGAGACTCCCTTGTGCCATCTGGCGGATATTGTATTTTTAAAAACCCTTATTGCTTCAGTACAGGGATGGTATGTAAGAAAATAATAGGACAAATGTTACAGAATAGATCGGTAATAACTCAATGGCAACATGCGTCTCTTAACCAAGGGACGCGTGCCTGTGGATTTTTTTAATTTATGTACGTACCATTAGCTCAGCGGTGAGGGAAAATATGAAACCTCACATTCCAACAACTATGGATTAAAAAATAATCTGGTTACACCCTATCTAAGCGTTTTGAAAGTCAGATCGGTTCGGTTCAGTCGCTTAAACATTATTATTAGACTCGTTAAATCCTGATTATAGTCCAAACGGATCCTGCTTAAGCACGGGACATAACGCTAGATGATGATGAATTATACACTTGACTACACAAAATTATCTACGCAGTCAGCACGCTAGAAAACCTTCTGTCGGGCAAAGACGTATATTGTAGCATTAGCAAGGTAATGAAGCGTATTGAAACGAACCGGTTTGGGTCCTGGCCCATCGAAAGGACACAAGAAGTCCTCCCACGTGCAGTCGGCGCTTATCGGGTTGTTGTCCAAAGAGATCAGCGATTTCTCGACGAAGAACGCGTTCCCCCCGGCGAGAGCTTTGCACGAGATGTGCTGAATCTGGTTGTCTTCTAGGTATAAGTATTTCAATTTCCTCAGGCCAAATATCCAGCCGCAGAAGTACGTCGCGTTCGTCTTGGCCAGGCGCAGCGTCGTCAGCTCCTTCAGTTTGGACAGCACGCTCCCACTCTCTGCACATCACAAGACCACTTTTGTGACGGTTTCGGGAAGGAAATTTATATAGTAATTGCTAGCCTTTGCCCGTGGCTCTGTTTGCGTGATATTTTGTTTGTTACAGACACTTGTCCATAGCAAGTTCGAACCTTATAGCCATTCACATACATACATAACATCACGCCCATAATCCCCGAAGGGGTAGGTAGAGTCAAAGGGACATCAGGCCCCTTTAACCACATTCAGCCAAAAATTAAACTGAGCTAGGTTAGATGGAAAATTGTGAAAAAGTAGTGACAGTGCTCCTATAACTGCTATACAAACTTTCAACCCCTATTCATATTTTACCCTCAAGGGAGTTGAGGGTAAAATTTTAAAAAATCTCAAGTTTATTAATATCTAATTAAACACCTAAAAATAAAGTCTTGGCCATCTAGCAGCAGAGCAGGATATGTCCGACTTGCACGGACTAAACCCCCATGGTAGCCCGCGATCAGCGTCGTGCTGAAGGACCCGGGTACCGGACAGAAATCGACCAGTTCCTTCAGCGTCTGACGCATCGCCGAGTACTACCTCCTCGCACGCTGAGCAATGGCTGTATGGCGCAAGGGTCGGTCCCGCGTCACGATGTAGTAGCCAGCACATCAAACATGAGATTCACCACTCGCAAGGATGCAGATCGGATTGCTTGCAGCGCAGGCCGCAACGACCGCTGCCGCCCCCGCACCCGGCAGCTGAGACGGTTGCAGCCGAACCACCGGAGGAATACAGACACGACCATCCCGCCCCGGACGCAATGACGACGGCGGCAGATGCGTCACCCGCACTGCAGCGATGCCTCCCCGCATGAGGTCCCGACGAGTGCCCGTCTTCCGCGCTCAACTGTGCAGCGTATTGCTGCACGGCGCTACGACACCACTGGCTCGCTCGGTGATGTCGTCATCCTCGAGGAATATGAATTTTCATTCCCTATTTTAACCCTTGCACGCTTTTTTCGAAGTCACATCTTTTAAATTGATAAGTATTTTCATACACGCTCGTCGGCTAAGTGAGCTCTTTACCTGATTTTTTTTTATTTATTAACACTTGACCAAGCTGGTCAAGTAATTTTTGCTGGGCATTAGGTTTGTGATTATGGTGGCGACGAGCTAATCACTTGTTACTTCTCCACATTTATCTGTGGCGACAAGATAGTTAAAATTATAGCTCTATAGCTCTTATAGCTCTAGGACTCGTATTCTACTAACAGATGGCGTTGGGTGTAGATTGCCACGCGGTGGCATTTCGTTTTACCGAGCACATATATACCCAACGCAATAGAGTTCAAATTACACCAAATAGACCTAAGAATATAAATACAGTGCGCGCATTAAAATAGTTAACTAGAAGTCCGGTGTTTCATACAGTCTTCCTGTGTCAATACTGGGTCCTAGTTAAGACATTAATCGAACATGCATAAACGCCATAGGTACATTTCTGCATCGCGCAGACTCGTTTTTTCTCTCTTTTATTCTCGCCACTAAGTATATATACAATACACCGCGACGGTTAGTCTGACCTAGGTCCCC
Source organism: Glyphodes perspectalis (assembly GCA_951394215.1). Taxonomy (NCBI): domain Eukaryota; kingdom Metazoa; phylum Arthropoda; class Insecta; order Lepidoptera; family Crambidae; genus Glyphodes; species Glyphodes perspectalis. The sequence continues at coordinate 21,224 of OX596227.1, forward strand.
GAGCAAGCAACACCTAGCTCGGCGGAAGTACTTCCACTTTTAGTGCGAGCGCGTATGTTCGCACCTATCCATATAACCCAACTCAATTTGATTTCCCAATTATCTGTATGAAAGTGAAGAACTTTTTCACAGCTTTCCATCCAACCCAGCCCACTGTCCTGTGTTGGCCTGGGACTTAAAAATACTATGCCAACTGTGGTGCTTGCCTAGCATGTCGTAAAAGGCGACTAATGGTATATTGGGATTTGGGTGTCTGATTGTGTGGGCGACAGGTTGGCCGCTTGTCACTGCTTTTTCACAATTTTCCATCTAACCCAGCCCGGCTTTATTTTTGGCTGAATGTGGTTAAAGGGGCATGCTGCCACTTTGACTCTGCCTACCCCTTCGGGGATTATGGGCGTGATGTTATGCAAGTTATGCAAAGTCAAGAAGCTGACTGTATCCCGGTCGATGCCCATTGGTCAGAGATCGCGGGCATGTTAGTAATAATAATAATAATTTGTGAGATATTGAAATGGCAGGCGACCGTTATCTCACCCCATAGCCCAGTTTTTCTTTCCACAAAAATCCATTGCAATAGCCCATATTTTTTGTTTCCACCTTATTGCAATAGTGTTGCACTTGCCGGGTGTTACTACTGAGTGTATTATGTTAGTATACTCAGAAGTAAGATCCGGCCGGTGTACTCCATCACACTCATATTAAAACGTCTCAAGAGGCCTCTACATGTTGGGCCTGTGCCCCCATGCAAGCCTTCCAAAGGACCGGGAGGAAAAACTTCCCGTGATACCCAAAAGGAGACAACAATAATAATAATATAATTTATTGCATAAAGAGTGGTACAATTGATGGAATTTTATATTGTGGTATCTCACTATTTACCTTACACAAAACGGCATGCAATAGTCATTGAGGCGTTAAATAATAATAGATCAACTACCCAATAACAAAATTAACAAATCTATAGACTGCATCAGATTTCGGTCAACGGTATTGTAGAAATTCTAATACTGAATAGAAAGTTCGCTCCAATAGCCACTTTAATAATTCTCGTTTGAATCTATTTATTGGAAGCTGCTATATATTTTTTGGAAGCTTGTTAAATATTTTTATGGCCATTACCCCACAATTTCGTAAACGTAGACTTGTCCGTGATGCTGGGAGCAACAGCCTGTCTACGTGCCTAGATTTAGAAAACGGAAAATCGCCCGATTTGAGACTTTGAGTAATGACTGGCTCGTTGGTCTAGTGGTAGTATGTGCTGCCTAAAGACCAAGAGGTCCCGGGTTTAAATCTCCGGTCGGGCCAAAAATGTATGGCTGGGTATTTTAATATTAAAATTACTCAATAACAGCCCGGAGTCAACAAGTTGGCGGTTTAATCACCCCCGTTCCTCGGAAAGCACGTTAAACCGTTGCTCCTGCGCCTGACCTCTCTCCAATCATTTCGAATTTCTATCTTACCAGACTATGAGAGTGAAGGAATAGAGAGTTCACCTGTGTTTCCTCGTTGAGATTGGCTGCTGTGACCGATATTGGTTAGCAGGAGGAGGATAATAATGCCTTGATCACAAGTACCGAGCAAACGGGCGACACAGTAAGATGTTACTCGGTCAAGACACTCGGCCTAATACGTGGCGCTCGGGCGAGAACTCGGCGCTCTCTTTAAACGCACCGAGTACTCAGCTGAGTGCACTATCTCGCCAGTGTGCTCGGCACGTGTGATCACGGAGTCAGTGTGCGCGTGGTCACCTCCCGGGCAGTGGTTCCCGATAGGGTTTCCGGAGAGATGCAGGGTCTGCAGCCCGGTGGCTGGCGCCAGCACGCGCAGCTCACTCGCCGTCAGCCGGTTGTCGTCCAGCCACACGAAGAGCAGCCCTCGGAGCCCCGAGAACAGGTCGCTGTAGAAGGGGCAAGCATATGTTTCAACCAGTTAGTGGCGGATTTCGCCTAGAGCCTAGTAGGCTCGGGTGGCCAGATTTTAGAGGCGGCTAATCGTGATAAAAAAATAACATAACGTTCGCACCCACGCGTTCCGCTGCTATGGTACTGAGAAAGGGCCAGTTGGCTCACTACATGGCCCGTGGCCTAGCGCGGCCAAGACTGTTAATCCTCAAAAAAATCACTAAAATTTTCTCTACAGAAATGCAATTTCTATGGTATAAAGAAACCATTGTTTAGAAAACGACGGCATCTTGAATAAACAAATAGAAAACGTACCAGTGACGTCATTAATTAATGTTATATACCAGCGCCCTGGAGTTTCACCCGCGTAGTTCCCGTTCCCGTGGGAATACGGGGAAAAAATATAGCCTGTGTTACTCGCTGATATATCAGCTGTCCATAGGTAAATTAATTTTTTAAACGGTCCTATAGCTTTGGAGCCTATTCAATTCAAACAAATATTAAAATTATTCCTATTTATAATATTAGTAAAAAAAAAATTGCAACATTAGTCCCATGTTGGTCTGAGACAAAAAAAAAGAATGTACCAACTGTGGTTCTTGCCTAGCATGTCGTAAAAGGCGACTAATGGTACATCGGGTTTTGGGTGTGTGACTGAGTAGGTGACGAGCTAGCCACTAGTCACTCCTTTTTTTCACAGCTTTCCATCCAACCCAGCCTAGTTTTATTTTTGGCTGAATGTGATTAAAGAAGCCTTCTCCACTTTGCCTCTTCCTACCCCTTTTTTTGTATGTATGTAATCCTTACCTTGGAAGAGTTTCGAGGCGATTATTCCTTAAGTCAACAGAAAAAACATCCGGCGTGTACTCGAACAAGTCGGCAGGCAACGTAGTGAATTTGTTGTATGTTGCGTAGAAGCGCTTGAGGGAATTAGCGCCTTCCAAGGTCCTGGGGAGCAGCCTGTCTGCCGTCGAGTTTACAATCTGGAATTCTTCGTCGATCTCTATGTTGAGCGCCCGCAGCGCCGCCACGTACGAGAGGCCGGCGGGCGGCTCGCAGCGGCGGACCGCCACGTTCATGAAGCGCTTGAGGCGCGGCAAGCGCGCTTGCGACCTCGCGTCCAGCACGCCGTCGGCGCGGCACGTCACCGAGAACCAGTCTGGCCTGAACGACCAGTCGATATTGGCTCCTGGATTGGTGCAAAAATTTTACTAACTAACTAACATCACGCCAATTCCCTAGCTGATAGAACCGAGCGCTATACCGAGAGCAAATCTTAAGGTGGGTTCAGACTTGTAACAGTTCTTCGCGTGTTGTGTACGTATTCACAAACTTTTGATCTTTATTCCAATAAAATTACGTCTTCCGTATTCATTATAGTTCCGATACCCGCGCAGGCATCTCGTCCGTAGAAGAAATGAAATTTAGTTTGCGCTTGAGTGCTTTTTGTTATTTTTTGTACTACCGGGCTTGCTGCCTTTGACTCTGTCTACCGGAAGATTACGGCCGTGATGTTATGTATGTACATAGTAACGATAGAATGTGACAATCATTCGTATAAATACCGTCCAAATCTCCACTGTCAGTCTTTATTGATACGGGCACCGAGTCGTCTTTGGACGCCGCCCCGGCGAGCAGCGCGCACAGACACGCGATCACACTCGTGCGCATGGCCGCAGCTCCAGCAGTCAGGAATACAGGTAGCTGCGCGTGCGCACACCGTTATAACAGATTGAACTTTCACCCTTATTAGATGCTAAGTATTATATTACACGGCTGACTATAAATAACGAGCTATGAAATAACAATTGCTATCAGTTAATAGATTATTAAGTCGTATCGTATGAGTCGTAGCTCAGTGGGCGATGTTGACGCGTCATTAGCGAGGAGCGCAGATTCGGTGCGCTGTGTCAACGCACTCCTTCAGAATGTGCTCGCGCACTGTGCATTTGTATGACAGGTTTCAAACAGATCCACGACCTTCTTACGTCGTCTATCGGGGCCACAGCTTCTATCAAAGTCAAAGTCAAATTCAAAACACTACTCTTAAATGACGGCGCACTAGTAGCGCCCTCTGTTTATAGAAAGAGATTTGACAACTGTCAAATTAAAGTCTGGCGGAGCGTCGAGTCGATGGACAGCGCGGCTATTTTGAAACAGTCACAATTGCAGTAAACATTTAATCAGATCAATACGATGCGACACGCGATAAGTGTCTGAGTATTGAGAATCGTTCGATTGTAGGCAAATCAAATTTAGGCTTTATTTCCTATGCAATAGAAACTACTTTCAATATGTTCAGAGAAATTCAAAGAATTACTTCGACTTCTGCTTGAGATTCACTTATAAGTTAGCAAATAAGTGGTTGAAATTTTATACGGATCTATGAAATTTTGCAAAATACTGATAAAAGTTTTAGAATTAAATTAAAATTCAATACAGATTTAATATATAGGCCTGTTGGTCGAGTAGTCCGAGATGGCTATTGGACCAAGGCTCAGGTTCGAATCCCGCTTGGGGTAAATGTTTCGTGTGACGAACATGGACATTGTACTCGACTCATGGTTGTTTATAAATGTATTTAAGTATGTCTATCCATTCACCTAATATCCATAGCACAAGCATAAGCTTAGTTTGAAACTAGGGAATCGGTGTCAGTCTGAAGAATTTATTTATTTATTATTATTTATAATGAAGAACTAGCCACTTGTCACAAGTTTTAAAAAATTTTCCATATAACCTAACCCCATTTTATTTTTGGCTAAATGTCATTTATAGAATAAGGTCATATCTTTAACTGCCTCGTTGGTCTAGTGGTAGCATTCGCTGCCCAAGGACCAAGAGGTCCCAGGTTCATATCCCGGCTCGGGCCAAAAAAATTGTGGCTGGGTATTTCAATATTAAAGTTACTGAGTAACAGCTCGGAGTCAGGAAGTTGGCGGTTTCATCGCCTTCGTGCCTCGGAAAGCACGTTAAGCCGTTGGCCCTGCGCCTGACTTCTCACCGGTTATGTCGAATTGCTGTCTCACCGGACTATGAGAGTGAAGGAACAGAGAGTGGACCTGTGTTGGCGCACACACTTGTGCACTATAATATCTCCTGCGCAGATGGCTAATGCTCGTTGAGATTGGCCGCCGTGACCGATATCGGTAAGGAGAACATTATTATCTTGGACCGCGTACAGCGGGGATCGAAGGCGTGATGTGTATGTATGTATGTGTTTGTACATATACCTACTAATATTATGAATGCAAAAGTGTGTCTGTCTGTTACATCTGCACGCTTAAACCGCTGAATCGATTTAGATTAAATTTGTAATAAAAAAAAGTTTGAGTCCTGGAAGAGTGGGTGTGAGGCTGGGATTTTATCCCAGAAATCCAGACTGTACGAATTTGTATGGGAAATCAATATCCGCTGTACCAATTTATATGAAATTTGGTATTCTGAATTATAAAGTTATGAGAAAGGATATAGAGTAGTTTTTATCCCTAAAATAATTCCTTAAGAGTTTCAAAAGGTGGGTGGAGTAAAGATAATCAGGAAAAAGATTGACTGGCCCGTTGGTCGAGTGGTCAGGGACCCTGGCCACGAAACCAAGGGTCGCAGGTTCGAATTCCGCTAGGGGCAAATGTTCCGTGTGATGAACATGGACATTTATACTCGAGTCATGATGTTTATAAACGTATTTAAGTATGTCTATCTGTTCGCCTTGTATCCATAGCACAAGCATAAGCTAGTTTGGAACTACGGAATTGGTGTGTCAGTCTGAAGAATTTTATTTATTAAATATGACTACAAATTTCACGAGAATGAAGTCGCGAGCATCAGCTTATGTTAGTAATAAATGAAACAGACTCATTCGTTCAATATTTATTGATGCGTTCTATCGTACTCATCGTTGCACTGTTGCAGTAGAGTCGAGTTCTCCGTACAGATGGGGGAGCTCTTCGGGAAGAAGACCACGTCGACCTGGCGCACCTCCATGGAGCGCACGAGCCAGAATACGGGGCAGTCGCACGCCGCCGGCTGGTTCAGCCACATCTGTGAAGGCTGCGGGACACGTCGCGAGCGTTACGGACATTAGTCCAAGAAAATAGGCCTTTAAATACGAATTTTGAGGTAAATACTTGATTTTTTTTATATAAGTTACTTTGAAAGATTTAACAATGAACTGTGAAAGTTTTTTGTAAAATCACCCCCGAGAACATTTAAAAAAATAATAAAAAGTATTTGTTTTTGAAATTTTGGGGAAACGGTAAGTAGTAGAAAAAAAAGGTTTACATGCAATCATCATAATTATATTACTATCATCATAATCTAAATGCCCATTGTCCGATGTTGGTCTGGGACTAAAAAAATAATGTGCCAACTGTGTTCCTTGCCTAGCATGTCGTAGAAAGGCGACTAATGGTATATCGGGTTATGGGTGTGTGATTGTGTAGGCGACAGGTTAGCCGTTTGTCACTGCTTTTGCACAATTTTCCATCTAACCCACCCCGGCTTTGTTTTTGGCTGAATGTGGTTGAAGGGGCATGCTGCCCCTTTGACTCTGGCTACCCCTTCGGGGATTATGAGCGTGATGTTATGTATGAATGTTAAAGAAGCAAGCGAGGTGTGTAAGGACCGTGCCATATGGCGTTCGGTTCTCTGTGCCTACCAGCTAGGGAAGTGGCGTGAAGTTTAGTCAGTTAGTTAGTCCTGTACAAACCTTTAAACGGTCATACAAAACGATGGGTAAGAAGTCATCCCCGGTGCAGTTGATGCGCCGCAGCGGGTTGTTGGTCAGCTCGATCCGCGCCTCGTCCACGAAGATCGCCCGCCGCTTGCTGAACTGCGCGCAGGATATCGTCTCGATCGAGTTGTTGCCGAGATAGAGGTGCCGCAGACTGCGCATGCGCGTCAGCCAATCGCCGCACACGCGCGTCGCCTTAGTCACAGATAGATCCACTGTTGACAGCTGCTCCAGGCCAGACAGCACTGACGTCTCAGTTCCTGCACACGTCATCACAGGAGGTTGACGTGCAAGTCAATTGAGATACTTTTATAAAGCTGTCAAAATGCAATCACTTTATAGATTATGTATCAGATATTCGGTTTTACGACGTCATTATTTTTTCTAGTAAATAAAATTTGTAAACTTAAAAATCGTGAATTCAATATAATCCAAAATCAATAAGGTTTTACAACATAACTAGCTGTGCATGCTGTTTCTCCCGCGTTAATGGTTTATATCTTATCTATACTTATAATAAATCTGTAGATAGGTCAATTCTGTACATGAAATATATTTTCAAAATAACTATCAGGGGGTGATTAGTGATCGATACTGATGCCAAAAATGCAATCAGTAAATTTTTTGTCTGTCTGTCTGTCTGTCTGTCTGTCTGTCTGTATGTTCCTTATATAAACAAAAACTACTCGACGGATTTTAACGAAACTTGGTACAATTATTCTTCATACTCCTGGGCAGGTCAAAGTATACTTTTCATCACGCTACAATCAATAGGAGCAGAGTAGTGAAGGGAAATGTTGGGAAAACGGGCGAAGTTACTCCATTTTTTAAGCTTCCGTCGCGTGTGCTGTCTTAATGGTTAAATTACATAGAAATCATGTATGATGGAAATAGTCTATATAATATTAACCGTAAACGCGGGTGACACCGCTGGCACAGCTAGTAATAAATAAATAAATAAATATCCGACGACATCACATGCATTGATCTGACTGATCTAGCTTAAGCACTTGTGTTACGCATATCAGAACCAACAGTGGTATTACAAATATATACTTAAATATTGTATATTAACACCCAGGCACAGAACAAACACAAGTATTCATCACACGAATGTTTTTCCTGGGTGGGGATTGAACCCACAACTCTTGGCGCATGGGGCAGGGTCACTACCGAATGCGCCATCGAGCTTGTCTTGTTATGCGTATCTGTATTCATTATATTATTTATCATTCTTTATTTATTTGCGGTACTGTCATGTCTGGAAAAGTGATCATTGATTACCCGGCTGGCAATGGTCCCCGATCGGGTTCAGGTTAAGGCGCAGGTCCGTCAGCGTGGTGACCGGCGCGATCACGTCCAGCACGCTCACCGTCAGCCGGTTGTTGGACAGGAACAGCGAGACCAGCTCCGGGAGCCCCAGGAACAGCTCCCTGGACAAGAGAAATGTATATTAGAGGCCACTGGTCACCTACATACAAACATATATAAATCACGCCCGCAATCTTGGACCCGTAACCCATCTAACCCAGCCCAGTTTTTTTTTATTTATAATAAATAAATAACTATCCGACGACATCACATACATTGATCTGACTCCGTGGTAAGTAGCTTAAGGACTTGTGTTACGGATATCAGAATCAACAGTGGTATTACAAATATATACTTAAATATTGGATATTAACACCCAGACCCAGAACAAACACAAGTATTCATCACAGGAATGTTTGTCCTGGGTGGGAATTTAACCCACAACTCTTGGCGCATGGGGCAGTGTCACTACCAAATGCGCCATCGAGCTTGTCAAAGTTTTATTTTCAGTCGATTGTGATTAAAAGGACTAGCTTTCTTCTCGATAGAATCTACTTTCCGAACCGGTGGTGGTATTGTTTCTTTTAATATTATTTCTATTTGGACTATTTATAAGTGCTTTCTTGAAGCCTATATAAAGATATTTTGAATTCGAATTGGAATTTGAAAAGCTGCCCCTTTGACTCTGCCTAGGCTGCCTCTTCGGGATTGCTGGCGCAATGTTATGTATGTACGTCACGGACTAGTAAAAAAAGAAGGACTTCACACTGTCATACTATAGCGTGAAGCCACGTTTATGCATGTGTGAGTGAGATACTAATGGATACCAAATATCGGATATCTGACAGTGGGAGCACTTATTATGTCAATGTGTGACGTAAGTTGCGTGTCAAGGTGGAGCACCTGAGGAGCTTCAATGTCTAGTTAGTGGCGCGAAGTCCTTCCTTTTTGACTAGTCCGTGATGTACGTATGAAATATTAAAAATGACACATTGTCCTCACTGCGGAAGAGTTTCCAGAGCGTTGTCCGACAGGTCAATGAATCTGATCTTGGGCGTGTGCACGAACAGGTCCCCGGGGAGAGTGGTGAAGAAGTTGTTGATGGCGACGAAGCGCTGCAGAAGACTGGCTTCCTTGAGGAAGAGCGGCAACAGAGCCGTCATCTCTTGAACCAGCACTCCCGACACGGAGCCGTTGTGTCTCTTCGCCCAGTTGTAATCGCGTTTCTCTCGCACCTAGGTGATATACAACCTCGTCTTTGGTTACTGACTATGACTGTCTCGAGGGCGATGAGTGAGATGAACGCGAATGACGAATGAGTGAAGCGTAGAATCAGCAAAGACAGAAGAAGAAGATAATCCTAGCGTTATTCATCTTCCTAGCGTTATGTCCTGTGTTTAGATGGGGTCCGCTTAGACCATTGTGTTTTTGTATTTTAGTGTGTAACTTTGTAATTAATAAACTCAAAAACTACTCTGCCGATTTCAAAAATTATTTCACAATTGGAAAGCTACATTATCCGGAAGTAACTTATGCTATATTTTATCCCTATATTCTTACAGTAACGGGAACTATGCGGATGAAACCGCAGGGCGCTAGTCGTTAATAAAATCGATTGGAATAGTTTTCATACCATTTAAAATTTTGACCAAAAATTTAATACAGAATCCTAAATAAAGTTACATTTTACTAAAACTGTATGGCGCGTGCGCATCGCTTGTTACAAGGTCACAAGGTTGATTAGTCCCGTAAGTATTATTTTTAATAAGCACAAACGCCGTAAAAAGCGCACAACCACACTCGTGCGAGGACAACGAGGCAACACACAAAATGCTTGTAATTTCGAAAATTTTTGAGGTACAATTTTTTTAAGTGATGCTTTAAATCGATTGGTTCGTTGGTCCAGTGGTCAGAAGCCCTGACCAGCAAACCAAGGGTCGCGGTTTCGAATCCCACTAAGGCCAGATGTTTCGTGTGATGAACATGGACATTTGTACTCGAGTCGTGGATGTTTATAAACGTATTTAAGTATGTCTATCCGTTCACTAGGTATCCATAGTACAAGCATAAGCTTGGTTTGGAACTAGGGAATTGGTGTGTCAGTCTGGAGACTTTATTCATTTATTATTATTATTTAAATTAAATATTTGACCCTGGTTTCGGTTTTCATATTTATAATAAAATTATAACTTGTGTATGATATAGTTTTTTACTGGTCAAAAAATATAACCTGAAGTTTTGAGATAATACGATGGTTCATGAACAATAAGTACTTATATGGATAGCATTATTAATAGAAAACCAGCTAACATTTTGGCGGAAATTGCAAGTAGTATTAACAAACAAACATAATGTTTTGGCTTGCATTTTTCTTTTCTTTCCCGAGGAATTGGCTTTTTTAGTTCGTAATTTAGTATTTTTTCGTATTTTTGATAAATTTTACATGTATCAAAAATATTGCATACGTATTTTTGCATCATCTAAAACTCAAACGATGGCAAAGATCTGGCGCTTCAACGATCTGAGGGAGGGGGGGGCCTTTACGTCATTTGTTTCTATAATTTTGCGGAACAAGTAAAGTAACGCGGAACTTTAACGCACTGTATCTTCGGGATTTTTGATTTGCTAAGCAAAAGAAAAAATAGGTAAGCAATTTTTTTTTGTAATCAAGTAGCCTTTAATACCTTGTCCTCGTTCACTGGCCTTATATTCTTCACCGTCAGTGAGAACAGGGGCGGCATTCCGTCGAACGCGATCGGCGGCAGCGGCGGTACGTCGGTCAGCTCAAGTGCGTCCCCGACGCGCACGTTGAGCGCGCGCAGCGCCCCCTCGTACGTCTCGCCGGCGGGCGGCGCGCAGCCGCGCAACGCCACGGTCGTGAACCGCGTGGGCTGCGCACAACGCGCGCGCACGCTTTCATCCAGCACGCCGCCGACGCACGACATCTCCAAGAAGTCCTCCTCCACATCCTTGTCCGGTTCTGAAGTTGCGACCAACTTTTACAACAGTAGCAATACACGATAATGTCTCCTAAACGATATCGGTTACGGCGGCCAATCTCAACGAGGATTAGCCATCTGCGCAGGAGATGTTGCAGTGCACAAGTGTGTGCGCAAACACAGGTGCACTCTTTGTTCCCTCACTCTCATAGTCCGGTGAGACGGCAATTTGATATAACTGGAGAGAGGTCAGGCGCAGGACTAACGGCTTAACGTGCTTTCCGAGGCACAATGCACAAAATCCCTGACTCCGGGCTGTTACTGAGCAATTTCAATATTGAAATACCCAGCTACAAACTTTGGCCCGACTTGGGAATTGAACCTCATGGTACTTAGGCGGCGCCATGCTACCACTAGACCACCGAGGCAGTCAAACAATACGTACATACATATCATCATGCCAGTAATCCCCGAAGGGGTAGGCAGAGTCAAAGGGGAGCTAGCCAATATAAGCACATTCAACCAAAAAATAGAACTGGGCTGTGTTAAATGGAAAATTGTGAAAAAGTAGTGACAAGTGGCTAGCTCGTCGCCTACACAATCACACACCCAAAACCCGATATACCATTAGTCGCCTTTTACGACATGCTAGGCAAGGAACACAGTTGGCACCATCTTTTCTAAGACCAACATGGGACATAGAAACGATACTCGGGACTAAACACTATATATATTATGTAGTACATGAGTACTTACAGCTTGACGTGTCGGTCGTGTTGCAACGATCGGGTCACAAGCGGCCACTTTCAAATAGATTAGTAGTTTCCTTAGCTAAGTACTCATGTACTACGTAATGCATACCGTATCTTATTCTTCTAGTAATTCTTTAATTCTTCTAGAGCTGTTTCTAGTGATAATGTAACGCGAAAGTTTAAAATCGCAAAATATTCCAACAGTTTATATTGACTGTTACACTATTGATACGAGAGTAATGTTCATAAATTGATGCTTATTGACGTATGCCTTAGACAGATTCCAAATGGTGCATCTCGCATAATCTGCGATTTGTCAAAGGCATTCGATTCAACACAAAATTGATCGATAAATCTACGGTATTGTAATGTTTTAATAAATTAACTGATTGGTCTATAGAAATTACATTTAACTAACTAATTTCATAAAATAAGTATTTTATAATGGAACCAATTAAAATAGCACACAGTTATCAATGGGCTTATCTCAGGGCTCGATACTGGGGCCTTTTGCTTATATAATATGTGATAGTATTGTTTGCTAATGACATTTTATTTTACAAATGCCTTGGCGACCTAGCAGAGGCGTTGGACATCCGGGACTCTCAATCATGCGCGTAATACAGAACAGTCAAAACTGCTATTACTGTTACTAGATCGATCTTCTATAAGAGGGTGCTGCTATACCAAATCGGTTTGGCTAATTACATAAAATATACGGGATAGCTACGAGTCTATAAAAGCGGTTGGGGACAAGTGAAAACGGAAATATGATAAAATGATATGCCGTGAAAACAGTGACAAATCTCACCGGACGTTGCGCGGGCAAGCAGCGCGCACAAATACACAAATACGCTCTTGCGCATGGTGGCGGCTCGAGCGCACGAGAATATAGAGAGCATGTGTATGCGCACTCCGTTATAATATATTAAACTCTGACCCTTATTAGATGCTAAGTATTATATTAGGCACGGCTAACTATAAGTAACAAGCCGTGAAATAGCAGTTTATATCAGTTATATATTAAAGCATGAAATGTGTGATGCCTGCCTGATGATAGGCGGTCATGGAAGCCTTATAAACATATTTGCAACAGCAGAGGTATGAGAAGAGCATCTCAGAAGGTACAAGTGCTTTTACGGATCCGGTGCTGCGGACTGAGTTGATGTAATGGCGCAACACAGCACATTTACCTGCGCACACGTTTAACATAACATTACACATATCATCACGCCCATTATCCTCGAAGATGTAGGCAGAGTCAAAGGGCAGCAGGCACCTTTAACCACATTCAGCCCAAATATGCATAAAATATATACTTATAATAAATCTGTAGAGAGGTCAATTCTGTACATGAAATATATTTTCAAAATAACTATCAGGGGGTGATTAGTTATCGATACTGATGCCAAAAATGCAATCAGTAAAATTTTTGTCTGTCTGTCTGTCTGTCTGTATGTTCCTTATAGAAACAAAAACTACTCGACGGATTTTAACGAAACTTGGTACAATTATTCTTCATATTCCTGGGCAGGTTATAGTATACTTTTCATCACGCTACAATCAATAGGAGCAGAGTAGTGAAGGGAAATGTAGCTTTCGTCGCGTGTACAGCCTTAATGGTTAAAGTTACATAGAAAATATGTATGACGGAAATAGTCTTTATAATATTAACCATAAACGCGGGTGACACCGCTGGCACAGCTAGTATATAATAAGCATGCATAAGTTTAAATTATATATAAAGAATAGTTTGATTAAAAGGGCTACTATAAGGTAGAAGATTATTTAAATGATAAGGATATATAGTCTCTGAAAAGGCTGTTCGCCTGCACCGATAGATTTAACTTGACTAAGAAATTTAAACTACATAATAGCTATTAAGACTTGGTATTAAAAAGAGTTACTATCGATCGCTTGCCGGTTTCTTCGATTTAATATTTCCTAATAATTGCTAGTGTATTCTGTAACTATTGCTGTCTCATTTACTCAATAACGCAATACGCCACGCATAAGCGGTGGAGTATTGGAAATCGTTCAATTGCACGCAAATTGATTAAAAATAGGTTTTATTTTGTGTGCAATAAGGACGTCTCTCAATACATAACGAGGAAATCAAAGAATTACCTATGTCGATTTCTTAGTAACTATTTGATTCTATAATGTATTTTATTTATTTTCCCTGCAAAGTGTAGGTATGGTAAGGCCAACATATACATACTATTAAATATTACTAAAATCCAAACAAAAACAAGTTATGGCACTAACTGTATTCAATAGAAACTCGGAACACAACAATTGTACATCTCAAACGTTATGGCGCGAGCGCATATCCTGTTAAAAACAATGCTAGGGCTGGGCCCAGTATTGCAATCGACTAGGGATGGGATGGTTATCGCCGATTATATCTTCACATCTAACAATACACATATGCGCGTACATAAGCGTCAATAATCTTCTAACATACATGTAAATCATATTTATATATAAATTTATATACAGATTACGTCGCTGACAGTTGATCATCGAAATACTAAGGGTATCTACTGAAGTCTTAGAGCAGTGGTAGCTCAATGGTAATGACACGCGCCTCTTAACCGAGAAGTGCGGGTTCAAACCCGGGCACGAACCTCTGGAATTTTCTAGTCTTTGTACGTCTTTGTACGTATTTATATCACTAGCTCGACGGTGAAGGAAAACATCGTGATGAAACCTGCAAATTCAAACAACTTTGGATTTGTAACCATGATCCAAAAAATGTCTGGTTCCCCTATCTTAGGGTTACGAAGGTCAGATCGGCAGTCGCTTCAATGTGATTACCAGACTCACTAAATCCTGGATCATGGTCTAAGCGGACCCTGTCTAAACACGGGACATAACGCTAGGACGATGATGATGTACTGAAGTCTTAGCAAGCTGTTGATATATAAGTTACTCTTAGTATACGAATAACAATAAGAATTATAAAACTTTGAACTTTTAACCCCTTTTAGGGGATGGAAGTGTGTTTGAGACTTACGAAAATTCCGCGAAATTGAATAAAAACCTACCGCCCATAATCCCCGAAAGGGTAGGCAGAGTCAAAGGGGCAGCAGGCCCAATTGTGAAAAAGTAGTGACAAGTTGCTAGTTCGCGCCTACACAATCACACACCCAAAACCCCATATACCATTAGTCACCTTTTATGACATGCTAGGCAAGAAACACAGTTGGCACATTCTTTTTTTTTTTTGTCCCAGACCAACGGATTTTAATTTACGCAAATAAAAAATTATACAGCATGTGATTATGCTATTTGCTGACGACTTTTATGTGATTTTCTTAAATAACAATTAAATTTTGTTTTGACAGAAGTCAAATAGAGTACTGTTTTTGAATTATTTTGAATCTTTAATAAAAACACGTGCCTGGTTTGAATCGCACCTGCAAGCTACAAAAATCTCTCTATGCTATTACAGATAGCGCGCGAGTTGAATGCAGTCGGGTTTCTGAGACGAGACATACCTGAGCTCTGCATCTGCGATTTCAAATTGGTTTAATATATATTATTATATATATATTTCACAAATTTTATTGAATGAAGGACGAAGCTGTGTCTAAATAATATTAGTTTCAAATTAAATACGGTTCAAGAGTTCAATCCTCTTAAGTGAGTATGTTAACGGAAATGTATATAATCTGTCATTGTATACAGTTCCTAGGAACAACAATTTTCGTCATTTTGATACATTCGATATTTTAATTTTTGATGTAATAAAAATTATAATTTTACCCGTAGGTGTATTAATTTTGACTCTGCCTACCCCTCCGAGGGCGTGATGTTATGTACGTATGTAGGTGTATTAATTTTCGACATTCTTATATGTGCCCTATTTTACACTCAAGGATAACTCTAATGCTTATTTAACTATCTGGTTTTATTCATTTTATGCACAGAAAACATTCGTTTTATACATTTCCTAGTACAATATCAGAATTTATTACAATTGCTAGGAAATGTATACATTTCCTAGGATATGTGTGGTAAAGATTTTTTTTTTATATAAGAGGAGGCAAACGACTATAAGAGTCACCTAATGGTAAGCGATCCCCTTAGCTCATGGACACCTGCAATACCAGAGGAATCGCAAGTGCGTTGCCGGCCTTTAAGAAATTTGTAGGCTCTTTCCTTAAGGGTCCCCAAATCCGCTCTGAAATACCGCTGCTGGAAGTTGATTCCGCAAAATGTCGTGAACGGTGGTGGATCGCCAACCATCGAGATGGTAAGGGTGGAATTTTTGGTTGGTGCGAGAGTACTGAGATTAAAGCCAACAGCAGGTATTCGATCAAATAGTTCCTCGGAACACTCACCGTGATATACGGTTGAAAATAGTGATGCCGATCGATAGTCGACTATCGATAGTCTATCGATAGTATTGCAAGTCATCAATAGTATTACCCCAATTTGGGGTATCGATAATATCGATAGTCCTATCGATAGTATTATATTCTAAGTGATTTTTGAGGTCAACTATCGATAGTTCGGCATCGCTAGTTAAAAACGCATACAGAAGCGAGGATCTTGACATACACCTTTCGCTTCTTCTACATTCATAAGTCTTTTCATACACGCTCGACGGTTAAGGGTCCATTTTGTAGTTACATATAGGGTCATTTGTAAAACTTCAACAACATCGCGGGAGTAGATTACTGACATTATAAACAACAACGTTTGTTCAAAAAACGGCTTTTCATACTAAATTCCCAAACAGCTGATGTAGTTTGTATGATTTTTTTTACCATTTAAGAAAAATCGTAAAACAAATGTATTTATATTGTTTTTAATGTCAGTAATTCACTCCTGGGAGTGGATGATGTATTACAAATGACCATGTTTATATATATAACTATGTATAAACAATACTCTCTATAACAGTTGACGCATGCTTCTATATTGATCATCTTGTAAGTACAAATTGTTATTTCATGGTATTTAAATGCGAAATTGGTATAAATGAATAAACGTTCTGTTATAAACAAGGCGCGTGCGCATCTCGCTATATACTCTGTACAGCCCTCGCCATGCGCGCGAGTTTCTTTGTGTGGTTGTGCGCGCTGTTCGCCGCAGCAGCTGCCGGTGAGATCTGTTGCTGATTGCACAGCATTTCTTTCCTATCACAACTATCCATCTGAACAGACTACTCTACTAGAAAACCTTATAAATCTATTAAATGAGTTGGTCGGTATACTCGTCGGTCTAGTGCCCGAAGTCAGTAAGTTAGCGGCTCAATCATCCCTGTGCCTCGGAAAGCCCTTGGTCCTCCACCTGACCTGTCAGTAACAGTATTTTTATGTACGGCTATATTTTATTTATGAGTGGGAATTAGAGACTCCTTAATATTTAGTACTAAATTGAAGCAAAATTATGTTCAACGAAGTCTCATTGCCCGTCATCAATCTTTATAACTGAATGATGATAAAATATCACCTTTAAAATTGACTGGCCCGTTGGTCGAGTGGTCAGAGACCCTGGCCACGAAACCAAGGGTCGCGGGTTCGAATCCCGCTAGTGGCAAATGTTTCGTGTGATGAACATGGACATTTGTACTCGAGTCATGGATGTTTATAAACGTATTTAAGTATGTCTATCCGTTCACCTAGTATCCATAGCACAAGCATAAGCTTAGTTTGGGACTAGGGAATTGGTGTGTCAGTCTGAAGAATTTATTTATTATTATTATTTATTAAATAACACTTTTTCATATAAATTATTTGTAAGGTACGGGAGATATAAGTCCTAATATCGAGCCCTGAGGTATCCCTATAATGCGCCCTGCAGGGGGGGGGGGGCTCCGAATACTCGTGAGGTATCCCTGCCTGTCGTAGGAGGCGACTAAAAGGGCCTTTGGGATCGTGGGGGTTAGGGGAGGTGGTCCTCTGGCCCTCTATCGTCCCCGGAGAAGCTGACTGCAGGTGTTACACCCGGTCCGTCAGGATAGGGTACACAGCTGTCTATGTGGTCGTGAAACACCACCCTAGGTGTTCTGGGGGAGAATACCACTCCCTCGAGATGGGCCGCTAGGCGGCAGCGCGCGCTGCGTAGACTTTTCGAGATGAATCCCGACAGTGGGGATCCTGATGATTTTGCGTTAGTGCCCGAAGAACGACAGCCTTGAGGTTTAGTCGGTAGGGTCTCCGGAGTTTGCTACCGGTTTCGAGCCCGACTCACCCTTATAGGTCCACCCAGGACTCTGTTTGGATGGTGCGTAAATGCATTCCTCAAGTAAAAAAAAAAAAGGTATCCCTATAATAATGGGGTGTCTTAAAAATTAGTTCTGTTGCTACGATAATTTCAAATCTAATATATTTACGTATCATTTCATTTAAGTAAATGATTTAGTTTATTAATAATGCATAATGCCGAGGCTCAATCAATAAGATTTGCTTGTCGATACAATCAGATGCCTCCGACAAATCGCAAAATATGTAACTTTACCAAGTTTCAGTTACCAGTCAAATAAGCTCTAATAAATATCATCTTGATGGTTGCGTAAAAATAAATTGTTGCAATATCATTTATTATTAACAATAGTTTTTGTTGTATGTCGCAATAGGTACAATAATATTTTTGCAATAGTTTCAAATATATAATTTCTACGTAAACGATCCCATTTTCTGCATTTGTCTTTATGTACAGTATGAATTGATAATGTAAATTGTTGTAATAGATGGCAATACAAAATCCAATGAGACTGCGCGCGTGGTGGTCGTAAGCGCGTTGGACGTTACGTGCATCAGGCAAGAGGGCTGGCTGAACAATGAAGTGATGAGAGCGAAGTCCCAGCTGACGAGGGTGGAGGTCCTCCTCCTGCAGCAGTGCGTGCCCACCGAAGGCAAGTCGTACGCGGAGGCGTTGAGTCCGTTCAACGTGACCATGGGCATGGCGCTGGACCTGCGCGACGTGTCGTTGCTGCCCCCCGCGGCGCTGCGCGGCGCTGGCGACCTTGAGTTCTTCTTGGCGACAAATAACGAACTCGCCGCGCTACCTGCAGACCTGTTCGCGTACTCGCCGAAACTGGAGCGCATTGAATTATCGGATAACAGTCTTGAAACTCTTCCAAGGCAAGAAAAAATTAAAGTGATTTTTCAGCATTGTAGCATTCGGAGGGATGTGGTCTCTGTCAACCCCATGGGAAAAATGCGTCATGTATGTGCAAGTAATCCAGCAAATTTAATGACTGCGTAGATCTGATACTTTTATAGTCCATTAGTGATGCAATATACGTTTTATTCTTGGCTGAATGTGGTTAAAGGGGCCTGCTGCCCCTTTGACTCTGCCTACCCCTGCGGAGATTATGGGCGCGATGTTATGTATGTATGTAATTTTTCTTTTGTTTAGCAACGAGGCGATACAAAAGAGTTTTTGAAATATTATTATTATTTTACTGCTGATTCTTTAAATGAAAATATTTAATTTCGATTTCATATTTACCAAAAGTTATTAAATATTGGGATAGTCTAGGATAGTTTTCTACCGCAAAGATGGTTTCTGTCAGTTTGTTTGTCAGCAACTAGAAATGGTTTATTTCTGCAAGTAGATTTGTAACAAATTCTTTTGCACGTCACACTTTTCAACCTTACCAGCACCTCGACGTGAATGACCTGATGAGGTGCTGCAACAAACTCAACAGATAGCCTTTTTTAAAAACATATTTTACTTATCATACTAATATTATAAAGAAGAAAGATTTGATTGTTTGTTTGTATTAAATAAGCTTTGAAACTACTAAAAGAATTTGTTCAGAAGTGATGTCGGAAATAATACTCAGTGGTATAGTAATAACTTGTATTCACTAGTTATATCTCACAGACGTGTTCACTCCACTAATGCCGCACAACGACTGACTTTTAAATATCGTTGACCGTTAGCGGGCGCGTTCCGAAACCATACTTTTAAAACATGTTTAGTTAAACTTTATGAAATTCATACAATAAATAATATTAGTGTTATTTTTGCTAATAAATAATTAACAAAAGCTTACAGTCGGCCATTCTGAATTAACAGAGTCCTCTCGTTAAATATTGAATAACATAATATGACAATACAATTAGGCATCTCTATTAAAGTAATTAATATAATCACATTATCTTTGTTTTACATACTAGTATTGAATGTACTAATGAACAAATTAAAATCCTTATGCCATGTCCTAACTTATACATTTTCCGTTCGGCCATCTTATACAGTAATTGTTCCATCAATTAGCACATTATGTACATAATATATTTTAGTGGTGGCGATGACATTAAACTCTTAAGATTAAAAATAAAGTATAAACAATAAATAAGCGCTCAATTCCTTGACTTAAGTCTCATTGCGCTAATAAAAAAAAATACTATATACCTCAACTAAACACACAAAGAAATACAATAATATCCTTTAAATAAGAATTCATATTATTTTTATTATTAGATAATGCGTTATGTAATTTACACTCAAAATTGTCATGAATGACTCCAACGTGTAAATTACATCAAATTCATATCAAATCAATTCACTACAAAAGCGCTCAAATCATTGGCTAAACGCCTCCATGCGCAAAACATCATAATCATTTAAATCTAACACACTCATAATTGTCATAGACTCCATTGTGTGTAGATTTTCCATCAATTTCATGTTCCTTACCAGATAATCAAAAAAATAAGCACACAACACAATCAAATCCTAATTCTCATCAATTCATTTCATTTGCAATTTCATCAACTACTTCATCATCATCAACAGTCTCCTCTGCACTTCCTCTATCCAGATCTTTTGTAATGTCAACTGACTCTACATCAACTTCAACATTGTCTTTACCTACCTCATTTTCCTCTAAATCATCTGCAGTTGAGCTTCCCTCTTCAGAGTCGCTTAAATTTCCCCGAGTGAAGCTCAACCAAGGGTGTATTTTGTCTAATGAAACTATTCCCTTATATTTTCTATTCTGTTTCCGCGTTAGGGGCGTATCTTCAACTACATACCTATCCCTATCTAAGACTTTTACAATTCTGTATGGGCCTTGCAATTTAGCTAATAGTTTTCTAGATTGTCCATTATTACTTCCTACCTCTCGTTCGATCCTAACTAAGTCGCCCTCCTTGTATTTTCTTCCAACTATCCTATTTCTATCAAATTTCTCCTTTTGCCTTGATTGTTCCTCACAAATTTTTGAATTTACGTCCTCTCTTATTTTATCTAAATTTTCCTTAGGTGTTTCAGATTCGCCAAGATCAAGCAATGCAGATACAACCCCATCACTTTTGGCTCTTAAATTTATTCCGAATAGAACCTCAGCCGGGGTTTTACCAATGCCCTTATTAATTGTTGTATTAAGTCCCAGCTGAATTTCCTCTAAGTGAGTGTCCCATTCATTTTCTTTACTATTATGATTTTTAACCGCAAGAGATGCTAATATGGTTCGGTTATATCGTTCCACTTGTCCATTCGCTCTTGGCGTTGCAACTGCATTTAACACGTGTTTTATTCCGAGATTATTGACAAAATCTTTGAAACCTTTGCTTGTGAACGATGTACCTCTGTCACTAATAATTCTACTTGGTATTCCAAAGAGACTAAAATATTGATTTAATGCTTTAATAGTTGTCTTAGTTTTTGTATTCTTTACGGCATATAGGGTGATATACTTAGTATATGCCTCAATGATAACCAACAAGTAACAATTCCCTAATCTGCTTTTAACAAATGGGCCTAAATGATCCATATGTATTGTGTGAAAAGGTTTGTCAACCTTTGGTATCGGATGAAGCATCCCTTGTCTTTTTCCAGCTGGTATTTTATGGTAATTACATTCCAGATACGATTGAACATACTTTTTGACGAACTTTTTCATCCTTGGGAACCAATACAAAGATTTCAACTTCTCTAAAGTTTTCTCGACCCCAAAATGACCAAGCTCATCATGACATCTTTTAAGCAATTGCCACCTAAACCCCCTTGGAACTAACCACCTAAGTTGACTATCGACAATCCTATACACCTTACCATTCTTCAAACGAAAATTAATAAAAGTGTCATGTATTTTAGGTGTTTCAGGATCTTCTAGAATACTTTTAATTCGCTGAGCTTCGTCATCAACCCCCTGAATAGTCGTTAGCCAATCTTCAGTTTCCACGGCTAGAATATCGAATACAGGCTCTGGCTCGTTAGACTTTGGAATAGCATTTCTGCTTAGCGCGTCTACATGACACATACGATTACCAGGCCTATACTCGATACTACAGTCGTATTCTTGCAACTGAAGCCACCATCGGCCTATGCGAGGAATCATATCTCTTTTTGCTAGAGTGGCGCGTAATGCGCTACAGTCAGTAATTATTGTAAACTTTATGCCTAAGACATACACTCTAAACCTTTGTAATGAAGCTATGACGGCTAATGTTTCAAGCTCAAAGGAATGATACCTTTGCTCTTCAAGAGAAGTTTGTCTGCTATAATAAGCGACAGCTCTCCACCTACCCTCTTCGTCCTCTTGAAGTAACATCCCTGCTATGCCCGTTTTACATGCGTCGGTATGTATTTGAGTTTTAGAGTTTACACAATATAAAGCCAAAATAGGTCTTTTGACTAATTCAGATTTTAAAGTAACAAATGACTTTTCTTGCTCCGGACCCCACTCCCATTTGCTAGCCTTTTTTAATAATTTTGTAAGAGGGTTGGCAATCAAAGCAAAGTTTTTTACGAAACGGCGGAAAAAACTCGCAAGGCCAATAAATTGGCGTACCTCATGCTGATTAGATGGGCGTTTAAAATTTTCAACCGCTTCAGTCTTCTTTGAGCCAGGCCTAACTCCTTGTTTACTTATATTAAAACCTAAATAATCAATCTCTTTAGAGAAAAATACGCATTTTGACAACTTCAATGTCAATCCCGCATCTTTGATAAGATTTAATACCGTTTCCAATCGCTCCATCCCTTCTTCAATGCTATTAGCCGGAATTATAATATCATCCATAAATGCAAAAGCCTGATTTTTAATGTCTTTTAACATATGATTGATAGTTTTTTGAAAAACCGATGGCGCATTTGCCAAACCAAATGGCATACGAGTAAATTGGTATTGCCCATCAGGTGTGACGAAGGCAGTCTTGTCCTGTGATGATAGAGTGATTGGAATCTGGTAATAACCAGAAGCCAAATCAAGCGTTATAAAATATTCGTAACCGCCTAGTTGATCAATTTGATCTTCAATCCTAGGCAGGGGGTAATGCTCTTTTACAGTTTTGGCATTTAAAGCACGGTAATCAACGCAAAGCCGTTGATCACCTGTCTTCTTTTTTACCAAAAGGATTGGGCTCGCATATGAAGAGGTAGATTCAGTAATAACACCCGCATCTAACATCTCCTGAACCATTTCTTTTACTTTGTTTCTCTCTGAATAAGCTAATCTATACGGTCTATAAACAACCGGCGTAGTATCGTTTAACGTAATAGACATTTCTGTTAAATTTGTGAGTCCTAGATCTGATAGACTGAATGAAAAACAATATTTATATTTACTCAATAATGCCTCTAATTCGGACTTATCTTGTGCACTAAATCCCTCACCAGTCACAAGGCTGCTACATATTGAATCTTGCTCAACGTTTTCTAACTTTCTTATATTACGACCTATATTTTCTGCAATAATGCGTGCTCTTGTTAATAACTGCCCTGATTTTAATTTTACTTCGTGCGAGTTCAAATTAACTGCCATTACATATCCCTTACCTTTAGTCATCGTATAAAATCCGGGAAGTATAAAATAACTATTTAGACCTACATTTCTAATTGACTCACGCACATAAAGGTCTACTGTAATATTATCAGTAAGAGCCCGAACTGGCACCATATTTATAAAGCTAATCACAACATCAGAGTCTATAATTAAATCAATCTTTTCAAAACTTACTTTTTCAGCATTATCTCCAAAGTCGGGTTTCTTTTGGAAAATCAATCGATCATCTGTTTTAATCATAAATATACCATCTTGTTCGGTAAAGGTGTGTCCTATCAATACCGGATATTTAAGTAACTCGTCCGGTACGACTAATACTTCGACTAACGTCGCAACTGATTGCAACTGTATTTTAACTTTGGCTTTACCTACAGGCTCTATAATAGCATTTCCAAATCCCTTCAATGTCGGTAAATCATGTACACTGTGTGAAATATTCAATTTACTAAAATCACTTAATCTCATTAAGGTACTCTGACTACCAAGGTCAACATAACATGACATTGGTTCACCATTAACTATAATTGGCAAAACATATTTACTATCTAAATCACCCGTTAGCTTAATTTCTGATATCTGTTTATCTGTTTCTACACGCTTGTTATTATCCTGTATATTCCTTGATAACCGTTTACAATTAACACTCTGATGTCCAATCCGTTTACAAATACTACACGTCAGTAATGGTTTATTACATTTAAATGATGGGTGACCCAACTCATTGCAATTAAAACATCTTAAGATGCTTGATCTAGGATTATCAGTTTGAACATCAGAACGCCTTTTTGTAAACGTTGGACGAAATTGTTTCTCTTTGGAATCCTCTATCTTAATAGATTTAAAATAAGAAAGTAATTCTTCGGGCTGAGAATAATTTGCCGCTTGTGCTCCTAAACGCATACTTTTATCATCCAAACCATAGATAAGGCAGTCTACTGCCCGTTTTCCAGTTATATCGCATCGATTTAATAAATTTATTTTATGGTAGTAATAAGTTTCTAAAGTTTCGTTACTCCTAACCTTTCTATCTAACATCTCATGAAGAAGTTGAGCATAATTTTGGACAGTGGGAAACGTTTTAGTCAATTTGTCTTTCCAATCTGTCCAACTATGATTTAAAGAAGGTAAACCCTGGTACCAGATCTTAGCTACTCCAATCAATTTAGGTAAAGCGTAATGTAGTAATTGTGTTTCCGACCATTTGTACAAAGCTGCACATTCTTCTACCTTTGAAATCCATAAGTCAATAGTCTGCTCCTTATTAGCAGGGTCAAACTCGGGGACAGCATTTGTGGACATACTAAAATGATTTTGAGCCTGAGATGATGACGAAGATATTGTTTTTATTAAATCCATTACTTCCTGAATATTAAAAGTATGTTCATCTACAGTATTACGTTTATTTATCTTACTACCCTTACTATCCTTAATTTCGTTACGGCAACTATCATCACTTGTAGAACGTGAAGATTGACTTACAGTTTCATAGTGCATCCTCTTAAGTTTACGCCTCCTATGGTGGCTGCGACTGGACCTTCGTTGGTCCCTGCTACTGCTACTACTTCGCTGGTGCCGTTTCGTCCTCCGAGATTCAGCAGATGGATAACGCGTGCGCGACCGAGAGGGTCGCGATCTCTGCCCATCCTTGCGCCGCGATGTACTCCTGCGTTGCCTGCGACTACAGCGTTTTGGACTTTCGTCCCAGCTATCACGTCGTCGCGGCGAACGACCTCTCGACCTTGCACGGGTCGAAGAACCCGAGTTCACGCGCGACGGCCGTGAGCGCTGTGCACCCGAACGACTCCTCCTGTAACGCTTTCTTCGGCTGCGGTTGTACGGTGGCGTTCCTCCATCATGCGTTGCCTCTGGGCGTGCATTCTCATTAGAACCAGCACCCGTTTCCACACGATTTTTTGGCATATTTTAATCTGTAATCAGTTTGGGTGGGCAATTACTAACAGCAATTTAACAACATATTAATACCTGTTACACTCTCCAAAACTAAGATTTATAAATACGTAATCAGCTTTCGGTCAGAGGGTAGTTCCCATTCCATGGAAACCGTAAGTATATAACTTAATTTTTTTTTTTTTTTTTTTTTTTTTTTTTTTTTTTTTTTTTTTTTTTTGTGAAAAGTACCTTCCTCTTTTTGCCAATTTATGCACAATTTTATGCTGATCGGTTAAATAGGTACGGCGTGAAAGCTTAACAAACACATTAACAAACGAACTCACCCTCGCATCCGTAACATTAACTAGGATTAGGATACTTACCCAAAAAAAAATAGCTTATTCACTGACAAACTATTAACATCTAGAAATTATTATTAATTAATTGTATCTTAACTAAATGTTTACGGAATCTTAAATAAAATAAAACATTTGAAATATACTACTATTATGTACCTACATGTAGCTGCTCTACATATGCAACACTTATCAATCGACGCAGATTACTCAACTAATTTAATCATATCTTTCGATCTAGGTTTAAAGCAAAATGAAAAATACGTAAAATACACTCATTTACTCACCTCTTTAACGTTATTGTTATTAACGTTACCTGAACTTCTTGTGAATAGTGGACGTGTTTAGAATATTAAGTAATATTCCAGTTTATCCCACTTCTGAACTAAAAGAATTTGTTCAGAAGTGATGTCGGAAATAATACTCAGTGGTATAGTAATAACTTGTATTCACTAGTTATATCTCACAGACGTGTTCACTCCACTAATGCCGCACAACGACTGACTTTTAAATATCGTTGACCGTTAGCGGGCGCGTTCCGAAACCATACTTTTAAAACATGTTTAGTTAAACTTTATGAAATTCATACAATAAATAATATTAGTGTTATTTTTGCTAATAAATAATTAACAAAAGCTTACACTACTAGACCGGTTTGAAAAATTTTTTACATAACATAACATAACATCACGCCCACGATCCCCGAAGGGATAGGCAGAGTCGAAGGGGCAGCAAGCCCCTTCAACCACATTCAGCCAAAAATAAAGCCGGGCTGGGTCAGATGGACAATTGTGAACATTCTTTTTAAGTCCCATACCAACATGGGACAGTGGACTGGGTTGGATGGAAAGCTGTGAAAAAGGAGTGACAAGTGGCTAGCTCGTCGCCTACTTAGACACATACCCAAAAGCCCGTAAACCATTAGTCGCCTCTTACGACATGCTAGGCAAGAACCACAGTTGGCACATTCTTTTTTTTTGTCCCAGCTCAACATGGGCCAAGTCCCAGACCAACATGGGACTAGAAATCTTTTACTAGAAATTTTTTTTCACCAATAGAAAGCTACTTTATCAGCAAGTAACATAACCTATATTATATCTCCGTAGTCTCACTGGAACGGGAGCTACGCGGGTGAAACCGCGGGGCGCTGATAGTCTCTAATAATTTGTTTTATTATTTAAAATGTCCTAAACTTCACTGCGCATGCGAGCAGAATATCTTATCCAGCAGATTAACTAAATGGTGGCAATGCTATTAAAGTACTTGCGTTTGACATTTCACCAGCGGACTGTTCTCGAAGCTGCCAAAGCTGACCGTGCTCATCCTGACCAACAATAAGCTGACGGCGACCTCGCTGACCGCGCTGGCACCGCTCACCGCGCTGACAGAGCTACGCATCGATAGGAACCCACTCGGAGACCACTGCCAACCCGGTAACCACTTCTACAGCGGCTCCAAATATCAGCGTCCCATGGTGTAGTATTCATCACACGTTTCATGGGTGCTAATTAAATAAATAAATAAATATCCGACTACATCACATACATTGATCTGACTCCGAGGTAAGTAGCTTAAGCACTTGTGTTACGGATATCAGAAACAACAGAGGTATTACAAATATATACTTAAATATTGGATATTAACACCCAGACACAGAACAAACACAAGTATTTATCACACGAATGTTTGTCCTGTGTGGGGTTCGAACCCATAACTCTTGGCGCATCGGGCAGGGTCACTAGCGAATGAGCCATTGAGCTTGTCAAGTTGTCAAAATAATATAGTTTAGTTTTATATAGTTTCGACTGGCCCGTTGGTCGAGTGGTCAGAGACCCTGGCCACAAAACCAAGGGTCGCGGGTTCGAATCCCCCTAGGGGCAAATATTTCGTGTGATGAACATGGACATTTGTACTCGAGTCATAGATGTTTATAAACGTATTTAAGTATGTCTATCCGTTCACCTAGTATCCATAGCACAAGCTTATAAACTTAGTTTGGGACTAGGGAATTGGTGTGCCAGACTGAAGAATTTATTATTATTATTATTAGTTATACCTGTTGAATGTGATATCCGTAAGCAACGTAGCTCGAAATCAGATGAATTTATGTTATGTTGTGTGATATTAATATTTATTTATTTACTATCTACACGAAGAGTAGAGCTTGTATGAAAAGGATTATGAATGTTGAAGAGGCGAGTGAGGTGTGTAAGGATCGTGCCATATGGCGTTCGGTTCTCTCTGCCTACCCCGATAGGGAAGTGGCGTGAAGTTTAGTTAGTTAGTTATTTATTTTTTATCTACACGAAAGTATTTCTTACCTGTTTTTTTTTTTGGGGAATCTCCCAAGAGCCTTCACCCTTTTGGGGAAACAGAGGGCGGTGTGTCGGACTCGAACCGACTAAAACCGGAGGAGCCGGTATCCACACTTCTAGGACTGGCTGGCAAGACACCAGTCGCGGCCCACCTCGAGGTCCCTCTTCGCTTCAGCCCTGGGTAGTCCAAATCCTGGGGTTTTATAGACCAATATGGGACGAAACAGGATTTTTAGGATACAAATAAAAATATTATTTGTATAAATTCTTCTGCAGAAAGGCATTCAGTACTCTCTGCCTACCCTGTTAGGGAAATGACCTGAAGTAGATGGTTAATTTTTTTTGTGATTATCAGGAAAGGACACTTCGGTGCTGGCGCCGCTAAAGAACCTGGAGTATGTGGACATGTCGGAGACGCAGGCGACGCGCGTGTGCAGCGACTGGGTCTCGAGCATGCGCAGCCTCACTCGCTTCAACTTGGCCCAAAACTCGATCAACTCAATCTCATGCTCGCAGCTGAGCGGGAAGGCGTTCTTCGTCAACGATTCGCGGATCGAACTAAACAAAAACCCGCTGACACACATCGACTGTTTGAGCACAGACTACACTTCTGCCAATTCAGATAATTCGATTGTATTCGAAAAGGTTTGCTGAGACAGACATTTTTTGTCGACCCAAGAGGAAAGGGTTAAAGCTCTCATTCTCAACCTCTTAGCGTTATGGCCCGTGCTTGGTCAGTTTTGCTTAGACCATCTATTCTTTCTTTGACAAGCTCGATGGCGCATTCGATAGTGACTCTGCCCCATGCGCCAAGAGTTGTGGGTTCGATCCCCACCTAGGACAAACATTCGTGTGATGAATACTTGTGTTTGTTCTGTCTGGGTGTTAGGTAATATCCAATATTTAAGTATATATTTGTAATATCACTGTTGTTTCTGATATCCGTAACACAAGTGCTTAGGCTACTTACTTCGGAGTCAGATCAATGTATGTGATGTCGTTGAATATTTATTTATTTATTTATTATCAAAGCTCCCTGGGGCTCCGTGAAGTCTTTTTGGGGGGTTTACGAAAATAGGTTCTGTTGATAATTAATGAAATACTAATAACTAACAGACTAAACTACACGCCACTTCCCTAGCAGGGTAGGCAGAGGGAACCGAACGCCAAATGGCACGATCCTTACAGTGGTAATATAAGGCTCCAGGGTATAATATGACGTGCCAACGACGACGCAGGTTCGATACTCTACGCCCGGACTGCCGCCCGGGCCCGAATTACAAATAAATCGGTGTTTGAGTGTTCAAGCGTTCCGTACAATACTCCTCTTTCCAAAAGGGGTCCGTAGCCAAAAAAGTTCATAATTACTATGCGTCCTGTGTTGGTCTGGGACTATAAAAGAATTTGCCAACTGTGTTTCTTGCCTAGCATGTCGTAAAAGGCGACTAATGGTATATCGGGTTTGTGGGTTTGTGATTATTTAGGCGACAAGCTAGCCACTTGTCACTACTTTTACACAATTTTCCATCTAACCCAGCCCAGTTTTATTTGGCTGAATGTGTGACTGCCCCTTTGACTCTGCCTACCCCTTCGGAGATCACGGGCGTGATGTTATGATGAATTACAATGCGACTGCTGATCCGATCCTCGTGACCCATAGATAGGGGAATCAGGCAATTTGTAGAGAATGTTTAGAGTTGATTACAAAGCTTTCAAGTAATACAAGCTATTAGAACTATTTAGCTTGAAGTTAGGTCAATGTATGAGATGTTGTCTGATATAATTTTTTTACATTTTTGTATAGATACACATAAGTTCTTAAAGTGGAATGTAACTAGCGTTATGAGCAAAATGAGTGGAAACAGAACCAGATTTATCAAAAGGTGTATGTCAGGATCGTAGCAAATGGAAGTACGTGATCTCTGCCTACCACCATGGGGAAAAGGCGTGACATTATGTATGTATGTATATATTTATTTACATACATACATAATGTCTAGCCCGTTGTTTGACTGGCCCGTTGGTCGAGTGGTCAGAGACCCTGGCCACGTAATGGAGAGTCGCGGGTTCGAATCCCGCTAGGGACAAATGTTTCGTGTGATGAACATGGACATTTGTACTCGAGTCATGGATGTTTATAAACGTATTTAAGTATGTCTATCCGTTCGCTTAGTATCCATAGTACAAGCATAAGCTTAGTTTGGAACTAGGGAATTGGTGTGTCGGTCTGAAGAATTTATTTATTTATTCATTATTATTTATTACTTAGTAAAACACCCACGAGATATAACCGTTTTAAGCAAATGTATCTTTCTCACAATAATATAATTTTCTATGCATATATTTCCCGTAACACAAGTGCTTAAGCTACTTATCTCGGAGTCAGATCGATCGACGTAGTCTGATATTTATATCCGTTGTACGACACGATCGAATTTAACGTCACATGCAATATCGGATCTCTCATGTTTAACCGATAACTTTGAACCTTTACAGCTTGGTCAGTAATAAAGATGCAAAAAACTTCTTTCAAATTTATTTACTTGTGTTATAGCAGATTTCAACGAACAAATAAAAAGAAGTCTTGCATATTCTCTGTTAATATGAAAGACATGGTTTAAAATAAGTGAGTAAAAAATATATTTGCAACCAACAGCAACATATGAGTTGGTAAACGGAAGGTGCATAAATTACTCATGAAATGCAAAATGAGCAATCAAAATTGTAAAATATTAAAATAACAAAGAAAACTCAATTAATTAGCACAGGCTGGAAATTCCAAATAAACTGTAGCAATATAAAACGGATAACATATTGTAGCCTCTCGCAGACCACTGCTGTTCCTAACATGAGGTCCGTGGACCAGCACTTGTCTGCGGACCACAACTTGCATTATCGCTTGCCAGATGGAGCTGTGGCTGGACCGGCCGGCTTGGTGCGGATGCAGCCTCTACTGGCTCATCAAGACGATGAATGCTCGCCACGTCCAAGTTGTCATGAGCCACAACCAGAACCAACCCTGCGAAAACAAGTTTGAGGATTGCGAGTATGCGCATTGAAAAATTCATTAATTTATTATAAATATTGTATTTAATTTGTATTTTTGTTTTATTGCATACGAGCTGACCTAGAAAACTTCATATCGCCCTGTGCTTGGACTTTTCATCAATGCTTCGATTCTCAGCGCAACTTATTTCATTGTTTCTTTCTTCATACAATAACATTATCTTCCTAGCGTTATGTCCCGTGCTTAGACGGGGTCCGCTTAGACCATGATCCGGGATGTAGCGAGTCTGGTAATTACATTGAAGCGACTGCCGATCTGATAGGGGAACCAGAACATTTTTGGATCATGGTTACAAACTAAAATTGTTTTGGGTTTGCAGGTGAACGCGATGTTTTCCTTTACCGATTTTTCAAATACGTTGATAGATTTGAAAAATCCAGAGGTAGGTGCCCGGGTTTCAACTCGCACTCCTCGGTTAAGAGGCGCGTGTCCTTACCATTGAGTTACCACCGCTCCTCTTACAATAACAAACGCAACAAGAAAAGAATTAGCGAAATTGCTCCAGCCGTACACGCGGGATGTCATGGCTAAGTAAAATTAATATTGATATCGTTGTTAGAGCTAAATTCTGTAAATACATACTAACACGATTGCACGACGAAAAAGTTCCAAAATATTCTCAAAGTAGATGTTTTTCTGTTCTCATAATTTTAAGTACAGGAAAACATTTAAGAACTAAATATAATATGACCTTCTACTGCTATTTACACTATTTAATTATCACTAATTAAGACTAAATAACTTAACACCCACAATCCTCATAAGGTTAGGCGGAATCTAAGGATCAGCAAGGCTCTTAAACCAGTTTCATATATAGGAGTGCCCCAGGGCTCAATATTGGCACATGTTCTTTTCATAATTTATATAAATGATCTTACACATTTCTTTCCAAACTGATAGAAGGTATCAAGTTTTGATTGCTAAAAAAAAAATTTATCTTCTGAATCTTTTAAAAATCCATAGTTTGATTGATTGGTCCAAAATGTTAATACCTCTAATCTGCGAAATTATTTTATAGATTTGAACCTATACCTCTAAACTACGACAATCTCACTTTTTACTTCAATTAAGCATAGACAAGCAACTTGTAGTCCAGTCAATAGAGCCTTAACTTTGCCATTTTGAGTTGAAACGATGGGACTAACGGGAAAATTTGCGTGAGTACTAGATATTTAATACTCCAAAAAGTCAGGTCTCTGCCTCATCAGGTTAACTAAAGAAAAGGGGGCGAAAGATTGAAAAAAGCACTTTTTTGTAAATAACTCATAAATGGTTCAAAATATCGAAAAATGTTTCAAGTAAAAGTTATAGATAATTAAATTTCCTATAAAAAAGGTGAAGGATCCCATTCGCAAACTCGTGACCCTGTAACTAATCATTGCAATCTCAAATCGACAGGGACTTCAAGCAATCTAAGTGTTTGCAAGAGGAAATTTCCTAATTCGTAGGGAGGAGCGTGCTTAGGTTACGTAATTTTCATGCTACATTGATAAACATTACGAGCACAAATTCTCATTTCATATTTTTTTTATTGAAATCTCAGCCGTGTCTAACTTTAAATTCGTTTCAAATTGAATATGGATTAAAATTAAATCAAATAATTTTATTGCAATAGGTAAACATACAGAGATAGGTCTTAAGTTTAGATTGTTCTGCTACAATTTGCCAGATAGGTG
This sequence comes from Glyphodes perspectalis, assembly GCA_951394215.1. Classification (NCBI taxonomy): domain Eukaryota; kingdom Metazoa; phylum Arthropoda; class Insecta; order Lepidoptera; family Crambidae; genus Glyphodes; species Glyphodes perspectalis. The sequence goes on from OX596227.1 coordinate 53,924, forward strand.
GCAAATTGTGGCCTATCTCCTACTCCACCTAAGCTAATATTTCTTATATTATTATTATAGCTTTGTGCACTCCACTCCTTCTCCATATAAAATTAACTTGTGCCAAATCTCATACTGCTCCGTCCGCGTAATTCTCATAAATAGGGGTACCAAGTTTCTGATTCACGTATTAATATATAGATATATAAAACAAACTTGAGTTTGTTCGAACATTATTACTCTCGAGAACGGCTGGAACGATTTGATTGTCTTTGATGTCTCAAATTTGTTTCCGTCCCGAATAGCAGAATAACAATAAAAAAAATACATAAAACTCAATTTGCGGATTATTTTGTATTTTAGATTAAAAAAAAAAAGAATAATGCCAGTAATAAAAAAGGATTGATTTATTGATTATCAAATATTTATGCGTGGGATCAGAAATTTATTTTGTGGCAACTAAAGATATCAAGCCCTTAAAAAGTTTTTGTTTCATAAAATCATGTCTGGTCAGTCACATACATTTTAGATTTCGTATAGACTTGACACAGATGGATGTCGCTACAGGCATCATTTAGACTGATTGAGAGATAAAAACGAATAAAAACGTTATTATTTCACTTTTAAAAATGCTTTTTTCATAAAATAAGCTATTTACGTCATTTCTTAGAATAATTTATTAAATTTAGGTGAAAAACATGTTTATAAAGTAATTTCTTCAGAAGCAAACCAAAATAATCTTTGTTTTAAAACCATGAATTTTACACAGATGGCGTATTATTATTAAGAAACCTTCCTGACAAACAGACTAAACTTTGCTGTAGTTCCAATTACTCACCACTGTCGCTGTTCTCGCGCGAGTTATAGCAGTAACTTTTCAAGTATGGGCAGTGACCCTCTGTTGTTCGTAGTATATTATTACACTGTGATAAAATCACAGAGGTTAGAAAGTGTATTTCGCATTTGTATTAGTGACGTAAAAGCACAGAACTACAAACCGTTGCAGCGTTGTGCTTTAGACTACAGCCACAGACTACAGCGGACGCGTCATTTTTGGTAGTGGGGATTGCGTACTGGGTCAAAATCACGAAGGTGGCAAATTCTGAATTCTATTTTGTGATGAAAAAACCTAGAAGCTATGACTTTGACGATTACCCTAAATCATCACTAAACTTGTGTTTTAACAATATTTACGTTGGCAGAGCACAGATATAATTACTTTTCTTGTTATTTTATTTTAAAAGCGCGCTGTCACTATAAACTAACATTCCGGGAACGTTATTGCGAGGCTCATAACAGTGTTAAAAATAATTGTATTTTTATTTTTTTACCTTGTACGATAGCGGAGGTAGTATAGCTAATAATATTAAATTATAAACCTTCAACAAATTATGAAATTAACACCTTTGTTAAGAAAATACCACTATAAATACAGTTACGTGTCCATTTTAAGTTATCAAATTGTCAAAATATGCGAATAACGCTAAGTTACATTTAAATAAATCAGCGATAGGTATAGAAACTCGGGCTGTTTTTATAATTACCAGGGTTTTTTCTAAACACCTAAAGTTATAATAACTTTTCTGTGATTTTAGTAATGTTCCCGGAAATGATGAGGGTGTTCTCGAAATGATGCGTGTGTTCTCTGAATGACTATATGGATATGATCAGGGTTTATTTAAATAACAAGCAAAAATTTTATAAGTAATTCTTATTTATTTATTTCTCTTATTGTTTATTCTTACCGAACTTTTAATCTCACTTATCTTAAATCACTTCGTGGTGTTTTAATTGATGAACACAGCCAAGCAGGTACACTGCTTAATAATCATATTTTAAACTTTTATGTTGTTGGTAATAATAATCAGACCAACTAAACAAGAAATATAGCTCTTTAGCTAACTTCTAATTAAACTTTCAAACAAAAACAAGCTATCATAAATCACAATAATTAAACAATGAATAAAAATAAAATGTTCAAAACTTTGGTAAATAAAGAAAAAATCATTATTTTTTTTCAAAAATATCAATATTAGTCTCAAAGTAATACTCTCTAGTGTTTTCTTTTCTTTTTCTTTTCTTTTCTTTTTTAATGCCGTTTTTCTTCACAAAGTCTCTTTTACCTGGACACATTCTACTGACATATCTCTTTCGAAAAACTCTAACTTTTTGACGAACTCCCGGCTTCAAAACAACCTCCCGAGTTTTGGCGTCAGATTTGAAAACATTTGTACTGCTCTCTTTTGGTAAAAACTTCTTTGCATATGAAGCAATTCGTATTGCCTCACCTTAGTTCCACCAACACATTATTGGAAAACCTCCCTTTCCTTAGATTTTTTTTCAAATTAGTAGCTTTATCTTGTAATAATTGGGAAGTCAGTACTTCGTTAAATAAAAGATTCTTACGTACTTCTGGGGGTACGTCAACGTTTTGTAACAATGCACCAACTTTGCTGTTAGGAGATGTAGGTACCGGGCCTTTCTTTTCTTTTCTTTTTTCTTGTCTTCTTAGCCTTTTATTTAAAGTTTCATATTTACTTTTAATTTTAGTAATGATTTTCTCTTGTTGTTTTATTTTACAGTATGCTTTGGCTCTATCTTTCCGCACAATTTGTCTTCCAACAGTTTTTCTCACAGATGGTATTGCAACAAAATCATCATCGGAGTGTGGCGGTGTATTGTTTACTATAACTGATGATGCCTTTTTCTTTCTTCTATATTTTTTTGACGCTTCCAGATTTTTCTTTGCTTGTGTTTTTCTCGCTCAGTTATCTGACTAATGTTTTTAATTTTCTGTTCAGCTTTTTTTCTCTGATAGTAAGCTCTGTCCTTAGCCCTTTTAATCTCTTTCTCTTCCTCTGTCATCTTATCTAAAAATTTCCTTTTTCTCGCATTAGATTTTTCTCTTTGGCGCAGATAAGCCGAACTGTTTTTTTTCTGTTGCTTTTTCGGAAGTATTTTATTTTTTTCAGCCTTATTAGACTCCATACTACTGTAAAAATAAAGTTAAACTATTGAAAACTTTATTAATACAACATACACTTTATTAATAGATAAATTGTGTAATATATATCACTCCGGTAATCAAATCGTCATTTCGTGAACATCATCATCATTACGGGAACGGTCCATCATGTCCGGGAACGATCTCGAAATGATCGTTCCCGAAATGACTTTTTCAAATATACGCGGCTTTTTTGAAATGACAGCCATATTTGACGGTAATAATAATCCGGTAAATGTAAAATATTTGAGGTTAGTGTTTGTTAAACAACACTGTAAAACGTACTTTATCAATATTTTGAGGTGATAAATCCGTTCCTGTAATGACGACCTATTGATGTACGCTCTGTAAATAATGAATTGAAAGATACTTACCACTTATTTTAATTTCTTTTGGCGAAAAACACTTATGACAGCCACTTCGTATAAAATTCTCGTACAACTGACACGATGACATTCAAAGGTTATGTTCAAAAATGGAACTATTTTCTCGCAATATAAACTGCGTTCACTGAAATGATTCTTACATTGTCGGACATAAGTATTTGGCTTATTTTTCTTTAATTATTATTTTTTCTTTGATAATACTTGTAATAACTTGATACTAGATACAATTGAAAATCAATAAGAAATAATAACCATTAAATTTATTGAATTTTAGGATTATTTCTGGTACAAGTATTTAAAGAATTGCTACTTAGGACGCGTTCTCGGAATGATTTTTTGTGCTTATTTCTCAAAAAAAATTCGAATATATTATACTTTTGAAGTATATTACTCGATGTACGGTTCGTTTAAACATATTTAAACACTTAGCAATGCTAATATGTAAAAAAATATATAGAATTTAGGGAGTTATTTGCTGGCAAAGCGAATTTTCCACCTTCGTGATTTTGACCCTACTATACGGGCTGAAACGGCTCGACCGATTTTTGTGGATTTGGTAGGTATGAGTTCGTTAAGTATTTTTCACCCCCCATTTTTATCTCGACTACTAGGCGGTACGAAGTTCTCCGTGACAGCTAGTCATACTAATATTATAAAGAGGAAAGATGTATTTGATTGTGTTGGATAGGCTCCGACACTACTGGACCGATTTAAAAGATTCTTTGACCAATGGAAGCTGCTTTGTCAGCGAGACATAAGCCATATGGAACGGGAACGACGTGGATGAAGCCGCAGGCACTAGTAGTACTCAATAAAACAAAAGTATGTCGGAATCACCGCGATACCAGCGCCATCTTTATTGACAGAGTAATAAGCGGAACGCCAGCGTTGCCTAGCGACGCTTAGCAGAATCTACGATGTAGCTGTCGACGAGAGGGAGCTCACTTTCGACTCATCACTCTCAGGCTGTGAACCTCTAGAAACTGCCGCGTTCCCTTGCGATGAGTGGTTTATTGCAGAAAAGTGAAGTATGCCTTCTCCGACAAGTATAGATTCAATATATTATGGATTAATCAATTCTCAATGAGCAGCCTCGCATTTGCTAGACTTGTTTTCGCAGGGATCGTTCTGGTTATTTCCCACAAATACTTGCAAGTGGCGAGCGTTCATCGACTTGACGAGCCGAGCAGAGGCTGCAGACGCACGCGGCCGGCCGGTCTAGCCTCACCTCTGCCTGACGAGAGACGTCATGGCAGCGTGGTGTGGTCGCAGACAATGCGGCCACGCCGCGATTACGGTTTGTGAGGCAACAATATAAGAGTCAATTTGGCTACTTGACTCAAAAACTTTATTAAATTAATCTACTGAAATCCGATAGTGAAAAATTTAACGTATTTTTTATTATAATATATAAAAAAATACGTTTAAGTTATTTTTTTCATACCGAAAATGTCGGAGATACAGCGCGGTTTCAAATTCCACGTGACGTCACTAGTTTCGTAAGATTTTAGGGACTAGTGACGTCAAAGCGCCCCACTCCAGATCTTTGTAGCGCTGTATCTTGCCAGTCGAGATGTTTCCTTGAGATTTCATCTATACAAGATCATTTGTTACAGGATCAGGAGCAAATGAACCAAGCAAATGAAATGAAATGAAATGAAATGAAATGAAATGAAATGAAATGAAATGAAATGATCTTTATTTACGTAGGCTCAAATAAGCACTTATAAATCGTCAGTACATACAAATGAAAATAAAAATTTACCACCGGATTCGGAAAGTAGCTTCTACCGAGAAATGAAATTTATTAAACCCCGTTATCTATATATTTAAAAAAATAACCTCTATTTCTTCTGGTCACGTTGTAACTTGAGAACGGCTTTACTTATTTCGCTAATTGTTTTTTAGTTGTATTTGTTATTATAAGGTGAAGGTTCTTATTAAGGAATAGATAGCAAAAAAATTCGCGGAAAATAACAAAAAATGCTATTGAAAATCCGAGAACGAGGCGTTACGAAGTGCGCCGGGTCAGCTCGTATCAAATAAAACAACAATTTTACTGCAATACTTATTTTTAAAATAATAAATGAACTTTCAATGAGCGGCCTCGCATTGTCTAAACCTATTTTCGCAGGGATCATACTCGTTGTTGCGCATACGCACTTGCACGTGGCGAGAGTGCATCGTCTTGATGAGCCAGTACAGGCTGCAGCCGCACGTGGCGGGCCGGTCCATCCACAGCTCCATCTGACGAGAGATATATGTACCAGCATAAGCGCGCGCAACACAGTTTATAGTAATTATTTCCAGCCACAGATTGGGAACCACAGGTTGACTTGACTAGCTCGATGGCGCATTTGGTAGTGACTCTGCCCTATGCGCCAAGAGTTGTGGGTTCGATCCCCTCCCAGGACAAACATTCGTGTGATGAATACTTGCGTTTGTTCTAGGTCTGGATGTTGATATTTAATATTTAAGTATATATTTGTAATACCGCTGTTGTTTCTGATATCCGTAACACAAGTGCTTAAGCTACTTACCTCGGAGTCAGATCAATGAATGTGATGTTGTGGGATATTTATTTATTTATTACAGGTAAGGAACGTCAGTGGTCACGATGCACCAAATTTGTTACGAAACGGACATTAAAATTTTATTCGTTTTAAATTATTTAACTGAAGGATGGGGCAGAAATTAATCAAATGGAAGCGTGGGCGTCTAGATTTTTCATATCTATGAACGTATTTATACCACCAGCTCAAGAGTGAAGGAAAACGTGATGAACCCTTTACATCCAAACAACTACAGAACCATGCCGCTAATTGTCTGATTCCACTATCTAAGGGTCACGAAGGTCAGATTCAATGTTTAAGCGGACCCCGGCTGAGCACGGGACATGACGCTAAGAAGACGAGCATGAGGGCCCTAAGTCCCTCCCCCTTTTTTTGTACTTGAGGAATGCCTTTACGCACCGCCCAAGTAGACCTGAGTAAGAGCCTACAAGGGTGTGTCGGGCTCGGAACCGGCTGGCAACACCGGTTCCCCTACCGACTAAACCTCCAGGCTGCCATTCTTCGGGCGCTGAACGCAAAACTAACGGGATCCCCACTAAGCCCTTCACCCTGGGTCAACAAAAATGTCTGTCTCGCCAAACCTTTGTGAATGCAGTCGCATTATCCGAATTGTCAGGAAGGACGTCTTTGCTCGAGCACTCGATGTGTGTCAGCGGGTTGTTGTTCAGTTCGATCCTCGAATTGTTGACGGACGCGCTCACGGCCAGCTGCGAGCACGAGACCGACTCGATCGAGTTGTGGGTGAACACGAAGCGAGTGAGGCGGCGCATGTTTGGCAGCCAGTCGTCGCACACGCGCGCCATCTCCGTCTCCGACATGTCCAGATACTCCAGGTTCTGCAGCACCGCCAGTTCCGAAGTATGCTTTTCTGATCATCACAAGAATTTATACAAATAAAAGTATCTTAATAATATGGCGTTCGGTTCTGTCTGTCTACCTCGCTAGGGAAGTGGCGTGAAGTTTTAGTTAGTTAGTTGAAAATCCGATATTAGGCTGGGACTTAAAAAATAATGTGCTAACTGTGTTTCTTGTCTAGCATGTCGTAAAAGGCGACTAATGGTATATGGGATTTTGGGTGAGTGATTGTGTAAGCGACGAGCTAGCCACTTGTCACTACTTTTTCACAATTTTCCATCTAACCCAGCCCAGTTTTGTTTTTGGCTTAATGTGGTTAAGAGACTCAGCTGCCTCTGACTTTACCTACTATCTGTGACGATACTCTGTGATTATACAATTTTTTTTATCTTTGGGCGGGCTGGATACTCCAGAAACACTTGACACACCCGGTAGCTTGTTGTGAGGAACGGAGTAGCTTGTGACGTCACGAGGCGTACACTAACCTGCTGAGATTTTTGAGAACTTAACAACTCTCCGCGCCTGAAATTCCTAAAGGAATATGCGTAGTCCAAGAAGCAATGAGAAGTTCATTGCTTCTTGGAAATTAAAACACTTCTCTTAAAACACATTTAGCCAAAATTCGAGATAGTTTAAATAAAAAGAAGTGACAAGTGTCTATCTCTTTCGAACATTTTCACAAATCTAATTATCCAATAGACCATTAGTCGCTTTACGATGTGCTAGGCAAGGAACACGTGAAGACATGTGGAGTAGCCACGTAGAAGTGTTTACCGGCGTGGCAGTGGTCAGTGATCGGGTTCTGGTTGATGCGTAGTTCCTTCAGCGAGGTGAGCGGCATCAGCGGGCCCAGCGAGTTGATCCTCAGCTGGTTGTTGGTCAGGATCAGCGTGGTCAGTTTCGGCAATTTCGTGAACAGCCCGCTAAAGAAATGTAAAGGTTAAGTTTCCTCCAATAGCATTGTAACCTTTTAGTTGCTGACAAGCAAACGTTGTCTGCAGATACCATCTCTACGGTAGAAAATCATCCTAGACAATCCCAATATTAAATATTTTTTGGTATATACGAAAAACGAAATAAGGGTTAAATATTTTCATTTAAAGAATTGTTAAAACAAAAATACAATGGTATCTCAAAAACTCTCGAAGTTACAAGCTTTTTATGTTGCCTCGTTTCATCCTCCTGTCGTTATGTCCCATGCTTAGACGGGGTTTGCTTAGACCATGATCCAGGATAAACGCGAGTCTGGTAATTACAGAGAAGCGACTGCCGATCGGACCTTCGTAACCCTAAGATAGGAGAACCAGACAATTTTTGGGATCATGGTTACAAATCCAAAGTTGCGTGGCTTTGCAGGTTTCTTTACGATTTTTTTCCTCACCGCCCAATAAATAGTATTTCCTAAACAGTTTGCTAAACAAAAAAAAATACGTTGGCAATTTTTTTTTGTTTCAATAAATTTAAATTATCTATTGCGACATACGGTAATGAAATTTGCTGACTTACTCGCACATACATATGTACATGATGAATACCTTCCATGGGGTAGACGGAAATCACACAATACTAAAAAAAAAATGCTACTTGCTATGGAAAATATAGGATGAAGTTTCCAGATAGGTCGATGTGTGTTAGATTCGGCGAGTATTTGAACAGATCTACAGGCAGATGATATAATCCCGAATTGATTGCTATGAATTTCTTAACGTTTTCGCCGCCGATCATCGCCTTATAGTTTATATAAGACTTTGGTATATCGCGAAGTTCCAGCGTGTCGCCGATGATTATGTTGAACAATTTCAGGATCTCCGGGTACGACTCCAGGCCGGACATGCAGTGGTGCAGAAATATGTAATCCACCCTTGTCGGCTGGTCCTTCGCCGTCATCCCTTTACCGAGCAGATTGAAGGGATGGTTGATGCACGTAATGTCAATCGCGCTTTCGTACGCCATGCTCTCAGTCTCATTGGATTCTGTAATGTTGCCATCAATGTTAACACAATTAACATGACTGTATCGATGCATACTGCACATATATATAAATGCAGAAAGTGGAACAACAACGAAAATGCATAACATACATTATTCCCATGTTGGTCTGGGACTTAAAAATAATGTGCCAACTGTGTTTCTTGCCTAGCGTGTCGTAAAAGGCGACTGATTTTATATCGAGTTGTGGGTATATGATTGTGTAGACAACGAGCTAGCCACTTGTCACTACTTTTTCACAATTTTCCATCTAACCCAGACCAGTTTTGTTTTTGGCTGAATGTGGTTCAAGGGGGCTGCTATCCCTTTGACTCTGCCTACCCCTTTAGGAATTATAGAATATGTAATGTAAACATATTTAATTATACATATAATATAGAAATCAGGTGTTGAAATTGGCCGGACCAATTGTGTTTACGTGCAAACAATATTTTTCATATTATTGCAACATACAGATTAAATAATTTTACAATAATTTCTACGCAACCATCAAAATGGATTTATAACGTAACAAGTGACTAAAACTTAAACAACTCAAGAGTGTTGTAAGAAGAAAGAAATGCTGTGCAATCAGTAACAGATCTCACCGGAGGCTGCTGCAGCGAACAGCGCGCACAACCACACAAAGACACTCGCGCGCATGGCCGGGGCTGAACAGAGTATACAGCGAGATGCGCACGCGCCTTGTTTTATAACAGAACTCTAACTCGTATTCAATTTAATATTAATTTTATACCAAGCCCAAATTCGCAATAAAAGACCGTGACATAACAATTTGTTCTCATAAGATGGCTCGATTTGACAAGCTCGATGGCACATTCGGTAGTGACGCTGCCCCATGCGCCAAGAGTTGTGGGTTCGATCCCCACCCAGGACAAACATTCGTGCGATTAATACTTGTGTTTGTTCTGTGTCTGGGTGTTAATATACAATATTTAAGTATATATTTGTAATACCACTGTTGTTTCTGATATCCGTAACACAAGTGCTTAAGGTACTTACCTCGGAATCAGATCATTGTATGTGATGTAGTCGGATATTTATTTATTTATTTAAGACTAGCTGTGCCAGCGGTGTCACCCGCGTTTATGGTTAATATTAGAAAGACTATTTCCGTCATACATGATTTCTATGTAACTTTAACCATTAAGGCTGCACACGCGACGGAAGCTTAAAAAATGGAGTAACTTCTCCCGTTTTCCCAATATTTCCCTTCACTACTCTGCTCCTATTGATTGTAGCGTGATGAAAAGTATACTATCCCATCAAAAACAATACTTGTCAAAAAAACCAAGTCTCGCAACTCAGTTCTTCTACGGTAAAAAGTTGTGAGATCCATGTAATACCAAGTCGGTTATTAAATATTCAGTCTCTACTTAAGTGACTTTCTGTCTTAATACGTCCAGTCCCTAAGACCACGATCGTGGTCCATAACAATTGAAAATCAATTGTGTCTGGAATCTCCGTACTCGAAGCGTTAAGTTGTTACGTAATAATTAGCAGCATCTTATAGTGATGCATATCAATATTAAAAATCTTTAACGTTTTATATAAATATATTGAGACTCGGCCATCGCATGAAAACACGTGTAAATTAATTTATTTATGAACTGTGGTTCTTGCCTAGCATGTCGTAAAAGCGACTAATGGTATATCGGGTTTTGGGTGTGTGATTGTGTAGGCGACAAGCTAGCCACTTGTCACTTCACTACTTTTTCACAATGTTCCATCTAAACCAGCCCAGTTTTATTTTTGGCTTAATGTGGTATAAGGGGCATGCTGCCCCTTTGACTCTGCCTACCCCTTCGGGGATTACGGGCGTGGTGTTATATGTATGTACATGTATGCAATTAGATAAAACTAATCGCATAATGAAAACAATAAAGTTTAACAAACACAATTGCTTGCTTTTTGTAGCAATAAATCAAGCCAATTAAACTTTTCAGTTATGTCGATGGGGTAGGCAGAAAGAAACCGAAAACCGAATACCATATATTGTCACTTAGCTTTAAGCAAAGCAAATAAGTTATTCGTAACACCATCATACCATTAGTTTACCAGCAATGTTTATTTTTCCATGCAATCGAAAGCTTTGGACAGATCGAACAAAACTCCAACGGCAACTCGTTAGTTCTTCATGCTTTAAATTAATGTTTGGCGGATATTCCTGGGGGCAGTATATCTATTTGGTTCTTCAATCACAGTTATAAAATGGATGTGCCAAGCAGAGTTTTATTCAGTGTGGCTAGTTAACAGCTCTAAAATTGGTCATATATATAAATACATACACAAACATAACACATGCACACAATCCCCGAAGGGGTAGGCAGAGTCAAAGGGGCAGCACGCCGCTTTAGCCACATTCAGCCAAATTAGTCATATTATCTATACTTATAATAAATCTGTAGAGAGGTCAATTCCGTACATGAAATATATTTTCAAAATAACTATCAGGGGGTGATTAGTGATCGATACTGATGCCAAAAATGCAATCAGTAAAATTTTTGTCCGTCTGTCTGTCTGTCTGTATGTTCCTTATAGAAACAAAAACTACTCGACGGATTTTAACGAAACTTGGTACAATTATTTTTCATACTCCTGGGCAGGTTATAGTATACTTTTCATCACGCTACAATCAATAGGAGCAGAGTAGTGAAGGGAAATGTTGAGAAAACGGGCGAAGTTACTCCACTTTTTAAGCTTCCGTCGCGTGTGCAGCCTTAATGGTTTAAGTTACATAGAAATCATGTATGACGGAAATAGTCTTTATAATATTAACCATAAACGCGGGTGACACCGCTGGCACAGCTAGTTTTAGAATATTTTCCAAACGTGTTTAATGGCTTGCCGCTTCTTTTATCTTGCCCTTTGAGGGCTGCAGTCGTAGCGATATGTGTATATGTAATATATTTTAGTTTTATATATACATACATAACAAAGTAACTGTAAATTGTAATTATTTTAATAAGGTTATTATTGCTTCCCTATCGTTCCATATATACCTACTTGTATATTCCTAGCCTAGGTGTATTTTTTATTTCATGCGACGCTATGCAGCTACAACATAATAAGACAATTCTTTGATATCTTTATTTATGAATCAAGGCACCGCTGCATCTCAACCACTCGCGCTGGCAAGGCTCCGGCTGATACTCCGGCCGGAAGACCACGCGGACTTGGCGAGCAGCCATCGCCTTCACGAGCCAGTACTGGCCGCAGTCGCACGTGGTCGGCCGGTCCACCCATAGTTGCCCCAACTACGGACAAGAGGCAGTGCAGTTTATCAGTGTAGCGAGGTCGTATACAATGCGGCGTCGCCGCGCTCACTATTTTTTGAAGCAACATTTTCTTGATCTATTATCTGTACCACCATACATAACATCACGCCCATAAGCCCCGAAGGGGTCGGCAGAGTCAAAGGGTCAGCAAGCCTGTTTAACTACATTCAGCCAAATATAAAACTAGAACATTTTATTGGGGAAGATGTGCAAGTTTTATCACGATATTCTGACCCTCATTGCTAAGCTAGTAGTTTAAATAAATAAATTCTCCAGACTGACACACCAATTTCCTAGTTCCAAACTAAGCTTATACGTGTGCTATGGATACTAGGTGAACATGACTCGAGTACAAATGTCCATGTTCATCACACGAAACAATTGCCCCCAGCAGGATTCGAACCCGCGACCCTTGGTTTCGTGGCCAGGGTCTCTAATCACTCGACCAACGGGCCATAAATGTGTGTATAGATTAAAAAAAAATACGAGGTACATGCTCGGGTTTGAACTAATGCCCCCCCGAAGATGACAATGTCTCAAACCTCAGGAAGGCCTGTCGGTATCTGCGCAGGCACATCTCGGCTTGAGCAGATAAAATGCGTCAGCGGGTTTCTGTCCAGCTCAATCTTCGACTCGATGAAGAACGCCCGCCCCTCTACGAATTCCGAACACCAGATGGTGTCTATGTTGTTCTGGGCGAGGTAGAAATTCCTCAGATTGCGCATGTGCGGCAGCCAGTCGCCGCACACTTTATTTGCGTTTGTCTGCGATAGGTCTAGGTTGGTCAACTTTTGCAACCCCGACAGCACTGAGTTGTCAGTTCCTGCGCATTAAAAATTCAAATTCAAATTCAAATATTTTATTACCACTAATCCGGTTAAATAGCCCAGCTAGTAGAGCGCCTGGGCCGTTCATTAAAACCGAAATCCAATTAAATGCCTAGGCCGATACTTAACTGAACTTGAATTATAAAACGTTCAACAACTTGGCGAATTGTAGGTCAGATCGTTGAAGATGAAGATGATGAGTCAATAATGAACGGGCTAGGCGTCTAATTATCTGGCTAAAATGAGTTGATTTGAGGTGCACTGTTAGACGCCGTCTGTTGACGGAAAGTGATATAAGAACTGTCAAGTCTGGCGGACCGTTGGGGCGATGGTCATGGCGGCTATTTTAAAAACGTCACTGTTATTTATACGTAAATGACGAGCGCTCCGATCAGGTCCGAACGAATTGATATTTTTCCAAATAATCTCCATCTTTTTTGTTTAAAAAAAGTGAAAACCTTTTTAGTTATTTAATTCCCAATTATTAATGATATAATTTTAATGTAACTCTGTAAGGAATATATTGTGGTTGACATTAGAATATTTCATTAGTTTCTAAACCACACGTTGACGTTTACGTTTCTCTTGTGTAGAAAAAAAAAATAACACCGAGAAAATAGGTTTCGATTATCGGGAGCTTAACTCTAACACATGAACTGAACACTATTCGTTGCCTCGTATTGAAGAACAAATAGATCAGCTAGGGGTGTCCAACATTTCACATCCTTAGATATGACATCAGGCTTTCACCAAGTTCCTATCTAGCATGACTTAGTAGAGAAGTCAGCGTGGGTAACACCGGAAGGGCGGTAGGAATGTCTTACAATGCCATTTGGATTGCGCAGCATTGACAAACTAAAGGTGCATTGCCTTCGGTTTGCCAACGCTGCGTCACGTAGTACGAAGCTTACGAAGTTCGAAATTTTTTTTGTAGTATGATAATCCGTTGAGGTTCGGATGTGCAGGTTTCATAACAATGTCTACCCTCATGAGCTAGTGGTATAAACACGTACATAGATTTAAAATGACCTTAAGGTACGTCCCCACTCCCCTCGTTTAAGAGGTGCGTATCCTTACCATTTAGCTACCACCGCTAGTTTATGACCAGGGATCGCAATTCAGCAGCAATTTTTGGTGGATCCAGTACATGACCCTGGATCTAACAAGGCTAAAATGATGCTAGACCAATTTCTAGTAGGGATTGAAATCCAACGGCAAGGAACCAGCATGTGTCACTGGATTGAAATTTTTCTGGGCCCAGCTGGATTGCTGGATCCAGCATTTCAACCCCTATTTATAACATTAGTCAGGAGGTGAGGTGTGTAAGGACCCCGCTAGAGAAGTGGCGTGTGAAGTTTAGTTAGTTAGTTAGGATATCTGGCATTGGATCCAGGGTAACCTGGTTGGCAGTGGTCTCCAATTGGGTTCCTGTTGAGCCGCAGATCGGTCAGTGACGTCACTGGCGCAATCACATATAGCACGTGCGCCGTCAGACGGTTGTTGAACAGGTGCAGAATAGACAGATTCCTAAGGGCAGAGAACAGCCCGCTGAAAAGAAACAGTTTGCTATAATAATCATGATAGATATTATCTCTCTTTATCATCTCCCTAGTGTTATGCCTGACCATGATCCAGGGTTCAGCGAGTCCGTTCTGAGCGTAGCGTAATTTCTTATTTCTTTAAAATTAAAATTCTTAGCGTTTCGTAATTAAATTAAAGCGACTGGCGGGCCGACCTTCGTTACCCTAAAATAGGGGAACCAGACAATGTTTGGACCATGGTTACTATTCTAAAGTTGTTTGAATTTGCAGCTTTCATTACGATGGTTTCCTTCACTACCGAACTAGTGGTATAAATACTTACATACATACATAACATCACGCCCATAATCCCCGAAGGGTAGGCAGAGTCGAAAGGCCAGCATGCCCCTTCAACCACATTCAGCCAACATTAAAGCCGAGCTGGGTTAGATGGAAAATTGTGAAAAAGCAGTGACAAGCGGCTAACCTGTCGCCTCTTACGACATGCTATGCAAAAACCAAAGTTGGCACATTCTTTTTTTTGTCCCAGATCAACATGGGCCAAAGTCCCAGGCCAACATGGGACTATACGTACATAGATTTGACAAATCCAGACGTATGTGTTAAGGTTTGAACTTGCAATCGTCGGTTATGAAGCACGTATCCTTACCATTGTGCTACCACTGCTCTATGTTAATAACTAACTAATCAGAATTCGCCGTTCAAAAGGTGCAAGGAACACAATTGTTAAATTATTTTCAAATCCCAGACTAACGTGGGACTCGTTAATAACTCGAATTAGAATGCCATCATTCAACATCGCACTAACGTTATTTTCTGTGTTTAGTCGGAGACCGTCTATACCATGATCCAGAATTTAGCGAGTTTGCTAATTACATTGAAGCGATTGCCTCCAGATAGGAGAATTTTAACTAAATATTTCCTCACCTTGGAAGACTTTCAAGTTGGTTATCTGACAAGTTGATATATTGAATATTCGGCGCATAAGTGAAGAACTCTGCAGGCACGGTAGTGACGTTACCGTGGGTGGCGACGAACTTCCTCAGCTCTGGCACGCTGCTCAGGAAGCAGGGTGTCAGCTCGTTCTCCATTAATGAAGTTAGCTCGATGGAGGTCACTCGGTTCTTAGCGCCTATCACCTGTCTCTTCCTGCGCTGGGGTTTCTGTGTCATATAAGAAAAAACTTTGCTAGCTAGTACCGTATCTAGGAGCGGTGGTAGCTCAATGGTAAGGACACGCGCCTCTTAACCGAGGAGTGCGGGTTCAAACCCGGGCACGTACCTCTGGATTTTTCAAATCTATGTACGTATTTATACCACTAGCTCGACGGTGAGGGAAAACATCGTGATGAATCCTGCAAATTCAAATAACTTTGGATTTGTAACCATGATCCAAAAATTGTCTGGTTCCCCTATCTCAAGGTTACGAAGGTCAGGAAGGACTCGCTACATCTTGGATCATGGTCTAAGCGTGACATAACGCTAGGAAGGAACGCTAGGATGATGATGACCGTATGGTCCCTATAAACCAACGATGAAGTCATGCTCCCATAGGTATATGTACATAGACAAACCGGTAAATATAATATATTTTTTATCTAGCCTGTAGGGTCATTCGGTAGTGACCCTGCCCCATATTCCAAGAGTTGTAGTTCGATCCCCACCCAGGACTAACATTCGTGTGATGAATATTTGTGTTTGTATAATATTTGTAATACTACTGTTGATTCTGATATCCGTAACACAAGTGCTTATGCTACTTATGCTAGTCAAATCAAGGTATGAGATGTACTTAGTCTGATATTAAAAAAAAACTGTCCTGGACCAGCTCCCAGGTAGTGCAGAATTCAGCCAATTTTTATCGCCATTGAGGCAGTGGCGGATTTACAGTCTTGGCCGCCCTAGGCCCCAGGCCATAACTCTCAGTACTAAAGCGTCTTCACTTAATTTTTATCACGATTGGCCGCCTCTAATATCTGGCCGCCCTAGCCCCGGGCCTACTGGGCCTTAGGGTAAATCCGCCACTGATTGAGGGTATAAAAAACGGTGTTAGCATTCGAACTGCTCCAAAACATAAATACATAAGTTCACGCCCATAATCCCTAAAGAGGTAGACAGAGTCAAAGGGATAGCAGACCCTTTAACCACATTCAGCCAAAAATAAAACTGGGCTGGGTTAGTTGAAAAATTGCGGAAACGTTGTGACAAGTGTCTAGCACATGAGTAGCACATCGCCAGCACAATCACACACCCAAAACCCGATATACCATACGTATTTTACGACATGCTAGACTAGGAACGCAGTTGGCACATTTTTTTTAAGTCCTAGACCAACAAGGAATCCTCCAAAACAGCCTTAAGACAGATTTGAGAACTACGTACTTCGCTGGCGTATTATAATATCACAAAACATCACATCCATTGATCTGATTTTGAGTTAAGTAGCCTAAGCACTTGTGGCAAGCTAGCTATCCCGCCATTTCACCCGTATTTATGGTTAATGTTATATGACCTATAGCCTATATGAATGGGCTATCTCACACTGGAAATTAAATTTCAAATCGGACCAGTACTTCCTAAGATTAGCGCGTTTAAGCAAACAAATTAACTCTTCAGCTTTATAATATTAGTTTAGATAAGATTAAATCTATACTTATAATAAATCTGTAGAGAGGTCAATTATGTACATGAAATATATTTTCAAAATAACTATCAGGGGGTGATTAGTGATCGATACTGATGCCAAAAATGCAATCAGTAAAATTTTTGTCTGTCTGTCTGTCTGTATGTTCCTTATAGAAAAAAAAACTACTCAACGGATTTTAACGAAACTTGGTAGAATTATTTTTCATACTCCTGGGCAGGTTATAGTACACTTTTCATCACGCTACAATCAATAGGAGCAGAGTAGTGAAGGGAAATGTTGAGAAAACGGGAGAAGTTACTCCATTTTTAAGCTTCCGTCGCGTGTGCAGCCTTAATGGTTAAAGTTACATAGAAATCATGTATGACGTTTTATTAACGTTTATTACCCATAAACGCGGGTGACACCGCTGGCACAGCTAGTATTAAATATAACACCCAGACACGGAAAAAACGTAAGTATTCATCACACGAATGTTTGTCCTGGGTGGGGACTGAGCCTACAACTCCGGATCCGGTCACTAACGAATACGCCATCGAGCCATTCATTATACGTATTTGTAACTTTAACTGCTAACGAATCAATGCCGTTTGTTTACCTCTTCATTGGCTTCTAGCTTCATGCCGTCGACGACGGCCACCTCCGACAAGCTGCGCTCCTCCGCAGACTCTGTATTGTTGCAATAAATTAAGTAACTAACGTTCTTTATAATGTCCTCTAAACCGATATCGTTCACGGCCAATCTCAACGAGGATTAGCTAACGCAGGAGATATTATAGTGTACAAGTGTGTGCGCAAACACAGGTGCAAAGGAGTTAAAAGTTTTTATATTTTTTTTTAAAATCTGCTCCAATTTCTATGACGCGAAGGCATATGTCTTATACGTATGTTAAAAATAACTTCGGAAAAAATAAATGTCCCCCGTGCGAAGCCGGGGCGGGCCGCTAGTAAGTAAACGATTCTCACCGGCGGCTGCTCCGGCGACCAGCGCGCACACATACAGAAGGACACTCGTGTGCATAACGACGGCTCGAGCGATTACAGGGCAAGATGCGCACGCGCCTTGTTTTAAACACTTTGAATTTCAACCGTATTTAATTTACAATTATTTGTTATATTAAACTTATTTTTTTTAAGTAACAACCATGAAATACACTGATAACAAATAATATGAATATCGAAAAAAAATTGTAAAATCTAAATAATCCGTACAAAATTGATTTATTTCTTTTAAATTAGAAAAACTTTAAATAAAGTTAATGCGAATAGTACTGTCAAATCGATATTTCTAGGATTGCGAAATATCCTCTATAGTAAGAGAAATAAGGGTCCTAATATAGAGCCTTGAGTTATACCCATGAATTTAAATCTCTACTTAATGCGAAAATTTTTAATTATAGGTGGTTTTGTTACTCTTTCACGCAAAAACTACTGAATGGATTTTAATGAAACTTTACAATAATATAGCTTATACACCCGAATAACATATAGGCTATGATTTATCGATGTACCACGCGAGCAAAGCCGTGAGCAGAAGCTATGAATTTATAAATCTCAAGCCTGATACCAATAACCTAGTTCAAATTTAAGCTTATGCTTGTTCTATGGATACTAGGTGAAAGGATAGACATACTTCAATACGTTTATAAACATCCATGACTCGAGTACAAATGTCCATAATCATCACACGAAACATTTTTTTCTACCGGGATTTAAACCCGCGTCCATTGGTTTCGTGGCCAGTGTCTCTGACCACTCGACTAACGGGCATGTCAAAAATAAAAGTTTGGGATTATTATTTCACAGATTGTTATAATACCAAAGCTGCCTTCCCAATTGGGGGTTATATAATAGTATTAAGTAACAGCCTGTGCTAGGAATGGTTGTTTGTCTGGTTTTCAAAGGCGGGTTACAAAACAGGCCCGTTGGTCGAGTGGTCAGAAATCCTGGCCACAAAACTGAGGGTCGCGGGTTAAAATCCCGCTAGGGGCAAATGTTTCGTGTGATGAACATTTGTACTCGAGTCATGGATGTTTAAACGTATTTAAGTATATCTATCCTTTCACTTAGCACCCATACAAGCTTATAAGCTTAGTTTGGACTAGGGAATTGTTGTGTCAGTCTGGAGAATTTATTTATTTACTAGCTGTGCCAGCGGTGTCACCCGCGTTTATGGTTAATATTATGAAGACTATTTCCGTCATACATGATTTCTATGTAACTTTAACCATTAAGGCTGCACACGCGACGGAAGCTTAAAAAATGGAGTAACTTCTCCCGTTTTCTCAACATTTCCATTCACTACTCTGCTCCTATTGATTGTAGCGTGATGAAAAGTATACTATAACCTGCCTAAGAGTATGAAGAATAATTGTACCAAGTTTCGTTAAAATCTGTTGAGTAGTTTTTGTTTCTATAAGGAACATACAGACAGACAGACAAAAAATTTACTGATTGCATTTTTGGCATCAGTATCGATCACTAATCACCCCCTGATAGTTATTTTGGAAATATATTTCATGTACAGAATTGACCTCTCTACAGATTTATTATAAGTATAGATTAGATGATTATCAGATTTCATATAGGGTTCTATGATGGTATAAATATCTTGTTACAAATCGTATTTTAACTGCTTATCACTATATATTCTAAAACAAAGTCCATTGCTGCGTCCGCTGTCTGTTCGAGATAAAATCTAAAACATCTGCACGGTTTTTCATGCGGTTTTCACCAACGGAATCAAGTATTTGACTACATCGGCTTAAATATAATGATAGTTGTTGGAGATGTTGGAAAAATTAAGCCCCAACGCGAGCGACCCGTGGGCAAAAGTCAGTCTATAGAAATATTGTAAAGAAATAAGTCTTTGTAGATTGTTTGCTAGTGGAGCGATTTGATAAACTCTGTCACCAATAGGTAGCTATTTAACGTCTATAATATCGGCGATTACCATAGACTATTCTATCTCCGTATGCCCACGGGAACGAAAACTACCCGGGTGAAACTAGTGGTCACTGCTAGTACCCAATAATAAAACATTGTTTCAATATCTGTGAGTGGTTGACCAAAAAGGCACCTGGAGGGATTGGAAACCGTTTTTTTTTTTTTAATATGTGGTCTTTTAGCTTTGTTTTTTTTTTATGAATTTTTTTGTGCCAGCTCACGTGTCGAAACTTGTTTCTACACGAAACTGCAAACGCGATTTACTCGAAATCAATTATTTTTCCTTGAGGTCCTTTTTGGTCAACCACTCACATCTGTTTAATTAATTAATACATTTTCAATCATCACATTCCAGCCACTCGCGTCGGCAGCGGTCGAGCTTGCTCAACGGATGGAAGACCACCTCGACCAAGCGCTCAGACATCGCCTTAATGAGCCAGTGCATGCTGCAGTCACATGTGGCTGGTCGGCTGACCAGCAGCTGCGCCGGCTGAAGACAAGAGGTGATAATTAGGGGCGTCCATATAATACGTGAGGCATTTTTCATGATTTTTAGACCCCTCCCCAACCCAGATCAATTTCTGAAGCTAACCTTGATGGGTCCCGGAGAATCGAGTGGACAGTAGTAGTCCTCCCAAGAACAGCCGATCTGAGTCAGCGAGTTGCCCTCCATCTCAATCGTAGCGTTCTCTACGAAGAAGGCGTGGCCCACGCTCAGCTGCTGGCACCAGATGACATCGATGTTGTTGTAGGACAGGTGAAGCTCTTGCAGCATGCGCATGTGCGAGAGCATGTCGCCGCACACGCGCGTCGCGTTCGTGTACGAAAGGTCCAGTATTTTTAAGTCCGTCAGTCCCGAGAGTACAGAAGTGTCAACTCCTGCGCATGATCATAAAAAAGTGCAGTGTCAATCGGATTGGAAATTAATTTTATCGCAATTGTTATTGCAAGTTAAGTCAAGTTCGCAAACTCTTGGGGTAGGCAGCAGATCCAGCGGAGCTAAAATTGTACAGGACCCAGCTGGACTACTTGATCCAGCATTCCAATCTCAATTTGGAGTTGAAATCCAGCGGCAATGAACCAGCACATGTCGCTGAATCGAGCACAGCTGAAATTATGCTGGGCCCAGCCAGATTGTTGGATCCAGCTTTGCGTTTCCTCGTAGGCAGAGTCCAAAAGCAGAAGGCTCCCTTAACTTCATTTAGCCAAAAATGAAAAAGAGTTAGTTTAGATGGAAAATGGTAAAAAGGTTGTGAGCTGCTCGTCGTCTTACTATTCACAAACCTGATGTTCAAAACATAATTAGCTAGTCGCATTTTACGACATGCTAAGCAAGGAATACAGTTCGTTCTTTTTGAGGCCCAGACCAAGAGTTTAAAATGAATCGCTTGGACTCTATACCCCCTCAGGGATTGCTGCCGTGATGATATGTGTTGGAGCCGGGAGTTACAAGCACATAAAACAAAGCAAAAGCAAAGCCGCCGACCCGCCAACAGAGACCGCCGGCACTACCCGGCAGTCTTTAAGATGATAATCATGTCGTAACATGAGCCAGCATAGCACACGCAAGTCAGGCGCCTCGACACTCGACTTGCCGACGAAAAGTCGCCAACATGAGGCGACGAGCCAACGGCTTTGGAGTGTTTCACGCATTACCGGGCTGGCAGTGGTCCCCAATCGGGTTCAGGTTGAGGCGCAGGTCCGTCAGCGTGGTGACAGGCGCGATCACGTCCAGCACGCTCACCGTCAGCCGGTTGTTGGTCAGGATCAGCGAGGTCAAGCTTACGATCCCCGAGAACAGGCCGCTGGAGAAATGTCAAGTTCAGGATTTCGTCATTGTCAATGAATGTGCAATATTATTTTATCCTGATTATTATCCAAGGTTCTAAGTTTTCGCTTAAAGAGCGTGTACTGATATCAGCTTTATAATATTAGTATATAGATTGGAGAATATTGTAAAATATATATGGTGTGGACATATCTATCTACCACACCACAAGATAGCTACGATTAGCTCTAATAATGCGTCAACAGATAACGTAGATCAAATATGCTTATACGCCATACATTTCTGCATCGTGCTGGCGAAGTCATTCTCGTTAGATATACAACACACCTAGACAATTAATAGGACCTAAGTTCCCTGATACATACATACATAACATCACGCCCATAATCCCCGAAGGAGTAGGCAGAGTCGAAGGGGCAGCAAGCCCCTTCAACCATATTCAGCCAAAAATAAAGCTGGGCCAGGTTAGATGGAAAATTGTTAAAAAGCAGTGACAAGCGGCTAACCTGTCGCCTACACAATCACACACCCAAAACCCGATAAACCACTAGTCGCCTTTTACGACATGCTAGGCAAGAACCACAGTTGGCATATTCTTTTTAAATCATACAAACAGGGGACAGTAGGCTGGGTTGGATGGAAAGCTGTGAAAAAGGAGTGACAAGTGGCTAGCTCGTCGCCTACTCAGTCACATACCCAAAAGCCTGTAAACCATTAGTCGCCTCTTACGACATGCTAGGCAAGAACCACAGTCGGCACATTCTTTTTTTTGTCCCAGACTAACATGGGACATATTCCCTGATACGTAACTTAACTATGCGAACGTCTGGTTTTAGTGCGAATTCGTCGTACATACAACGGAAGTTAATAAAATAAAATAAAAATAAAATAAAATGGGCCAACTGGTACTAGTGGTATGTGATAGAATAAAATAAAATATGAAATACTAACTTATGCCTCTATATCTTATGTGTTATTCTAATATATAAGCTATACTATTGTGAAGTTTCATTACAATTCAAGCAGCACTTTTTGCGTGAAAGAGTAACACATCCACACATCCATCCATATTAGTAAAATACAATTTCTGACCTCGGAAGTGTTTCGAGAAGGTTATCCGACAAGTCGATCAGATTCATATTGGGCGAGTACGCGAACAGGTCTTGAGGCACCGTGATGAATGAGTTGTTGACGGCAACGAAGGTCGTGAGGTCAGTGGCGCCTCGCAGGAAGCCTGGGCTCAGCTCGTGGTCCATCACCGAGTTGAGCTCAATGCCGATGAGCTCACCACCCATACCATGCCTCGTCTGCTGTCCTTCCAGCTGTCTTTTCACGCGAAGCCTCGGCTTTATAACAAAAAAACACATACAACTAGTTCCAGTTGGCCCATCTTCGTGAAGTCCCATGTTGGTGTGGGAGTTAAAAATAATGTGCCAACTGTGTTCTTTGCCTAGAATATCGTAAAAAGCGACTAATGGTATATCGGGTTTTGGGTATGTGATTGCTTGATTGAGTGACGAGCTGACCATTTGTCACTACCATTCCATAATTTTCCATCTAACCCAGTTTTGCTTTTTGGCCGATTGTTTATAGGTGCTGGCTGCCCCTGTGACTCTATCCCTTCGGGGATTACGGGTGTGATAATATGTTTGTATGTAGATAATGTAGCTTTCTTCTGATTATGGAATTATAGGGTTGTCATCCCGGAGATAAATTCAATTTCAAATGTTTTGTTGCTTATCACGAATACAAAGAAATCATAGCTTATGTTATTTGATGGTAGATAGTTTTATTCTGTTCCCCGGATCAGAATTTTGAATAGTTTTAGGGGGCTTAGCACTCTATATTTTGCAAAATAAAAAGGAAATAAACTGGTGTCATGAGGTTTCAGCCCTCCTGACAAGTGGATTTCGAAGAGGAGAATTAGGTATTTCATATCACCTGCCTCTCTCCTTCATAACCTCAGCAGCACAACGTGGTGGGAGATGGAGGTGAATTAGGGAAATAAGGAAGGTCTCCAGATCGCCCCCCCTGTTCACCACATCAGTAATCAGTAATGTGGCACTGTGGTGAACCATTGTGGCGGGGCGAAGCGGCAGACACTTTTTTTCCGTTCAGGTACTGCCTCCGTAAACCTACAAATTACTCAAGAACAGGCTGACTTTACCAAAGCAAGTGATGGAATAGAGAACAGAACTTTCAAAACTCGCAGTTTTAATTGACAACGCTTCTAATACCGTCAAATATTAGGAACTATTGAAAATGCTGGAAAGTAATCTTTTGTTTGATGAGTAGGTAACTTTGGAAGTTTTGAATTGTGATGAGCATATGAGCAGTTAGAAATAATATTTTGCCCTCACGTTCGATAACTTCAGCGTGCGGAACGATGGCAGGCTGTCCAACGCGCCAGGTGGAAGTGCCGGCGTTTCGGTCAGCTCCAGCGTGTGTCCTACGATCACGTTGAGCGCGCGCAGCGCCGCCGCGTACGACACGCCGGCGGGCGGCGCGCAGCCGTGCAGCACAACGGTAGCGAAGCGCGTGAGGTGTTCCTGCCGCATGCGCGTGCTTCTATCCAGCACGCCACCTTTGCAAGTCATCTCGAACAAGTACTGCGTCATCACTGTATCTGAATTGTTGTAATAAGAATTTTCAATTCCACAATCGTACTTTTACAAAACTTGTATACTGTTAGTAAGAATTCGGATGTAATGGTTGTTATACCATGTTATAGTTTAACCCAATAATATTGACTGGCCCGATGGTTGAGTGGTCAGTCCCTGGTCACGAAACCGAGGGTCGCGGGTTTGAATCCCGCTAGGGGCAAATGTTTCGTGTGATGAACATAGGCATTTGTACTCGAGTCATGGATGTTTATAAATGTATTTAAGTATGTCTATCCGTTCACCTAGTATCCATAGCACAAGCATAAGCTTAGTTTGGGACTAGGGAATTGGTGTGTCAGTCTTGAGAATTTATTTATTTATATAAACAAAACCTTAAATAATGTACAGCCAATTAAAACCAGCCTTGCGCGTGCGCATCGCTTGTCACGTGGCACAAGTCGTCCGAAGCGAAACACAACTGGGAATGAAATCTATTTACGTATCAAATCTGGGCACATACTTCTGGACTATAAAAACTATGAACGTATTCATACCACTGGCTCGACTGTGAGGAAAAACAGCATGATGAAACCTGCACTGCAAAATTGTCTGGTTCCCCTATTTAAGGGTTACGAAAGTCAAATCGGCAGTTGCT
Source organism: Glyphodes perspectalis (assembly GCA_951394215.1). Classification (NCBI taxonomy): domain Eukaryota; kingdom Metazoa; phylum Arthropoda; class Insecta; order Lepidoptera; family Crambidae; genus Glyphodes; species Glyphodes perspectalis. The sequence continues at coordinate 78,992 of OX596227.1, forward strand.
TAAATTACCAGACTCGCTAAATCCTGGATCATGGTCTAAGCGGACGCTGACTAATCACGAGATATAAGGCTAGGGCAGGGGTGGCGAACCTTTTTAAACAAACGTGGCAAAGTTTCGAAAATGTCAATATAATTGGTTCTTTAAGTGTCCGGGGAGTGGTTAATGAGAATGTTATTGTCAATTATTGTTGATAAATGTGTAATCTCAAAGAAAATACGTGCCCACCATTTGGTATGACGTGCCACTTATGGCACGCGTGTCCATGGTTTGCCATCCCTGGGCTAGGGGATGATGATGATGACTGGGTCGCCTTGTGACAGGTCTATTCAGATAATTAAAGATATGGAGATGATTTTGAAAAGAGTGCAATGCTGTGCAAACAGCCACAGATCTCACCGGAGGCTCCCGCGGCGATCAACGCGCACAAACACGCAAGCACACTCCCGCGCATGTTTGCGGCACAAGCGGTCGAGAATATGAGGAGTTGGGCGCGCACGTTGTTTTATAACAAATTGAAAAGTATTCGATTCTTAATTCTACATTAGACTCGGCGATAATCAAGAGCCATGAAATTATATTGATTCATACATTTATAGCATGAGCTGCGGGATGTCGCAGCTCAGTGGTCGAGGTTTGCGGTTTATATTCGAGGGGTATGAGTTTGAATCCCGATTAATGTAGATTATTCGGAGTTTCAAAGGTATCTAAGTAGAATAAGGATCTAGTTAAAATGGGTGCCGCACATTTGGATCAAATTAATGAGTCGTAACAAATGTTTTTTTTTTCTTGGGAAAAAATGAGTAGTAGCTTCAATACACAAATACAACCATCACGCTCGTAAACCCCGAACTGGGTATGCTGAGTGCAAGGTACGAGAAGCCCCTTGAACCACATTCAGCCAAAAAATAAGTAATTTGGTAAGATAGAAAATTGTGAAAAAGTATTGACAAATAGCCAGCTCGTCGCCTACACAATCACAAACCCATCCTCCAATACACCATTATTCGCCTTCTACGACATGCTAGGCGAGGACACATTTGGCACATTCTTTTCAAGTCCCAGACTAACATGGAGTCTACACAAAGTTAAGAGATATTCATTGCTTCTATCGAGATCCATTATATAATCTATCAGACGCAATGAACATCTACTTATTACGTTCAAAATATGTAGTTTATTGTAGTCCCAAAAAATTATGTGTTAAAAATCGGTTAACAATTGTCAGAGATATCGAGTAACATACATACAAAAAAAAAAAAAAAAAAAAATTCAGTCGAATTGAGAACCTCCTCCTTTTTTTTTTGAAGTCGGTTAAAAAGAATGTGCCAACTCTGTTTCTTGCCTAGCATGTCGTAAAGGCTAATGGTATATCGAGTTTTGGGAAGGTGATTGTGTTGGCGACGAGCTAGCCACTACTCATTTAAATTTTCCATTTAACCCAGTTTTAATTTTTGCTGAATGTGGTCAAAGGGGCTTGCTGCCCTTTTGACTCTGCCCACCCCTTCAGGGATTATGGGTGTGATGTTATGTATTCTTTATGTTTTATGTTAATCTTACACTTTTATTGTAAGTAATCATATTATGTCATCTCCCGAAGTCATTGATTGTATGATTTGGTTTAGAACATTTAAAAAAAAAAGTGTATATAACTACCGAGTTTCTTGCCGGTTTCTTCTCGGTAGAATCAGCATTCCGAACCGGTGGTAGATTTACATTGCTCTACAGATTTTGTAAAATTGACGATTTATAAGTGTTTTTTTTAAGGCCTACATGAATAAAGAAATTTTGAATTTGAATTTGAATTTATTCATTTTTGTAGTTTCATCTGATATTCATCCAATAAACAAACCAGTACGACATGATTAGCAGTCGACTATAGAAAATCGTTCGATTTAACGAGAGCTACAACACGTTGACTTTGTCGTCTATACAAGAACTTCCACGGTTCTCGACGAAATTAAAACAATATTTTTTTTTTTTAATCAAGTTTATGATTATAATAATGTATAGTATGGCGGGTGGGTATTTCTTGATACGCAGTCAAATGGCATGCCATGTTAGATTCAACCTTTGAAACTGAGGCTGTTGACAGTGGGAGTTTTTTTATTTTATTTCATTTAAATGTCCCAAAATCACAAGTCGTGCGTCCGTCGTCCGTTGTCCGTTGTCTCGAGTCCGTCGTCCGTTGTCAGTCCCGAGTCTCGAGTCCGTCGTCCGTTGTCAGTCCCGAGTCCCGAGTCCCGAGTCCCGAGTCCCGAGTCCCGAGTCCCGAGTCCCGAGTCCCGAGTCCCGAGTCCCGAGTCCCGAGTCCCGAGTCCCGAGTCCCGAGTCCCGAGTCCCGAGTCCCGAGTCCCGAGTCCCGAGTCCCGAGTCCCGAGTCCCGAGTCCCGAGTCCCGAGTCCCGAGTCCCGAGTCCCGAGTCCCGAGTCCCTAGTCCCGAGTCCCGCGTCCCGCGTCCCGAGTCCCGAGTCCCGAGTCCCGAGTCCCGAGTCCCGAGTCCCGAGTCCCGAGTCCCGAGTCCCGAGTCCCGAGTCCCGAGTCACGAGTCCCGAGTCCCGAGTCCCGAGTCCCGAGTCCCGAGTCCCGAGTCCCGTTTCGCGAGTCCCGAGTCCCGAGTCCCGAGTCCCGAGTCCCGAGTCCCGAGTCCCGAGTCCCGAGTCCCGAGTCCCGAGTCCCGAGTCCATCATTTCTATCTGCTCCGTACATAGATTTGAGAAATCTGATTGCCATTTCAGGTTTGAAACAGCACTACTCACTTGTAACATGTTTCGTTTAATCTGCCGAGGCTATTAAAAACACTGCAAGTTAAGTAAAACATCGCAATAAATACTCTGATGCGGTTTCTCAATGCGCAGGGTGACATAACACGGTACGACATCAACTTTTTTAATGAATATTAATTATCGCAAGACAAATGCAAAGTATGACCAAGTTTGTGAAGTCGCATTGATTACTGAAGCCCAATGACATTAGGAGAATGAAGTAACATAAATATTGTTGTGAATGTCTTTGTCCCGTGTTGGTCTGGGACTTAAAAATAATGTGCCAAGTGTGTTCCTTGCGTAGCATGTCGTAATAGGTGACTAATGACAAATCGTAGAGTCCAAAAAAGTGGTAATTATTTTTTTTATTTTTTTTTTATTCAGACTACATCACATACATTGATCTGACTCCGTGGTAAGTAGCTTAAGAATTTGTGTTACAGATATCAGAAACAACAGTGGTATTACAAATATATACTTACCGAACCCACAACTCTTGGCGCATGGGGCAGGGTCACTACCGAATGCGCCATCGAGCTTGTCAAAGATTTATTGGTCTAAGTATTAAAATGTTCAATAAACTACCACAAAGTATTTTAACATTATCCTTACATAAATTCAAATTATGCATTAAATCATTTTTAAAAGTAACGGCTATTACAAGATCGAAAAATTCCTCAAACAAGGATTTATGGTTAACTTCATGATAATTCAATGATAAGGTGTTCATCTGCAATGATATCTAGTCTTAAGTGTAGATTAATTAAGTTTACAAAATTGTATTATTGGCATTTAAAAGAGTACATAACTATCGAGTTTCTTGCCGGTTTCTTCTCGACAGAATCTTTCTTCCGAACCGGTGGTAGTATTATTTGGTCTATTTTGTATATTGACTATTTATAAGTGCTTTCTTGAAGCCTATATGAATAAAGATATTTTGAATTTGAATTTGAGAATGTTATGTTCAGTTTTGGGTGTGTTTTCAATCACACATTTTGGGTATGTAATTGAGAAGGCGACGAGCTAGCTACTTGTAACTACTTATTCACAATTGTCCGCCTAAATCATTCCAGTTTTATTTTGTATCCGAATGTGGTTAAGGGGCTTGCTACCCCATTGACTCTGACTTCCCCTTCGGGGATTGCGAGCATGATGATATGTATGTATGTATGTATTTATAGGAATTTTCGGCCACATGATGTCTGACGGCTCGGGTCTAAATCTAGGCGATCCCATATATATATATGACGGATTAGGTAGATCTGGCTGATTTGGATTGGCCATATTAAGTGAGCCTTGTGAGCGTTCTATTGGGTCGTATCGGTTCAAATATTAACACCAAAGATGAAAACTGATTTTTACTATGCACAATACTTAGGGCCGCAATTAGGTATCATATCTACGAAAATCTAACACAACGGTCCGCGACAGTGTCTAGGCGTGTTCACTTCTCGGCGGTCAGGAGCAAAAGAGAATGTTGCACCGCTCGTCGACTCGCCGTAGTCTCTGTCAAACGCCGCCGTTAGGTGGCGCTGGCGTTCCGTTGCTTATAATCGCCGCTTGGTGGCGCTAGCATCGCTTAATGCCGACATATATATACAAACATATCATTATGCCCGCAATCAGGCAGGCGACAGGCCTGTTGGTCGAGTGGTCAGAGACCCTGGCCACCAAACCGAGGGTCGCGGGTTCGAAAATGTTTCGTGTGATGAACATGGACATTTGTGCTCGAAAATTGTGAATAAAAATAAAAACCGACTTTGAAAAAAACCCGCAAAAAATGTTTATAAAAAAACACGGAAATAAAGTTTTATGAAAAAAAGAACCTGCCTAAATAGCTATTTAAATATCTAAACACTGAAATATATTAAATAATTTATTCAGACTGTTTAGATGAAAGTATTATTAAACTTCAACACGTATTTAAATATTTACAATACTCAGTTAGTTTCGGAGTCGGTGGTCATAATATTTGAGGGTTTTCCACGATTTTCCTGGGATCCCTTTATCAGATCCTGATTTGGTGGCAATGAGACCATCTCGAGAGTAAACTCTTTTGAAAAAAAAAATATTTGAAAATTCAGTCGAATTGAGAACCTCCTCCTTTTTTTTTAAGTCGGTTAAAAATCGGTTTACAATTCTTTTTTTTTATGTTATCGCGGGCAGGCGAGCAGACAGTTCACCTGATGGTAAGTGATTACTGTCGCCCATGTACATCTGCAACATGAGGAGTTACAGGTGCGCTGCCGGCCTTGAATTCTCAGAGATAACATAGTAACATATATACAAAAAAACTAGTCGAATTGAGAACCTCCTTCTTTTTTTGAAGTCGTTTAAAAAGTAATGCAATGTGACTGGCTCGTCGCTTAAATAATCTCAAGCCAATTACACCATTAGTCGCCATTTACGAGCATGTCGTAGCTAGCAAGAAACACAGTTTGTAAATTCCTTTTAACTAAAACCAATGTTGAACCTTTAATAGGCTAATATGAAATATCTTTTTAACATTTCTGCACTTAATCAAATACTTATAACTTACAGCAGAATTAATATTCCAGGAAATGTCTGTATTTCAAAGCCACAGCAATATCGCTTCGACCTGGTAGACGGATAAATATCTAGACTTGAATGGAAGCCCTAACGCGCAAACGGAAAGTAAATTGAACGATTTTAATATGCGCTTGATTGGAAATAAAAGTCGGACGAGTCGCCACAGACTCGCTCGTGGAGTATTCTGTACCATTGTATTACTTTATTCTAATTAAGTTTACGATTTCAGGAGCGGTGGTAACTCAATGAGTAGTAAGGACGGGTTCAAACCCGGGCGTGTAACTTTGGATTTTTTAAATCTATGTACGTTTTTACACCACTATCTCAGCGGTGAGGGAAAACATCGTAATGAAACCTGCACTCATAGCAGGAATAAAAATTATAGTCAATTACTAAACTAGATAAATAAATTGACTGGCCTGTTAGTCGAGTGGTTAGAGACCCTGGTCACGAAACCAAGAATCGCGGGTTTGAATCCCGCTAGGGGCAAATGTTTCGGGTGATGAACATGGACTTTTGTACTCGAGTCATGGATGTTTATAAACGTATTTAAGTATGTCTATCCGTTCACCTAGTATCCAGAGCACAAGCATAAGCTTAGTTTGGAACTAGGGAATTGGTGTGTCAGTCTGGAGAATTTATTATTATTATAAATAATAATATTTAAAAACGAACCTTCAATCTAACCTTCCGAAATTAAAATTAGCAATTGACTTAAAAAAAAAACCTGCACCCAACAACTGTGGATGTATGATCATCCTCCAAAATTGTCTGGTTCCTCTATCTAAGGGTTACAAAGGTCAGCTCGGCAGTCGCTTCTCTGTAAAGACTCGCTACATCCTGGATCATGGTCTAAGCGGACCCCGACTAAGCACGGGACATAACGCTAGGAAGATGATGATATCTAACAGACCTCTCTGACAGATAGACAGCCGAGGCTTAATAAGTAAAGGGTACTGATCCTAAAAATATTACTGCTTAATACTTAGTTCGAACGTAAAAAAACAAAACTAATTTGACGCTGATTTCGAGCGGGATTCGAACCCACGACGCTTGGTTTCGTGGCCAGAGTCTGTAACCACTCGACCAACGGGCCAGTAAAATCTATACTGATATTATAAAGCTGAAGAGTTTGTTTGTTTGAACGCGCTAATCTCAAGAACTACTGGTCCGATTTGAAAAAATCTTTCAGTGTTAGATAGCCCATTTATCGAGGAAGGCTATAGGCTATATAACATTAACCATAAACGCGGGTGAAACCGCGGTACAGCTATTATCAGTTAACCAAACCACGCTATCCGCAACCCATTTCTTTTTAACTGACTTCAACAAAAAGGAGGAGGTTCTCAATTCGAATTATTTTTTTTTTTTGTATTTTTATTCAGACAACATCACATACATTGATCTGACTCCGAGGTAAGTAGCTTGAGCACTTGTGTTACGGATATCAGAAACAACAGTGGTATTTTACAAATATATACTTAAATACTGAATTTTAACACCCAGACACAGAACAAACACAAGTATTCATCACACGAATATTTGTCCTGGGTGGGGATCGAACCCACAACTCTTCGCGCATGGGGCAGGATCACTACCGAATGCGCCATCGAGCCAGTCGTATGTATGTACGTTATTTTAATCCAAACTAAATTGGAACTATCTACATTATCAGATAACGGAACCGTTGTACCTGGCCCTGTTTCCTGCGGTGCGGCGGCGCCCACTCGCCCCGCGTGGGCGACACAGGATATAAACGGGAGAGCGGCCGCCGCGCGCCATTCCGCCCGCTACGAGCTCGCGCTGCAGACGGCTACGGCGCTACGAGACGCTTCGAGACGCTACGAGACGGTACGAGACGGTATAAGACGCTACGAGGCGCTACGTGCTAAGTTTGCAGGTGGGTGAATTTTTTTTTTTTTTCAAACTAGGTTTTTGACTGTTTTTCTAGCGGTGTAGGCAGGAACTTAAATTTAAACGGTATTTAAATATATTATGTGATACTTTATACCGAATTCAATGGAAATTTCTTTATGTAAATTTTCACTGTTTTTAAATGGTACATCGTGATATTTTTTGACCGATTTTAATTAGTATTCGCGTATTACTTTAACAATGACTTTAACATTAAAATGATGACCTCGACTTATTCCAGTGGAAAATAATATTTCTAAAGAATAAAACATATATTTTTACAGTATTCTAAGTTAAAAATAGGTTTCGTCAAAATCGGCTAAATGTTTCGTCAGAACAAACAGACAAAAAAATGGTTTTCGTTAAGTATACCGAATATACTTTTATTTGAATTTGTTTATAAGCTGTTATATTGCCAATAAATAATAAAATGGCCCTGTTTATCCATAGATTACAAAATGCAACCATTCACAAAAAATTATAAGAACAATTGCTTTTCTCCTAGGCTCTGCTCAGGTTGTAAACTGGCTTCCAAAGATTTAAAAATACGAAAGTGATTGAACCTTTAACACTCGCACATGAGACACAAGTAACAATCATTGAGCTAACGCCGCTCTATTTTTCTGTATATACAAATATATTATATATTTGTTGGTTTATATATAAACAGCGCTCCACGTATGAAAGACATCAACGCGGCAGATACTCGACAACTTGTTTTAATAATAAATTATTTTTTTTTATAAAATTTTATATTCATAGAGAAATTTAATTATGTTTTGTATATATTTTATAATTTACATTTACAAGAGCGGTGGCAGCTCAATGGTAAGGACGCACGCCTCTTAACCAAGGTGTGCGGGTTCAAACCCGTACCTCTGGATTTTTCAAATCTATGTACGTATTTGTATCACTAGCTCGACGGTGAGGGAAAACATCGTGATGAAACCTGCAAATTCAAACAAATTTGGATATGTAACCATGATCCAAAAATTGACTGGTTCCCCTATCTTAGGGTTACGAAGGTCAGATCGGCAGTCGCTTCAATGTAATTACCAGACTCGCTAAATCCTGAATCATGGTCTAAGCGGACCCCGTCTAAACACAGGACATAACGCTAGAAAGATGATATAATTTGTAATTTAATTTCACAAAAATTTTATAGTTCTCTTGAAGGACTATTCTATTGAAGACATTATTTTATCACAGTCAATTATTATGAAGATATTTAATGTAACTTTAATTTTTCTCTCTATAATAAATTACGAAAATTTTAAAAATTAACTACCTTATCAAGAAGAAGGGAAGTGGCGTGAAGTTTAGTTAGTTAGTTAGTTAGTTATCAAGAAGAAAATATTAAGTCATTTATAACAGACAATTTTCAACGCCAGTATTCTATAGATATAATTGTAGGATCTGTATTATTCGTATTTTTTTATAAAGAAACACGAATAATATTTTATCTATACTAATATTAAAAGCTGCAGAGTTTGTTTGGTTGAACGCGCCAATCTCATCAACCAATCAGTTAATTTTGGAGTCGGTGCTAGCCAAACTAAAACAAAGTAGACACTTTAATACATATTACTGTACTAATAACAATTTGACACAAATTAGTTAAAATATGAGTACCTACTTTTGATTTTGTATATTCAAAGTCAAAGTCAAAGTCAAAATATACTTTATTTATATAGGTTTCAAGAAAACACTTATAAATCGTCAAATACAGGTAAAGCCACAGCTATATGATTCTACCACCGGTTCGGAATGTCGCATCTACCGAGAAGAATCCGGCAAGAAACTCGGTAGTTACTCTTGTCAATGCAATTTATACAAGGTGTATGAATCATAATTAACTTTGAACCACGTTTTAGTGTGGGCCTGTTGTAGAGTATCAAAATAAAAATATATAAATTACAAACCAAAAACTTAACCAGACCAGAGATTCAAAACCTATTTAACCATCGTTCACCAAGAAACAACAAATTGCAAAATTCCAAATTGATGACGACCGTATAATATTACGCGGGCTACGGACGGCATATTGTTAATATTTAAATACGTTTAATACTTTCATCGAAGCAGGCGGAAGAATTTATTTATAACTTTTTAGTGTTTAGATATTTTAATAGCTATTTAGGCAGGTTCTCATTTGTGTATTTTTTTCATAAACATTTTTTGCGGGTTTTTATTGAAAGTCGGTTTTTATTTTTGTTAAAAATTTAATTTCTGTAAAATAAAATAAAATAAGAAAATAAAAATACTGCGATAGTATATTGTAAAAACTTATTTTTTTCAATTATATTGAGTCTACGATTTTGAATTTTACAAAAAAAACAGCTTAATATTTAGACAGTTGACTATACGAACTAGTGACGTCATATGTTGAGAAGCCCATACAAAATGTATGAAGTGATTGCGCTTTGACAGCTTTTAAGAAGTATCTCAATTGATCCCTGGTATCTTTTTTTATGAAAAACAAAGAAGAAGAGAGAAAGAAGAAAGAATTATACATATATTCATCACGAACGAGTAAAAAAAAATGAGGACTCCGAGCTGCCAGAGTGTGAAGCTACCTTTACGTATGTGTGAGTGAGATGTTTTTAGCGAATTTGGAGCGCGATATCGGATGTCAATGTGTGCTGTAAGTTACAAATGCTTTACGTCTAGTTAAATTATAAACATCTACATCACATACATTGATCTGACTCCGAGGTAAGTAGCTTAAGCACTTGTGTTACGGATATCAGAAACAACAGTGGTATTACAAATATATACTTAAATATTGGATATTAACACCCAGACACAGAACAAACACAAGTATTCATCATACGAATATTTGTCCTGGATGGGGATCGAATCCACAACTCTTGGCGCATGGGGCAGGGTCTCTACCGAATGGGCCATCGAGCTTGTCAAAGTTAAACTAGTTAGTGGCGCGGAGTCCTTATTTACAAGTCCATGATATTTACATGGATTTTACACATTACAGAAAGTCCCGTAAACTTGAATGCTTTTAAAAGCCATTGTTTACCCCTACAGGGGTAATTACCCCACGTTGATCGATTTAGAGGCACAATGAGGTCCGTCAGAAATCAATCGCTCGTTCATCTTGATGGTCGGTAAAAGTTAAATGTTACTGCCGTTTCAATCGCATTTTAACTGCGCCCAAACATTTGGTTTCGAGCTGAGCGTTAAAACAGATGTGGCGTTTTTTTAATTGAGTCATTTTTACATCGATCTTGAATGTCGTGCTGTGACGTAGGCGAAAAAATGGGTTAGGCGAATCATTTTGGGGGGGAACAGGGTGAAAGTTTACAGTGCTTTAGGCAAAATAGCGCCCTATTTGAATGGCGCCCTTTGTAAATAATTATAGTGGCGTTTCTACAACATGTTTATTTTAACCTTTTCTTTTTTCAATACATACATAACATCACGCCTATAATCCCCGAAGATGTAGGCAGAGTCAAAGGGCCAGCAGGCCCTTTTAACCACATTCAACCAAAAACAAAACTGGGCTGGGTTAGATGGAAAATTGTGAAAAAGTAGTGACAAGTGGCTAGCTTGTCGCCTACACAATCGCATACCCAAAGCCCCATATATCATTAGTCTCCTTGCTAAGCAAGAAACAAAGGTGGCACATTCTTTTTTAAGTCCAAGAACAACATCGGACTTCTTATCAATTCAGTTTAATAACTACATTTATTAATTTATTCACAAACATTTGATTATACTACTACTAATTAAATTGGATTAAGTTGTGTAAGGACCGTGCCATGTGTCGTTCGGTTCTCTCTGCCTACCCCGCTAGGGAAGTGGCGTGAATTTTAGTTAGTTAATTAAATTAATGTTTTCAATGTTATTTGTGTCAAAATTAGTTCTTATGATTAAGTGTTAGTACGCGGTATTGCAGTACCCGACGATATGTATAATACCACGCTGTAACATGACTGGCTCGGTGGCTCATTCGGTAGTGACCCTGCCCCATGCGCCAAGAGCTGTGGGTTCGATCCCCACCCAAGACAAACAATCGTGTGATGAATACTTATGTTTGTTCTGTGTCTGGGTGTTAATATCCAATATTTAAGTATATATTTGTAATACCACCGTTGTTTCTGATATCCGTAACACAAGTGCTTAAGCTACTTACCTCGGATTCAGATCAATGTACGTGATGTAGTCTGATATTTATTTATTTTAATAACTAACCAGTCAATCAAAAAATTGTTTGTAAATTCAACACGCGGTTATGAAAATACTACCAGACTTTACTGACATTTTCACGTCAACACAGAACCTCTCGATTATCCCAGAGGTGACCCATCTACCCCGCAGCTCTCAAAGGCAGTGTCCCACTGACGTCCTCCCGCCCGAGTGCTTTGCAAATATGACGGAACGCACCGATATTCCAGAAATTCCTGAATTCCTTTTATTTTCTGCGCTCCCCTGTTGACCTTATTGCGCGTGTAGGGGGGGAAAGGCTGGAGTAATTGCGCTAACCCAATTTACTGCTCCACGTGTGACCCATGTTGGTCTGGGACTTAAAAATAATGTGCCAACTGTGGTTCTTGTCTAGCATGTCGTAGAAGACGACTAATGGTATATCGGGTTTTGGGTGTGTGATTGTGTGGGCGACTAGCCATTTGTCACTAGTTTTCCATGTAACCCAGCCCAGTTTTATTTTTGGCTAAATGTTGTTGAAGCGTCTTACTGCCCCTTCGACTCTGCTTACCCCTTCGGGGATAACGGGCGTAATGTTATTTTATATTGTAACATGAGACAACTCATACTCACATACTGTCACGCAATCTACACACACATACATACATAACATCACGCCCATAATCCCCAAAGGGGCAGGCAGAGTCAAAGGGGCGGCCCCTTCAACAACATTCAGCCAAAAATAAAGCCGGGCTGGGTTAGATGGAAAATTGTGAAAAAGCAGTGACAAGCGGCTAACCTGTCGCCTACACAATGACACACCCATAACCCGATATACCATTAGTCGCCTTTTACGACATGCTAGGCAAGAGACACAGTTGGCACATTCTTTTTTTTTGTCCCAGATCAACATGGGACTCCCAGACTTTCTTTCTCTATTATTAACTAACTAGCGATATTTCCCTAAAAGGTAGAGAGAGCCACATAGGCCACATACGCCATTCATATTATTAAAGACTAGCTGTGCCAGCGGTGTCACCCGCGTTTATGGTTAATATTATAGAGACTATTTCCGTCATACATGATTTATATGTAACTTTAACCATTAGGGCTGCACACGCGACGGAAGCTTTAAAAATGGAGTAACTTCTCCCGTTTTCCCAACATTTCCCTTTACTACTCTGCTCCTATTGATTGTAGCGTGATGAAAAGTATACTATAACCTGCCCAGGAGTATGAAAAATAATAGTACCAAGTTTCTTTAAAATCCGTCGAGTAGTTTTTGTTTCTATAAGGAACATACAGACAGACAGACAGACGGACAGAAATTTTACTGATTGCATTTTTGGCATCAGTATCGATCACTAATCACCCCCTAATAGTTATTTTGAAAATATATTTCATGTACAGAATTGACCTCTCTACAGATTTGTTATAAGTATAGATGTACTCATAAATACTATTGGAGGCAAAGGAAACTTAATATTTATAGAAAACAAATCGTGAAATTTTACACTAAAGATCTAATGAGGCTCTCATGTGACCATACTTAACTTTCGAGATAACATTTGTAATGACTTAATAAGAAACGTAATTACAATTAATGTATTTCGTTAAATTCCGAGATGAAACCTTAAGAACTAGACACGGACTAGTAAAAAAAGAAGGACTCCGCGTCACTAACTAGACATTGAAGCTCCTTACATGCTCCAACTTGACACGCATTACGTCACAAATTGAAAGAAAGCGCTCCAAATGACATAAGTAACTCACTCACACATGCATAGACGTGGCTTCACGCTATAGTATGACAGCGTGGAGTCCTTCTTTTTTTACTAGTCCGTGGAACTGGACTATTATCGACAAAGGTAGTTAGGTCTATTTGTTACAATCGCGACAGGCGACAAGATCCGGCGGAAGGAAGATTAGTCTACGCTGAAAAACGACTGACATTCTTCCAGTAGCGGCAAGATGACAATGTCATTAGGGCTCGTTAGGAATAAGGGTGCGGTTGCACTGAAGCTGTGGACTAAGTAAGCAGAATCATACAGTTTAAGTATTTATTTGTAATTTCAAAATAATAGATAGTAAGAAAGAGAGTCGGTCTGAAGGACAGCGTCGGAGTCAAGGTAAGAAGAGGCATGCTCCGGTGGTTCGGACATGTGGAAAGAATGGATGACGAAAGATTGACTAAACAGATATACAATGCGAAAGTGGAAGGATGTAGGAGCCGCGGAAGGCCCAGGCTCACCTACCACGACCAGATTGGTCGTGTATTAACAGAAGGTGATGTTAGGAGTCATAAAAACCGTAGAGCTTGTATGAAAAGGATTATGAATGTTGAAGAGGCGAGTGAGGTGTGTAAGGATCGTGCCATATGGCGTTCGGTTCTCTCTGCCTACCCCGCTAGGGAAGTGGCGTGAAGTTTAGTTAGTTAGTTCAAAATAATAGTAGGATTCTCTGTAATTACATCTGTATTTTTTACCGCACCAAGCTTGAGTAGTCATGCTCACTATAACGTCGCTGGGGTGGTGGCGTTATGTGACGGGTCGTTACATTCCCTAAAATATGGTTGAATGAAGCGATGGCTGACACATACGTCATGCTTGGGACCAGGTGCCACCTAGGGGGACTGGTCTGCTCTGGTCTGGTTAATTTATGCTTATATATTGTAAACATCGTTATTTTATATTTTGGTGTCTGATAAGCCGACTTCATGACATGGTTCAGAGGCAAATATGATCTATACACCTTTGTAAAATATGTTGTTGAAAAGAGTAACTACCGAGTTTCTTGTCGGTTTCTTCTCGGTAGAAGCAACATTCTGAACCGGTGGTAGATTCATATTATTAATTGACTTTCTTGTTGAATTGACGATGTATAAGTGTTTGTTTCAAACCTATATAAATAAAGAGTATTTTGACTTTGACCTTGACTATAATGAGTAGCGTTTGTCGGTACAATTTTAATATTTAATTAACAAGTAATTTTGTAACTAATCCATGTAATGTAAACTTTTTATAAAAATGCCAAAGTAGTTAATTTTTTTTTTATAAATCTGGTTTTATAGCTTATTACAAAATTTATATGAAAGTATATATAAACTATATTATACAGTTACGAATATAAAACAAACATTTATAAATTAGAAATTTTAACTGTCCATGTTAGGAGTCATAAAAACCGTAGAGCTCGTATGAAAAGGATCATGAATGTTGAAGAGGCGAGTGAGGTGTGTAAGGATCGTGCCATATCATGTTCGGTTCTCTCTGCCTACTCCGCTAGGGAAGTGGCGTGAAGTTTAGTTAGTTAGTTAGTTAACTGTCCATATGTTCCGGTTACTTTTCGGAACGGCTGAAACAAAATTGACGGGGTTTTAACTAATAGAAACCTGGTGTTTTAAGCAGCGACTTAGAAAATCTTCATTTATGTTAGAAAAATAATTAAACACAAATCATGTTTAAGAAAACACAAGAAAGATTTGATAAAATCCCACTCATTTTGGAAAAAATATTTAGTTATTTATTTATTGAATACAACAAACTACACTTATTACAAATATATCCGGCATTTATACCTTCCTGATCTACAAAAATATGTGTACAAAAAAAGGAGAAACGGTCAGTCATTACTTTTTTTTATACTTATAGGTAATTTAACATAACTAACTAACTAACTTAACTTCACGCCACTTCTCTAGCAGGGTAGGCAGAGAGAACCGAACGCCAAGCTCTACGGAATAACATGTTTTCAAAATATAAAATTAACGCGGGTAAACTTATTGCCGCTTTAATCTTTCTCATAACATAAAGAGATGTCGGTGCCGGTCGCTAAGTATATTCGCATCCTAACACAACACAACACTGAACTGATCCCGTTAATTATAATTTTGTGTGAGCTTGTAGTTTAACAATAATAAACTTTTTACTGTATTTCCTGGTTTAAACCATGTGAAAAGGGGTTTGGTCTAGGACTTAAAAAGATTTAAATTAAATTAAATTAAATTCTTCAGACTGACACACCAATTCCCTAGTCCCAAACTAAGTATAAAAGCTTGTGCTATGGATACTAGGTGAACGGATAGACATACTTAAATACGTTTATAAACATCCATGACTCGAGTACAAATATCCATGTTCATCACACGAAATATTTGTCCCTAGCGGGATTTAAACCCGTGACCCGTGAGTCTCTGACTATTCGAACAACGAGCCAGTCAAAATGAAGAATGTGCCAACTGTGGTTCTTGCCTAGCATGTCGTAAAGGGCGACTAATGGTATATGGGGTTTTGGGTATGTAATTGTGTAGGCGACAAGCTAGCCACTTGTCACTGCTTTTCATAATTTTCTATCTAACTTAGCCCGGTTTTATTGTTGGCTGAATGTGGTTAAAGGGGCCTATTCCCCTTTGACGCTGCCTACCTCTTCGGGGATTATGGGCGTGATGTTATGTATGTATATATTTTGTACTAAATCAGTATCCCTTCTCCCGCAGTGGTCCGTGAGCGCCGCTCGCATGTATCCGGGGCGAGGCGCCGTGGTGCGCGCGTGCGCATTGCTGGTGGTTTGCGCAGCGGCGCGCGCAGACCCGCCGGCGCGCGCGCCGCCCGCCAAGCGAGCTGAGAGCGAGCTCAGTGAGTATGCTGTCAGACCTTTATAGACTCTAGAAATAATACTAATGAGACTAAAAGCCATCCGCGTTATGTAATACTAGATGTTGCGACGGCAGTTGTCATTAGCGAACTTCGTACTCTCTGATGCACTATAAAGAACCTTAGCAGGACGCTAAATAGCTCTTTTGAGCAATACTAATGTCCAGGCATGACGCTGATATCACAGCTTGAGCATAATCCTATATGAGGCACCTCATACTCAGAAAATTACAGCCCTTAACCTTGGAGCCCCTCTCTTCACTCTACAAATGGGCCGGCACAATCCCTGTAAATAAATAAATATCACACTACATCACATACATTGATCTGACTCCGAAGTAAGTAGCTGAAGCACTTGTGTTACAGATATCAGAAACAACAGTGGTATTACAAATATATACTTAAATCATCATCTTCCTAGCGTTTTGTCCCGTGTATAGACGGCGTTCGCTTAGACCATGAAGCGACTGCCGATCTGACCTTCGTAACCCTGAGATAGGAGAACCAGACAATTTTTGGATCATGGTTACAAATCCAAAGTTGTTTGAATTTGCAGGTTTCATCACGATGTTTTCCCTCACCGTCGAGCTAGTGGTATAAATACGTACATAGATTTGAAAAACCCAGAGGTACGTGCCCGGGTTTGAACCCGCACTCCTCGGTTAAGAGGTGCGTGTCCTTACCATTGAGCTACCACTGCTCCCTAATACATACAAATATATACTTAAATATTGGATTTTAACACCCAGACACATAACAAACACAAGCATTCATCACCAGATGTTTGCCCTGGGTAGGGACCCACCACTCTTGACGCATGGGGCAGGGTCACTACCGAATGAGCCATCGAGCCAGTCGACAATACAATGTTTGTGCGTGCGCAGTGTCTCCGATGCCGTTCGTGCTGGGCTCCCGCTACGGCCGCTCGCAGCCGCGTCTCATCGCGCCGCGCAACGACAGGTAACATCCATACTCCGTCATTGTCATCCATTATCATCATCATCATCATCATCTTGCACTTTAACATTACTCCAATATTGTCATTCCACTTTCGCATTGTTTATCTGCTTGGTCAATCTTTCATCTTCCATACATGTCCGGAGCACCGGATATGTCTGTAGGTACATACATACATACACACGCCCGCAATCTCCAAAGGGGTAGGCAGAGTCAAATGGGTGTGCCGCGTAACAAGATAGTCAAGATTATAGCTCCAGTAATTCGTAAACAAATGACGTCGATCGAACATAGAGAAACGCCATACAATCCTGCATCGCGCTGACGAAGTTATATGCCACTAAGTATATATACAATACACCGCGACGGTTAGTCTGACCTAGGTCGCCGAGCGAGCAACACCTAGCTCGGCGGAAGTGCTTTCTCTTTAAGTGCGAGCGCGTAGTTCGCTCAGGGGCAACTAGCCTTTTTACACAATCAGCCAAAAAAATAAAACCGGGCTGGTCTAGTCGCATCATGTATCATTTCTTACAACACCTGGTCATCCCAGGTTCTTCATGGGCAGCCGCTACGGCAAGCGGTCAGAGCGCGCGGAGCTAGTACCGCGCGCGCTGCTGTGTGAACCCACTGGTCTACTGCAGCTGTACCGCTGCAGCGCGCCGCCCCTCGATACCAGGTACACACCCTGCAGCCCAGGGGCATGGGCAGACGGCGCGGTGAGGGGCTGGAGCGCTGCTGGGTGACCCACCGGCCTGCTGCACTCCTGCAACACCTGGGATCTTGGGCAATAAATGTAGTAACCAAATGAATGCTCCTGTATCAGCTGCTGTAGTCTACAGTACCCTGGAGTTGCAGTTTCATCTACAGAACAGACTTCTGGACATATCAGGTATAGTCACCTGTAGGATAGACTCTTCGGATATTAGCTAGATCATGCTGTTTCCATTTGCAGTGTGACCTCCCCTGACATCAAGTAAGCTCTGGACATAAGGTGTAGGACCCTGCTGCATCTGCAGCACAGACTTCTGGTTGTAACTCGAAGAGATGCGACAGTTCTATGACAGCCGCGTCGAAGGAATAAAGGCACGACCAAGAGTAGAATCATAGTCCAAGCGGCCGACGTCTAAAAACAGTAAATAACGCAAAAAGAATAACTACCTCAGCATCTATAAATGCGACCGTTGAATAAAAATATTTATAATTTAACAGGAGACTAGAATACGAGAGAGACGATAGTCAGACGAGCGAGGAGGAGTGAGCCACCACGACATCCACTGCGCGCCCGCGCCCGCCGCCGCCGCCGCCGCCGGGCGCGGCGCCGCCATGTGCACGCAACACCGATAGGACCATTATTAACGCGACACGTAGTACTTTAGCATTGGACTTGGACTTTAAAAAAGAATTATGAAGTAAATTATCATTACAACTTACATTCGGGTATTTTTGTGTACTGTAATCGCTCTATTTAGTATTTTTATCCAAAAATAAATATAATAGACCAAAGTTAAAATGTAAAATTAGTACAAATCATTATCCTTACACAGAATTTCTACTATACTAATTCCGAAGCCAATGCTGAAGTACAAAATTGGACTTATCTTCCTAAATAGTACAGAAGATGATGACAAAATAACATTGACATCCTAAATTGGTTCTGTTTCATTTGCATCCAGTTTTGCTGTTTTCGTTTCTATTGCCAAATTTTGTCATCAGCCCTTGTACTATACCTCTGACTACACTTGCTTTAGAAGGTGACGGGACTAGACAGGAGTTAGTATAATTTAGTAATAATCATAGACAGGGTGTTCATACATCAAAAGCTTAAATATTTCTCAAAAAAAATTACAACCATTTAAAAATATCATTTAAAAATAATGTACTATATTCTTATATTAAAGGCTTTATAAATATACCAGAAAGAGAAAATAAAAGGAAAATAAACAGCAATCAAATGAATTTTTAACTTTTTCAAAATTGTCACGAAAATGGAAATTGAATTGTCAAACATAACGAGGAAAATCGTTGTCTCTGTAAAAATATTAATCAAAACAAAACAGATTATCGAAGTGTGAAGAGAGAAAAATTAGATTTCTTTTCGGAATTAATAAATGTCTTCCATTTAAAGAGAACATCGTAATTATTACTAATGTAATTTATCTCGTTACTATTTTAATTATGAGCAAAAAATATAGCACAATGTTTCAATTACTCAATATTAACGTCTTCATAGTCAGTTGGACAAAAATATCAATGTATTCTCTATCTGTTTCAAATTAAAAGTAGAGATTTTCAGTTTTCTATCGTCTAATAGATCGCATGAAGACTATTTTTAAAACAAGCGGCTTTTTAAAATGCCCCTGTATTTAAAAACTTGTAATTAATACTAAAAAAGCCAGATATTAATTACAAAATTAACTAACTAGTTAGTTTATTAGTAAACAAGTTAGTTAGTGAATTTTGTAATTAATAGATATTAAATTCAAAACTAACTAGTTATGTAATAAACTAGTTAATAATAAATATCTATCTTTTTTGATTCATAACTCAATTACATACATACTATTACGTCTGGAACATTCTAAGGGGCAGGCAGGGTCTAAAAAAAAGCTCCTAATAAACTTTGATCTATAGAAGAAACACTAACTAAACGCGAAATGCACAGATTGCACACTAGCTTCTACCCGCGGTTTTCCTCATATGGTACATCGATAAAACATAGCCTATGTGCTATTCCAATCTATAATCTATGTCAACACTTAATTTCATTCAGAACTCTTTATTAGTTTTTGAGATTATCCGTTACAAACAGACAAAAATACAAATCTCTTCTCTTAAATTTTCAAATTTTATTCATTAAGCTTGTTGTATGAACACCCTGATAGCTCGTTCCTCATTGAACTAAAGGCTGGGAGTTCGGTGTGGGGCGAGCTGGTCGCGCACACATGACGGTCAATAAACTCTAGAACTAGTTCATCTGCTGTTTTGTCTATGCTTTAGTGACCAGGACTTAATGTAAACCTAGGGTACCTAAACTTTGTTCCGCAGAACTTAGAAGTTCTGTAAAAACGTTAATGATGTTCCGTTAATCAAATAATATGGCAATAAACCATTGTGTTTACAACATGGTAATGGTCAATGAAATTAAACATTCTCCTTATTGTCATTCACAAATGATATTTTTCATATTAACAATGTTAATGTAAGCTATTTTCTTTAAATAAAATCAAACTACTCTCCACAAATGTTTGTTAATCTAGACCATCCTTTGTCATTATAAACCTATAACACTGTTTTACATAAACTGTTCTAGTAATATTAATATTTATGTAATTAAATAAATAAATAGCTATGAAAACCTAGTTCTCATCCGGTGTGTGTGTCGCGGACGACTAAATGATAATGTAAGCTAGATAAGGAATGTTATATAATATATTGTTGAAGTATATAACGCGACTTGCCGAGCGTAATCAAATAAAATGAACTAAAACAAATGTTCTTTGTTTTATTTATACAGCTTTTACCTCCTTTGGTCGGCATTTATACAAAACCAATTTTAGTATTATGCAACCATTCGAGTAATTAGAAGTTAGAAATAGAATAGTACAAATAGCGCGCGATATGAATGCAGTCGGGGCCTTAGACGAGACATACCTGAGCTCTGCATTCAACTCGCGCGCTATCTGTAGGTTCCATTAACTATGTTTACACTAACTAAACTTCACGCCACTTCCCTAGCGGGGTAGGCAGAGAGAACCGAACGCCATATGGCACGACCCTTACACACCTCACTCGCAGGATCATGAATGTTGACTCGTCAACTTTTTATACAAGCTCTATAGTTTTTATGACTTTTAACACCAGGAGGCCACACTGAAGGCCCTGGACCAGATTTGTCATCCAAGCATCCCTCCACTTTCGCATCGTATATCTGTTTAGTCAATCTTTCGTCATCCATTTTTTTACATGTCCGAACCACCGGAGCATGCCTCTTCTTACCTTGACTCCGACGCTGTCCTTCAGACCGACTCTCTTTCTTACATCATCATTCCGAACGCAGTCTGTGAGCGATTTACCGCAGATTTTCCGACCGCGTTTATTCTACTTTCATCCCCATTTCTGCCATACCCAACTCTCGCTTCCATATGTTAGCGTAGGAATCAGCACCGCATTGTGTGTAGCTGGGCCTTCTGGCTTAGGACTTCACTGCCTAGAAGTTTTCCTAACGCTTCATTTACCCAGACCAACATGGGACTGAAAGTGTATAAGGGTTATTAATCCTGTAAAGATAACACATGGGTGTCAAAAATCGAGAATTAGCTAAAAACTCTAAGTTAAATTTTCCCATCCAATTTTTTCCATCTAACCCAGCCCATTGTCCCATGTTGGTCTGGGACTTCAAAATAATGTGCCATCTGTAGTTCTTGCCGAGCATGTTGTAGAAGATGACTAATGATGTATCGGGTTTTTGGGTATGTGATTGTGTGGGCGACAGGCTAGCCACTTGTCACTCTTGTCATGTCAACAACAACATCATCAAAGGTGTACGAATTAGACCTCTCAACGTGGGCCTCAAATATTACCACTATGTCATCATCTTCGTAGCTTTATGTCCCGTGCTTAGACGGGGTCCGCTTACACCATGATCCAGGATTTAGCGAGTCTGGTAATTACATTGAAGCGACTGCCGATCTGACCTTCGTAACCCTAAGATAGGGAAACCAGACCATTTTTGGATCATGGTTACAAATCCAAAGTTGTTTGAATTTGCAGGTTTCATCACGATGTTTGTCCTCACCGTCGAGCTAGTGGTATAAATACGTACATAGATTTGAAAAATCCAGAGGTACGTGCTCGGGTTTGAACCCGCACTCCTCGGTTAAGAGGCGCGTGTCCTTACCATTGAGCTACCACCGCGCTTTTTAAATATTACCAAATATTACCACTATGTAACATTCTAATATTATATAAGTATGTAACTACCTCGTTGGTCTATAAATTTATACATAATATGTGCCGCCTAAAAAAATAGGGTTCGAATCTCCCTTCAGCAAAAAAATTGTGGCTGGGTATTTCAATATTGCTATTACTCAGTATGAATGACGTGTGAATGACGCAGCGGGCGGGAGGTAGTCTTAAATAAATCAATAATAAAGTCTCCAGACTGACACACCAATCCCCTAGTTGTAAACTAAGCTATAAGCTTGTACTATGGATACTAGGTGAACGGATAGACATACTTAAATACGTTTATAAACATCCATGACTCAAGTCCAAATGTCCATGTTCATTAAACATTTGTCCCTAGCGGGATTCGAACCCGCGACTTTAAATTTCGTGACCAGAGTCTCCGACAGTTCGACCAACGGGGCTGTCAATAAAATAAATTCGGCGAATCGAAAATTCTTCGTTAGTAATTTCAATATGGCCGATGGCTTGTCAACAATAATTCGGTTACGACTAATTAATTAGCGACGCAAATGAAAGCCGTCCCATCATAATGTAAGAAAATTAAAAATGGGGTCAAGGGCGAGACGGATTCGTGCACAGACAAATTTAAAAAAAATGTAAATGTCTTTGGAGACATAAAAAAAGCATTTTTACAAATAATTATCTATGCAAAAATTGTAGATATAAGAAACTTAACACTGAGGATTTTTTTATTAAACTGCTCTTAAAATAAAGAAAATATTTTATTCTCAGTTGATCTTTTAAAAAACCTTACTTATATGTAATTGGCTCAATGGCGCATTCGGCAGTAACTTTGTGCGTATAAAGTTGTGGGTTCGATTCCCACCCAGCACAAACATTCGTGTCAGGAATTTGGACTTGGAATTGAAAAATTTGGAACTTGTGTTTGTTCTGTGTCTAAGTAATATATATATGACTAGCTGTGCCAGCGGTGTCACCCGCGTTTATGGTTAATATTATAAAGACTATTTCCGTCATACATGATTTCTATGTAACTTTAACCATTAAGGCTGCACACGCGACGAAAGTTTAAAAAATGGAGTAACTTCTCCCGTTTTCCCAACATTTCCCTTCACTACTCTGCTCCTATTGATTGTAGCGTGATGAAAAGTATACTATAACCTGCCCAGGAGTATGAAGAATAATTGTACCAAGTTTCGTTAAAATCCGTCGAGTAGTTTTTGTTTCTATAAGGAACATACAGACAGACAGACAGACAGACAGACAAAAATTTTACTGATTGCATTTTTGGCATCAGTATCGATCACTAATCACCCCCTGATAGTTATTTTGAAAATATATTTCATGTACAGAATTGACTTCTCTGCAGATTTATTATAAGTATAGATATCTAAACATATATTTCTTTGATTCTCTCTGCCTACCCCGCTAGGGAAATGGCGCGATGCTAGTTAGTTAGAATATTTGTAATACCACTGTTGATTCTGATATTCGTAACACAAGTGCTTAAGCTACTTACCTCAGAGTCAGATCAATGTCACTACATATCATAAAACAAAGACCTTCGCCACGGCTGTCTGTCTGTCCGCGGTAAACTCTAAAACTACTGCACGGATTTTCATGCGTTTTTCACCAATAGATGGATTCTTGAGGAAGCGCGGTGGGAGCCGCGGACAAAATCTAATGATATTTATTTCTTATTTTATAACCACGGGGATTAGTAAAAAAGAACTGGCAGGAGATGGCGCGTGACAGACCAGGGTGGCGACATTTATTATCGGAGGCCAAGACTCACTTTGGGTCGCTGCGCCAGCATAGTAAGTAAGTAAGTAAGTAAAAAAGGAGGCATTTCACGCTATCATATTACCGCGTTGAGCCACCGTTGAGTCCGTTATCTGGTATCCATAAGGCTGCATCAGCATGTGTGAATGAATGTCGGACATTTAGAGCGCCTGTGTCAATGTGTGATGTAAGTTGCATGTCAAATTGGAGCACCGCAGATGCCTAAACTTCTAGTTAATCACGGAGTCCTTCTTTTTTTACTAGTCCGTCTTTATAACGTTAAAATTATATTATTTAAATGCAAACATCCCCATTTCACAGGAAGTCCCTTGTCTTAATAGTATTTAAACTTGTGATAATTACTACAATGTCTGAATACGAAACTAGCCCTTAATTGTGTTGTTTCGTTAGTACGGGTGTAATCCGACTATGATACGGTGACGACTGCACGGGCGGAATGTTAATGTGTTGTGACGTCACACGACCTGTAAAGTGGAAATTTGGGAGGAAAATATATCGACTATTAGAATAAATTAATAACGTGTAGATTAAATTCAATATTTTAAAACTATTAGTCTCGTCTGGTCTGGGACTTAAAAAGAATGTGCCAACTGTGTTTCTTGCCTAGCATGTCGTAAAAGGCGACTAATGAAAAGTGGACTATACATTTTTTTTTGTAGAAAATAGCCTATTCTCCCGATTTTATTTTGGACAAGCAAACCCGCAGACACAAGCTAGTCCCCAGTTCATTTGCCCCAAGCTCCCCTTGGCCTGCTCTCATTATCCTAGAGACCTAGACGGGAATCAAAGCGGCGTCCCGTCTTCGGAGAAACCTCACTCGCCAATTTAGCTCTTTAGTTACGGAGAATTATGCAATTGATGAAAGTCAAGGACATATTAGGCATTAGACGCGTGATCCCAAAGTAGTCTGGAACTGGAACTTGAAAAGAACGCTTGGTCCTTCATATAACATTGCTTCTCACTTGCTATTCTGCATTCATATTTAGACAGGCCCGTTGGTTGAGTGGTCAGACTCTGGCCACGAAACCAAAGGTCGCGGGTTCGAATAAGGGGTAAATGTTTCGTGTGATGAACATGGACATTTGTACTCGAGTCATGGATGTTTATAAAATCATTCAAGTATGTCTATCCGTTTAACTAGTATCCATAGTATAAGCATAAGCTTAGTTTGGAACTAGGGAATTGGTGTGTCAGTCTGGAGAATTTATTATTACTAATGGTCGCTCAGTAGTCAAAATTTGACCATAATTCGTTTTTCTTACGCAATATTTATTAAAATATTAGCTTTCTGCACTCCTTCTCCATATAAACTTAACTGGTTTATAGTCAACAAGCGGACCTTGACTAGGAAAAATACCATCTAATAGTATAAACGGGAAAGTTTTTATGAAAGTGTATATTTGGGATATTTGTCACTCTTTCACGCAAAAACTACTCAATGCATTTTAATGAAACTTGAGAATAATATAGCTTATATACCCGAATAATATAAAGGCTATGTTTTATTGATGTACCATGCGAGCGAAGCCCCGGGCAGAAGCAAGTAGGAATATAATGATCAAGTGTACACGTGAAAAATATCGCATCTAACGGTTAAAAGGTCTCTGATTAAAGTTCGGCTTAAAAATGTTCAATAGATTGATAAAGATCTTGCAATTTACAGGAAAGCTACCTTTCTGAAGGAACACTGGAATATTAAATTCTATAAATACCGTGAAACGTATGTACCTGCAATTTTAATTAATTAAAAATATATTAGCGCGTTTTGTAGGTTGAAGTGGGAAGGTAATTTAATATTAGCAAGAACTTTTCAATAACCAGGTTGAGCCGATAATTTAAAAACCGGCCAAGTGCGAGTCGGACTCGCGCACCAGGGGTTCTGTATCATCTTGATATATATATATATATATATAGATATATATATATATATATATATATATATATATATATATATATATATATATAAATTCACGTCACAATGTTTGTCCGCGATGGACTCCGAAACTACTTAACCGATTTTAATCAAATTTGCACACCGTGTGCAGTTTGATCCAACTTGAAAGATAGGATAGCTTACATCTCAATTTATTTAACCCGATTATGTGTAATTGACTGTTAATCGGAACGAAGTTTCCCGGTTCAACTAGTCTAATATATAAAATTCTTATGTACCGTTTTGTTACCAAACTCCTCCGAAACGGCTTGACCGATTTTTATGAAATTTTATATGTATATTTGGTAGGTGAGAAATGGCCGTAATCTTTTTTTCAAACCTAAGTGATAAGGGTGGACCACCCCAAACCTATAACTTGAGAACGGCTTAACCGATTTCCGAAATTCGAGAACGGGGCGTTACGAAGTGCTGTCAGCTAGTTATCTATAAAAACCGCAAAAAAAAAAAATAGGTCTGTTGTATGAGAGACCCCTTGAAAAAGTATTTTATTCTGTTTTTTAGTATTTGTTGTTATAGCGGCAACAGAAATACAGCTTTTGTAAAATTTTCAATAGTCTAACTATCAAGGTCATGAGATACAGCCTGGTGACAGACGGACGGACAGCGCAGTCTTAGTAATAGGGTCCCGTTTTATCCTTTGGGTACGGAACCCTACAAGTGCATGCTTTTTAAATTGTAACGAATCATTATCACTTTTGTTTCGCGCTTAGTCGGCTGCCTCCCCTGAAAAAAAAAAATATGCGTACGCCCATGCCAACCTCTCCTAACATTCTTCACCCATAGGATCTCCAGACTACAGGTTGGAATACAGTGGTCTATAATCCAGTCTGCAAATCAGTTGAACTGGTTGACAAGATAAAACAGTGTAACGAAATGGTCACTAATGTAGGCCTGAGGGGCGACAAACAATTGTCCCTCTTGAGAGGGCGCGGGTCTGAGTGGCGCCTCTTCATAAGTAGCAGACGAGCGGTTTTTAAACGCCAAAGATGTCTTAAGCGTGCGCTGCGGAAAATCTGCGGTGTATCGTTCACAGACTGCGTTCGGAATGATGATGTAAGAAAGAGAGTCGGTCTGAAAGACAGCGTCGGGGTTAAGGTAAGAATAGGCATGCTCCGGTGGTTCGGACATGTCGAAAGAATGGATGACGAAAGATTGACTAAACAGATATACAATGCGAAAGTGGAAAGATGTAGAAGCCCCGGAAGGCCCAGGCTCACCTACCACGACCAGATTGGTCGTGTATTAACAGAAGGTGATGTTAGGAGTCATAAAAACCGTAGAGCTTGTATGAAAAGGATCATGAATGTTGACGAGGCGAGTGAGGTTTGTAAGGATGGATGCCTACCCCGCTAGGGAAGTGGCGTGAAGTTTAGTTAGTTAGTTATAAAATTATGGACGTTCATCATTATTGCAGTGGGCTTAGAGAGCGGTAGTAGCTCAAAGAAAAAACATTTATTGGACGCACAATGATACGTACACTGAAAAACAAGTAATTGACAATTGTAATAGTACAAAAAGAAGAATAAAAATAAAACAAAACCAAAAGATTGGCGCCATTTAAGCCCTCACACACACACACATAACATCACGCTCATAATCCCCGAACGGGTAGGCAGAGTCAAAGGGGCAGCAGGCCCGCCCAACCACATTCAGCCAAAAATAAAGTCGGGCTGGATTAGATGGAAAATTGTGAAACGGCAGTGACAAGCGGCTAACCTGTCGCCTACACAACCACACACCCAAAACCCGATATACCATTAGTCGCCTTTTACGACATGCTAGGCAAGAACCACAGTTGGCATATTATTTTTAAGTCCCAGACCAACACGGGACAGTGGGCTGGGTTGGATGAAAAGCTGTGAAAAAGGAGTGACAAGTGGCTAGCTCGTCGCCTACTCAGTCACATACCTTTAGTCGCCTTTTACGACATGCTAGGCAAAAACCACAGTTGGCACATTCTTTTTTTTTGTCCCAGATCATTATGGGCCAAGTCTCAGACCAACATGGGACTTTTTGGGAATTTTTCCTTATTTCTTTATTTTCTAAATCGCTTTACAAACGCTCGTCGGCTCACCCGCGCGGGCGCGATTTCAATCGCATTTCGCATCAATTGCGTTGTCGCCCGTCGCTGTCGCGTCGAGACCAGCGCAAACACAGAACCCAGGAGCCTCTGCTCCTGTACAAAAAGAGCATTGTTTCAGACGCTTCTTTAAATAAATCAGCAGTGAAATTAAATAAGACAGTTGACATAACAACAGTAACATAATTTGTACGACCATTGTATATAGATATTGACTGACTCCGGGCTGTTACTGAGTAATTTTAATATTTAAAAAACTCAGACACAAATTTTTGGCCAACCCGGATTGAACCCCGGACCTTTTGGTCCTTAGGCGGCGAATGCTACCAAGACCAACGCGACAGTCGAAGGGATAGACAAGGGTTCAAGGAACAGGAAGCTCTTTAGGGAAACATCATCTTCCTAGCGTTATGTCCCGTGCTTAGACGGGGTCCGCTTAGACCATGTTCCAGGATTTAGCGAGTCTGGTAATTACATTGAAGCGACTGCCGATCTGACCTTCGTAACCCTAAAATAAGGGAACCAGACAATTTTTGGATCATGGTTACAAATCCAAAGTTGTTTGAATTTGCAGGTTTCATCAACAATGGTACAAATACGTACATAGATTTGAAAAATCTAGAGGTACCCGGGTTTGAACCCGCACTCCTCTGTTAAGAGGCGCGTGCCCTTACCATTAAGCTACTACCGCTCCCAAGAAGTTCTTTATGTGTATACAATATATTTACTAATCTAACTGACCGACTAAATATTTTTTCGTCAACACTTCAGTGGGCAGTTGCTCAAATGCCCGCGTCCAATAAGCCGGTCAGGCAGACGCGTGTAGCGGCACTATCGGCGCGCTCGAACGACCAGCGACAACGTTCATAAACGCGGCAAATATAACCAGTCACGTGGTTTGTAACTGATAAGCGCTTTGGTAAACGGATTCTGATTAACACGAAGAAACTGACACATGTTGAGTTGGGACTTAAACAAGAATATTCTCTTAATCGAGTTCGTAAAAATCGTTAGATCCACAGAACCTAGATAGAATCAAATAAAATGATCGAATTGGCGGGTGTTTAGGTTTTATGAACCTTTTTAGTGATGCTGGCCAAAAACATCTATGGTTGTTGAAAAGTGCAGGTTTCATTTCGATATTTTCCCGCACAGCGGTGCGGGAAAATATCGCTCAGCGGAGCTAGTGGTATAAATACGTACATTTGAAAAATCGCGAGGTACGTGCCAGGGTTTGAACCCGCACCCCTCGGTTAGGAGGCGTGAGTGAGTCCTTATCACTAAGTTACCACCGCTCCCTCGTGCATACATTGCCACATTATTTTGAGTCCCAGACCAACATGGGACGGGATAAAAATAAAATTCCTCACTTATTAGGCACGTACCTAACTATATTAGCTTGATGGCTCATTCGGTAGTGACCCTGCCCCATACGCCAAGAGTTGTGGGTTCGATCCCCACCCAGGACGAACATTCGTATGATGAATACTTGTGTTGATTCTGTGAATGGGTGTTAATATTCAATATTTAAGTATATATTTGTAATACCACTGTTGTTTCTGGTATCCGTAACACAAGTGCTTAAGCTACTTACCTCGGAGTCATGTATGTGATGTAGTATGATATCATCTTAATATATATATAAATTACGCGTCACGTTGTTTGTCCGCGATGGACTCCAAAACTACTTAACCGATTTTAATCAAATTTGCACACCGTGTGCAGTTTGATCCAACTTGAAAGATAGGATAGCTTACATGTCAATTTATTCAACCCGATTATGTGTCATTGATTGTTAGGCGGAACGAACTTCGCCAAGTCAGCTAGTTATACTACATAAATAATGCCGTACTTTTGGGTATGTGACTGAGTAGGCGACGAACTAGCCACTTGTCACTCCTTTTTCACAGCTTTCCATCCAACCCAGCCCATTGTCCCATGTTGGTCTGGGACTTAAAAAGAATATGCCAACTGTGGTTCTTGCCTAGCATGTCCTAAAAGGCGACTAATAGTATATCGGGTTTTGGGTGTGTGATTGTGTAGGCGACAAGGTAGCCACTTGTCACTGCTTTTTCACAATTTTCCATCTGACCCAGCCCGGCTTTGTTTTTGGCTGAATGAGGTTGAAGGGGCTTGCTGCCCCTTCGACCCTGCCTACCCCTTCGGGGATCATGGGCGTGATGTTATGTATGTATGTATGTAATAATGCCGTATTTTCACTTCGTACTTACAAATAAAAACATAAAAGCTATTGTGTATGTTATAAACGAAATTACTGAATAAATAAACACGAGTTTATTTACACTAATTTCGTTTATAACAATCCCTTAACAAACCTAAAACAACTTCACAATATTCAGCTTTATCCAAACAAACATAAGCGCGATAACTCCGTATTTGTTTTAGCCCGGAAAAGTTCTTTCGAAATAATAACAAGATACACACACACACATACATACATACATAACGTCACGCCCATAATCCCCGAAGGGGTAGGCAGAGTCAAAGGGCATGTTATTTGAGATCATAAATGCATCAATGATTGACAATTACATTAATCAGAAGAGCGGTGGTAGCTCAATGGTAAGGACACGCGCCTCTTAACCGAGGAGTGCGGGTTCAAATACGGGCATGTACCTCTAGATTTAAAAAAAAAATCTATGTACATATTTATACCACTAGCTCGACGGTGAGGGAAAACATCGTGATGAAACCTGCAAATTCAAACAACTTTGAATTTGTAACCATGATCCAAAAACTGTCTGGTTCCCCTATCTTAGGGTTACGAAGGTCAGATTGGCAGTCGCTTCAATGTAATTACCAGACTCGCTAAATCCTGGATCATGGTCTAAGCGGACCCCGTCTAAGCACGGGACATAACGCTAGGAAGATGATGATGATTGACAATTATATTAATCACAAAAATTTCAATATAATTGTTTTTTTAAGTGCTAGTGAAACGGTTGGTGTAATGTAATTTATTTATTCTATTTCTTATATTATTAAGAAACAAGTTGTGACGCCGACATGATGTGCGCTGAGTCAGCGGAAAGTCGACCTCGGAACTTGCGAAATACGACTCCCACGGGCCAGAAGTCCTACTTCATGAAGGTGTCCAGATAAACATATACTAAGAAAATCTGGTACGTGCTCAGGTTTAAACCCATTAATGAGGCACATCCATTTGAGCTACCACCGCTCCCACAAAAACAAATTCTTTAAATTCACGTGCGCTATAACTCTAAATATCGATTTTCAAGAAAAGAACAGTTGTCCTAAAGTTGACAGGCCCTTTGGTTGAGTAGTCAGACCCGGCCACGAAACCACGGGTCGCGTGTTCAAATCCTGCTGGGAGCAAATGTTTCGTGTGATGAACATGGGCATTTGAACTCGAGTCACAGACGTTTATAAACGTATAAGTATGTCTATCCGTTCACCTAGTGTTTATAGCATAAGCTTTATTTTGAAACTAGGGAATTTTGTATGTCAGTCTGGAGAATTTGTATTTACTTATTTATATTATATGAAGATTATTGTATCATAAAATAATACAAGAAGAATATACCTATAAATAAATAACATATAAAAGCTAACATCTCAATGTTATCTTAGTTTATTTGCTAGCAATATTTATCACGGCCTATTTGCGAGGGATCAGCAAACAGTCGCCGGAACAAACCTGGACAGGACATCCGTCATGGCGCGCTAATCTCGTTACAAGCCGCGCTGTGACAGACGGCGAAATAATAATGTTTTTATAGTCTGTACTATTTTGAGTATCATGGAGTAGCTGCTGCCCGCGAGCTTGTCTGAATTTTAACAGTAAATCGATTTGCATGGATTTTTTATTGTTTTCTATCAACATCGTGATGATGTTAGAGAACAATTAAATATGATGATGATGATAGAAAGACATGATGCCAGCTAGAAACCTGCTGCTGGTTAAAGGTTATTTGTAATGATTTTGGCTACGCACCGATAAATAAAATAGATTTGGCTTGGATTTGGATTTGTAATTTTAAATCCATACATCCATGAAGACACTACATTCGTCCATGAAAATTTAATTTATTTAGTTAAGTGGAAAATTATGAAGTGACAAGTGATTATCAAGTCGCTTGGGTTTAATTATGTCTAACAAACCCAGTACTTAAGACACTGTTAGTCGTGCCTTAAATAACGCTAGGCAAACTATCGCGAAAATATTTAGTTGTAACAAGCAAATAGCACGTAAAGCCGCGGACAAGAGCTAGTCTAAAATAACAATCTTTTTTTTAAGTACTTTATTTTCTATTTTCTACATTTAGCATAACATAAATAAAATGTCCTCTCTATCTAGGACACTAGAAGTCTAGACTTGGATAATATTAAATCACCTACAAGTTGAATAAGTAATAAGTTTGGAGAAATATTTAAAACACAATCTTGAAGCGAAATGGCGCAGCAAACACAAAGGCATCGCATCCACCTTATTTCCTTATAAAAAGCCCTTTTAAAGGGTGTCTTGATGGAGAAATGCAATGTAGATTGCATGACGCATACATTTTGTATGCATTTTTATATTCACTACGTCGGAGTCTACGGAAAAGTCGCGAGTGAAAGAAATTGCCTTTCATGTTTAGCAGGAGTTATATTTTGTGACTGATCTATTGATTTGCGACAATGCGGAATAGTAGACTTACATCTACACTAATATTAAAAGGAGGAAAGGTTTGATCGTTTGTTTGTTTGCATTGATTAAGCTTCGAAACTACTGGACCGATTTATCTTTATTAGCAAGTAAAATTGGCTATATTTTATTCTCATATTCCTACGGGAATAGTACCTATGCGAGTAAAAATACGAGGCGCTGCTAGTAAAAAAAAAAATATTTATAAAACTTTTTACACATAATTTTATCATTTTTTTTTTAAACTTGTACATTGGAAGGATTACATTACGGGACGCATGGTCGATCTACTTTATAACATATTCTTAAGCCTGAAATCCCTGAAGGGGTAGGTATAACCTAAACTTTTTATCAAATAAGAAAACTTTTATTTATAAAAAGTCGGCACTACTTTAGGTCAGAGTATATTCTCTCATCATCATCATCATCATCATCTCAGTAGAAAAAGACGTCCACTGCTGGTCATAGGACTCCCTCAAAGATCGATATTCTCTCACAGAATAGAAAAAACTATCTGCTTCCATAAAGAATTCATTTCTTTATTTAATACCACTATCTCGGCGGTGAGGGTAAACATCGTGATAAACTGCATATTTAAACAATAGATATATAACCATGATCCAAATCTGATCTGCCTAATTCCACTATAAGGGTTACGAAGGATCGGCAGTCGCTTAAATGTAATTACCAGACTCGCTAAATCCTTTTTTTTTTTTTTTTAGTTGGGGAAACTCCCACGAGCCGTCCCCCTTTACTCGGGGAAGCAAAGGGGGGTGTGTCGGACTCGAACCGACTAAAACCCCAACGTGGCCTCCAGCGGCGCAGTCCCGGAGGAGCCTGTATCCCCACTGTCAGAACTATACGACTGCTCCTCCGGTGATGCGCGTGCCGCGCTACGCGGCCCACCTCGCGCGGCGGTGGTCGATGCTGTGCAGCCCACGAGAACAGTCGTCCGATGCACAGCACCGAGCACGCGAGCGCGTTGAGACATGCCAGGCCACCCAGCATGTCTCAACAACTCCGCCCAGGATTCAGACGCCGATCATCCCCGTGACCGGCGTCGTGGGCCCACTCTCGCGCTGTGCCCTCTGTTAAGCCAGAGGGGCACGCGGAGAGCGCCTCGTTGAAGGGGCCGCCTTCCGCCCGGCGACCCAGATTGAGGGCTTAGCCCTGTCGTCGCAGAGGGAGAGCATCGTGACGCTCAATCCCTCTGCGACCCACGACAGCGCGACCCAGCGCGCCCCTGTCGGGTTGCCGAGGATAGGGAGGCGAGCAACGAGACACTCAGCTCCTCCTCTTCCTCGGCAATCCTGGTCCGGCCGCAGGGGGCTGCGGCCGGTGCCGCAACTGCTCGGTGGGAAATGCCGAGCAGTCGCAGCTCACCTCGGGGTCTCTCTTCGCTTCGGCCCTGTCCTGCACCAGGGCCTACTAAGCCCCCCCGGTACGCCAAACCGAAGACCCCAGCGGGGGGGAGACTCGCTAAATCCTGGATCATGTGTAAGTGGACTCCATCTAAGCACGGGACCTAACTAGGAAGATGATAATACAGCTCCATCTATGGTCAAGTAAAAGCATTTTTTCATCAATGGTGTCCAGTTTAACTTAGTTATTATCTATATTTTTTAGTTTCAATCTTAGTGTTTCACAAATTTTGTTAAATAATATTAGTTTTTTTTTCTATTCTGTGGTTTTTAAAACACAAAAAAGTACATACATAATTCAGTTGACTATTAATAAATATTTTCTAACCAATATCAAATTCTTTGAAACGTTCAAATAGTTCAATTAATCGATGTATTTGTCAGTTTTTGACATTCACTCTAGAATATCACGTCTCGCATGTTGTAAATAAAACGTTTTTCACAACAAATGCATACGTAAGTATTTTCTAGTGACCTTAGTTCAATGTAGAATGATGCGTTTTAAGTGTGATTTATCTGTGAGCTTTTAAAAGCGTATAGGTTTTACAAAATCCAACATTTATTAGCAGGTATGTTACTAACGGAAATATGTTCTAATAAGTTTTCTATATTTATCAGAATTATTGTCTTATTTTTAACATATATGCCGACAGATATATTAAAATACTTTATTTTATAAATCTTACTGCGAAAAGTCTTCAAAAATGTGATTGAATCACAAAGAAAATTTGTCAATATTCGATGAGGGAGCCACATTCTATGTAGAATTGTCAAAAAGTGGACAGTTTTCATACTGAAATGTTTAGTTCTGCATTCGTCCACTGTGGAATATTAACAAACATTTTTGAGCTAGATTAATTTTATGAGTAAAAATTACATGGTTCATTTATAATTTACATAAGCTGTGTAAAAATGTGTTTTTATTTTGATTCTATATTTCGACATTGACTAGCTTGATGGTGCTTAAAGTAGTGACCATATCATAGTGGGTTTGATGATCCCCACCCAGGACAAACATTTGTGTGTTATAAATAAATAAATACTTTTGTTTTCTGTGTGAGTGGTAATGTCTATTAAACAAGTATATATTTGTAATACCACTGTTGTTTCTGATATCCGTAACACAAGTACTTAAGCTACTTAGCTCAGAGTCAGATAAATGTATGTAGTCTGATATTTATTTATTTGCTATTGTTGAATTATTGCTGAATAAGTATGCGCAGCATTCTTAATGGCCTAAAGCGAAATTGATTTGATGATGTCAACATGCAATTGATGACATAGGTAACTATAATCTGCATAGCTGGCTCAATTGAACATGCAAGTCCATCACAATGTTGTCTATCTTCACCGCTGGTATAAATCTTACTCATATTGTAAATGCGAAAGTTTGTATGGATGGATGGATGTGTGGATGTTTGTTACGCTTTCACGTAAAAACTACTGCATGGATATTAATGAAACTTAACAATAGTATAGCTTATACGTTAGAATACAACATAAGCTATGTTTCATCGACTGGCTCGATGGCGCATTCGGTAGTGACCCTGCCCCATACGCCAAGAGTTATGGGTTCGATTCCCACCCAGGACAAACATTTATGTGATGAATACTTGTGTTTGTTCTGTGTCTGGGTTTTAATATCCAATATCTAAGTATATATTTGTAATACCACTGTTGATTCTGATATCCGTAACACAAGTGCTTAAGCTATTTACCACGGAGTCAGATCAGTGTATGTGATGTCGTCGGATATTTATTTATTCATCTATGTACCACACGAGCAACACCACAGGCAGAAGCTAGTATGTACATAAATCCAGAGGTACATGCTTGTCTTTGAACCCGCACCCCTTATGTATGAATGAAATAATAAGAAATTACTACAAAATGTATTCAATATAACTAAATTTTAGGAAAGATGATTTTTTTTAGGAACAAACTTAGAAAGGTCTGATCTGGTTTTTGTTCCACCTTTGATACCTGCCACCTGTGAAACGGCCCCGCTAGTTAGTTAGTTAGTTACATTACGTGCAAGAACCAAACGACTACATTCAGGTCTATGGTCGGACCTTTAACATTGTCTCCAAACTAAGGAGGCCAGAAAAACCCTAAACAGCAATCTATCAAAGAAACTACTGAGCTTAAGTCGGACGAATCTACGCCACGCCGCCAGCATAATAACAGGACACTGACCCACTTATCAGGCTAAGTCATCTTCCTAGCGTTATGTCCCGTGTTTAGACGGGGTCCGCTTAGACCGTGATCCAGGATTTAGCGAGTCTGGTAATTACATTGATGCGACTGCCGATCTGACCTTCGTAAACCTAAGATAGGGGAACCAGACACTTTTTGGATCATGGTTACAAATCCAAAGTTGTTTGAATTTGCAGGTTTCATCACGATGTTTTCCCTCATCGTCGAGCTAGTGGTATAAATACGTTCATAGATTTGAAAAATCCAGAGGTACGTGCCCGGGTTTGAACCCGCATTCCTCGGTTGAGAGGCGCGTGTCCTTACCATTGAGCTACCACCTCTCTTATCAGGCTAAGTGCGGAAAACAAATGCCCAACTAACTAACTAACGGCCCCACTTTCAACTAGTTTATGTTATACTACCGATCCTAAGAATTTCATCTTTCCTAAAATCACGTAAAAGAAGATATGTAATGTATGAAATGGATTATGAATGTTGAAGAGGCGAGTAAGGTGTGTGTAAAGATCGTGCCACATGGCGTTCGGTTCTTGAAATGAAATGAAATGATCTTTATTTATATAGGCTTACAAAAAGCACTTATAAATCGTCAGAACAAAATAAATAAAAATATAAACCGGTTCAAACAGCAGATTCTACCGAGAAGAAACCGGCAAGAAACTCGATAGTTACTCTTAGAAATGCCAAGTCTTAATAGCTATTATGTAGTTACAATATTTTTTTTTCTCAATTTAAATCTATCAGTTCAGACGAACAGCCTATTCTGCGACTGGCCATATATTCTTATCATTTAAATAGTTCTCTCTGCCTACCCCGCTAGGGAAGTGGCCTGAAGTTTAGTTAGTTAGTTACGTAAGTCGGGTGACTGAGATCTCACTCTATATAACGCTTGTTTCAGCATGAACCGCGTGCGGCCGAAGTGTCCTCGGTGCGAGCGCGGCGTGCTGCCGACGCGCGCGGCGCGCTGCCGCCGCTGCCGCGCGCACTACCACGCGGGGTGCGCGCGCCGCCCGCCCGCGCCCGACGAGCACGACTGGCTGTGCGACAAGTGCGTCCAGGACGGTGAGTGAGCGGGCTCCGTTGAGCCACCGGCGTACAGTGTAAGCAGGTTTCTTTACGAGGTTCACTTCGCCCATAATAAATACTAGCTGTGCCAGCGGTGTCACCCGCGTTTATGGTTAATATTATAAAGACTATTTCCGTCATACATGATTTCTATGTAACTTTAACCATTAAGGCTGTACACGCGACGGAAGTTACATTTCCCTTCACTACTCTGCTCCTATTGATTGTAGCGTGATGAAAAGTATACTATAACCTGCCCAGGAGTATGAAGAATAATTGTACCAAGTTTCGTGAAAATCCGTCGAGTAGTTTTTGTTTCTATAAGGAACATACAGACAGACAGACAAAAATTTTACTGTTTGCATTTTTGGCATCAGTATCGATCACTAATCACCCCCTGATAGTTATTTCATGTACAGAATTGACCTCTCTACAGATTTATTATAAATATAGATAATATAAATATAAATATCCGACTACATCACATACATTGATCTGACTCCGAGGTAAGTAGCTTAAGCACTTGTGTTACATATATCAGAATCTACAATGTTATTACAATTATATACTTAAATATTGGATATTAACACCCAGACACAGAACAAACACAAGCATTCATCATACGAATGTTTGGCCTGGGTGGGAATCGAACCCACAACTCTTGGCGCATGGGGCAGGGTCACTACCGAATGCGCCATCGAGCCAGTCAGTGTGCTCGGCGACTGATCCGACTGAGCGTCTCAATCGGGCCTCAGTCAGTTAGATAACATAACATAACATGTCGCCCATAATCCCCAAAGAGGTAGGCAGAGTCAAAGGGGCAGCAGGCTTCTTTAGCCACATTCAGCCAAAAACAAAACTGGGCTGGGTTAGATGGAAAATATGTGAAAAAGTAGTGACAAGTGGCTAGCTCGTCGCTTACACAATCACATACCCACAACCCCATATACCATTAGTCGCCTTTTACGACATGCTAGGCAAAAAACACAGTTGGCACATTCTTTTCAAGTCCCAGACCAACATGGGACAGTGGGCTGGGTTGGATGGAAAGCTGTGAAAAATGAGTGACAAGTGGCTAGCTCGTCGCCTACTCAGTCACATACCCAAAAGCCCGTAAACCATTAGTCGCCTTTTACGACATGCTAGGCAAGAACCACAGTTGGCACATTCTTTTTTTTATTAACATGGGCCAAGTCCCACACCAATATGGTAAAAAAGACACATTTATTATTTCAAAAAACGTATATCGGGTTTCGGGTGTGTGATTGTGTAAGCGACAGGTTAGCCGCTTGTCACTGCTTTTGCACAATTTTCCATCTAACCCAGCCCGGCTTTATCTTTGGTTGAATGTGGTTGAAGGGGCATGCTGCCCCTTTGACTCTGCCTACCCCTTCGTGGATTATGGGCGTGATGTTACATTACATATTTCTAAATCTATGCAATCAGTAAAATTTTTGTCTGTCTGTCTGTCTGTCTGTCTGTCTGTCTGTCTGTCTGTATGTTCCTTATAGAAACAAAAACTACTCGATGGATTTTAACGAAACTTGGTACAATTATTCTTCATACTCCTGGGCAGGTTATAGTATACTTTTCATCACGCTACAATCAATAGGAGCAGAGTAGTGAAGGGAAATGTTGAGAAAACGGGAGAAGTTACTCCATTTTTTAAGCTTCCGTCGCGTGTGCAGCCTTAATGGTTAAAGTTACATAGAAATCATGTATGACGGAAATAGTCTTTATAATATTAACCATAAACGCGGGTGACACCGCTGGCACAGCTAGTGAAACATAAATCTCTTTTCTTAGACAAAAGAGATGTCACGAGTACAAATATTCGTTCTCAATATGCATGCCATCTACATAAACCGTTTGTAAAACTGTCTGTAGTGTCTAGAAATGCTTTTATCATGTGCATAGATATTAATTTTTTTTTTTTTTTTTATTTTTTTTATGTTTTTTCCGTCTCTTTTATATGTAGACGACTAAAAGCCACACTAATGTATTTGTTATCTTCAATGTACTGATTCCCACGATACAGGCCCAGCCTAGTGTGGGGGTCATAGAATTACACCTAAACTGGCTTCTGTGTTTCTGTCAAATAAACAATTTAAATTTTTTTTTTTTTTTACAACAGATTACC
Source organism: Glyphodes perspectalis (assembly GCA_951394215.1). NCBI lineage: Eukaryota > Metazoa > Arthropoda > Insecta > Lepidoptera > Crambidae > Glyphodes > Glyphodes perspectalis. The sequence continues at coordinate 118,263 of OX596227.1, forward strand.
AATTCGCTTTAAAAGTAACAATTTAAGTTTATATGAATTTACGAAACTAATGAAAATGTGGTCATTAAGTAATTGTTTTTATAGCTTCAATAAATAAATAAATAAATATTCAACGACATCACATACATTGATCTGACTCCGAAGTAAGTAGCTTAAGCACTTGTGTTACGGATATCAGAAACAACAGTAGTATTACAAATATATACTTAAATATCAGATATTAACACCCAGACACAGAACAAACACAAGTATTCATCACACGAATGTTTGTCCTGAGTGGGGATCGAACCCACAACTCGTGGCGCATGGGGCAGGGTCACTAACGAATGCGCCATCGAGCTTGTCAATGTCTATAAACTACATACAATCAGACAAATATGACAAAGTGTTGTGTTCTATGCTAAGTATTTTGTTTGTATCTCTATAAACTGTGTATACACCTGTGAAGGTAGGATTTGGCGATCTTTATATAAAGCAACTTCGTTAACTATGTACCCAAATTTATACACAATAAAGTTCGTTTCATTTCATTTCATTTCTACAAAGGTCGATAATAACATTCCCGTTAACCGCTCCTCAGGCACTCGAAGAAATTACACATGTGTTAAAAAGGTTCGCCACCTCTGCTTATATATATGTGTTGTGTTAAGTTGCAGCGCAACAGAGCGACAATCCAGCGCATTGTCGCGGTGCATGCGCCGAGCCGCAGCACAGGAAGATCATCTGCGCAGGTGAGTGACCTCCAGCAGCATCGTCAGTGACAACGACCGTTAAGTCGTTGGGATCACGGGCGAATCTTGAATAATAATAATAAAATAAATTTTCCAGACTGACACACTCATTCCCTAATTCCAAAATAAGCTTATGCTTGTGCTATGGATACTAGGTAAACGGATAGACATACTTAAAAACGTTTATAAAAAATATCCATGACTCGTGTACAAATGCCCATGTTCATCACACGAAATTTGCCCCTATCGGGATTCGAACCCGCGACACTCGCTTTCGTGGCCAGGGTCTCTGGCCACTCGACCATCGGGCCAGTCAGCCAGTATGTATGTATGTATGTGTGTGTTTACGTATGCGCGCGCAGGCTGCGGCCGCTCGTTCGCGCGGCAGTGCACGGGGCTGCGCGCGCAGGAGATGTTCGGGCTGGTGCACGCGCGCGCGCCCTGGTGCTGCCACGCGTGCACGCACGCGATCGCCACGTCTGAGAAGAAGGGAGACGACGAGAGTGAGTATAGACCGGATACATGAAGGATGGTCCTTCGAGCCGAATGTTGTTTGCCGCCGTGTCGCCCTCGTAGCGGGGAGACGTCGCGTCATCTAGTTATTTTTAATATACGAAACCTGAACTTTGTACCATGTTAAATAATAATAATAATAAATAAATATCTGACTACATCACATACATTGATCTGACTCCGAGGTAAGTAGCTTAAGCACTTGTGTTACGGATATCAGAATCAACAGTGGTATTACAAATATATACTTAAATATTGGATATTAACACCCAGACACAGAACAAACACAAGTATTCATCATACGAATGTTTGTCCTGGGTGGGAATCGAACCCACAACTCTTACTAAAAAAAAAATCTAAACTAGCCCCCCTTATTTGTAATAGAAGGCTAAAACGCCGTAATGAGCGATAAACACAAAAAACTCGTAATTTCGTGAGTTTTGAGATACCATTATAATTTTTGCGAAATTGATTCAATCTCTATATAAAAATAACCTTATATATAGAGATTGAAATGCTGTACCCAGCACAGTATTAGTTCTGGTTTGCAACCTCTACTTGTATACTAAAAAAAACATTTCATGTCCTAACTACTGAGCCCAGTGGTCCTTCGAGCCTGTCATGTCATTTCAGGTCTGCTCTGGTTTACCTTTTACTTCTAATAATACTCGGCTGAATCTTTGACGAACATTAACTGTATGACTTGGTATAAATATTAACTTAATCTGTAAATTTTAATTTTTATATTCAATCTGGCATTGAAAAGAGTAACTACCGAGTTTCTTGCCGGTTTCTTCTCGGTAGATGCGACATTCCGAACCGATGGTAGATTCAAATTGTTCTACTTTGTACCTATTACTTGACGATTCACAAGTGATTTTTTGAGGCCTACGTAAATAAAGATATTTTTGACTTTTGACTTTGACATGTGCAGAGTTGTCGTGCGCGGAGCGGTTCGCGGCGGCGGCGCGCAGCCCCCGCGCTCGTCAGCTGGAGCGGTTCGCGCACGTCTATCTGGCGTGCCGTCCGCGCCGGGATAGGGTGAGTGCGCCCCCATTTAGCGTTTATTGCTCCTAGTAGAGAGATGACTAGGAAAAATAGGCCTAGACTCCATTTTACTCTGGTTGTACAATATGCGGCATTGCCGCACGTAGTTAAATACAGCACGTACCGCACGTACGAGATATAACATGATCAAGCATATACTAACAGATAGAGTGATATATAAACTGTAATACAACGGTAATTAAATCAGACATCTACCAACCTTCGTCTCATTCCCCACCAGTCCCATACGCGGTTATATTTAGTGAACTCGACTTGATGGGGTAGTTGAGACTTATACCAACTGTTGTCTCAATTACTCCAGTCCCATAAATGGTTAAATACAATATAGGTCCGGATAGAGGAAGGATATTCTAATGTATACGCTATACTATTATAAATTTTCATTAAACTCCATGCAGTACTTTTTGCGTGAAAGAGTAAAAAACATCCATCCATCCATTCACACAAACTTTTGCGTTTATTATATTAGCACAGAGTAATAATATACTACGTACAACAGAAGGTCACTGCCCATACTTGAAAAGTTACTGCTATAACTCGCGCTAGAACAGCGACAGTGGTGAGTAATTGGAACTACAGCAAAGTTTAGTCTGTTTGTCAGGAATAATACAAGATGCCGCTACAAGCACAGGTTAGTTGTTTCTTAGTAATAATACGCCATCTGTGTAAAATTCATGGTTTTAAAACAAATATTATTTTGGTTTGCTTCTTAAGAAAATATTTTATATTCATGTTTTTCATCTAAATTTAATAAATTATCTAAGAAATGACGTAAATAACTCATTTTATGAAAAAATCATTTTTTTTCATTGAAATAATACCTTTTTTTATTCGGTTTTATCTCTCAATCGGTCTAAATGATGCCTGTAGCGACATCTGTCTGTGTCAAGTCTATACGAAATCTAAAATGTATGTGACTGACCAGACATGATATTAGTAAGATTAGTTGGACAATGTAATTTATTAACAATATGGTCTTACGCACAATACTACACAAATGTCCGGGTTTGCTCGTTCGTTGTGTATATGTTTGTTGTTATTTTCCTTAGTTGTTAGTACTTCCAATTGTCAATAGATGGCGTTATAATATGTAGGAAATGTTAATTTCTAGATCGCGGTGACGAGATTTTTCTCGGGAGATAGACCCCCCGGGCATATGTTTGAAAGTGTTTGCAGGAATTACATGGATTATTAATTTGTGGGACTTTTATTGCTTTAATCACACCTTGTCCACATCAATGCATTCATTCTCTGAATGTTGAAGAAGGGAGTCAGGTGTGTAAGGATCGTGCCATATGGCGTTCGGTTCTCTCTGCCTACCCGCTAGGGAAGTGGCGTGAAGTTTAGTTTAGTCTTGGGCATACTAGTTCGTAACTGAGATCGCTCAGTATAGGTCGCCGCTCCTAAACGAACTAGTTCGTTAGTTCATCGTTCTCTCGTTTTAATACAGTCTAGCTTTGACGATCCGGATCGTTCTTTTAGAATTTTAGATCGTCAGTTCACGACTCTGTGGGGAGAACGATATACTAAGAGATATTTCGATATAGTTATGTGGATATGCCACTATGCCGCTCTGCCTAGTAGTTTATTAGAAGAGAAGATGCATAATATAATATTTTATCAATATTTTATGACTGCCAATCTGTTTCAGTTAATATAAATAAAATACTCAGATAAAATACTTTGTCATGAACGAACTAGCGAACTATTAACGAACCAAACTGCGAACTAGTTTGCGTAGTTCACCTAAAAGAGCGCTCTTTCGAAATAGTTCGTTCGCGACCAACATAAGCCTAGTTTAGTTAGTTAGTTAGTTTGTCCACATCGCACAAGTGAAGGTTGAACGTTGGTTGTTACGTCGCGTTTGTGTACAGAACGCAGCGGACAAGGCGGAAGCGTACGTGAGGATGGCGGCGGCGCTGGGCGAGCCGGACCTCTCCAAGGACGACGTGGTGCAGCGCTGCGACCGCTTCCTGCACCAGTACCGGGCGCTGGTGAGATATAGCCGACTCTATTACTGAGCAATAGGGTGTATTTTACCTTGGAGCATTGTAAACACCTCATGCGCGACATAAGACAGCGCTGCGAGCGCTTCCTGCACCAGTACCGGGCGCTGGTGAGATATAGCCGACTCTATTACTGGGCAATAGGGTGTATTTTACCTTGGAGCATTGTAAACACCTCAGCCGCGACATAAGACAGCGCTGCGAGCGCTTCCTGCACCAGTACCGGGCGCTGGTGAGATATAGCCGACCCTATTACTAGGCAATAGGGTGTATTGTAGCTTGGAGCATTATAGACACCTCACCGTGACATAAGACAGCGCTGCGTCCGCTTGCTGCACCAGTACCGGGCGCTGGTGAGATATAGCCGACTCAATTACTGGGCAATAGGGTGTATTGTAGCTTGGAGCATTGAAGACACCTCACCGCGATATAAGACAGCGCTACGAGCGCTTCCTGCACCAGTAGCGGGTGCTGGTGAGCCATTTGCAACTCTATAGCCGCAGCTTAAGGCGCAATGTGGCTTGCAGCGTCACCGATACCGCAGTTGGGATATGAGGCAGCGCTGCGTGCTTTTCCTGCAGTAGTACCGGGCGCTGGTGAGATATAAGCGACTCTATTACTGGGCAATAGGGTGTATTGTAGCTTGGAGCATTGTAGACACCTCAGCCGCGACATACGACAGCGCTGCGTCCGCTTGCTGCACCAGTACCGGGCGCTGGTGAGATATAGCCGACTCTATTACTGGGCAATAGGGTGTATTGTAGCTTGGAGCATTGAAGACACCTCACCGCGATATAAGACAGCGCTACGAGCGCTTCCTGCACCAGTACCGGGCGCTGGTGAGCCATTTGCAACTCTATAGTCGTAGCTTAAGGCGCAATGTGGCTTGCAGCGTCACCGATACCGTAGTTGGGATATGGGGCAGCGCTGCGTGCTTTTCCTGCAGTAGTACCAGGCGCTGGTGAGATATAAGCGACTCTATTACTGGGCAATAGGGTGTATTGTAACTTATTTGGCCTAACTGAATTGGTATGTTGACACCATTTTTGACTGGCTCGATGGCGCATTCGGTAGTGACCCTGCCCCATGCGCCAAGAGTTGTGGGTGCGATCCCCACCCAGGACAAACATTCGTATGATGAATACTTGTGTTTGTTCTGTGTCTGGGTGTTAATATCCAATATTTAAGTATATATTAGTTATACCACTGTTGTTTCTGATATCCATAACACAAGTGCTTAAAGCTACTTACCTCGGAGTCTGATCAATGTATGTGATGTAGTCTCTTAAATATAAAAAAATATAAAATATTTTGATGTTTATTTTTCAAAGTAACATATTTAGTAGTATTTATTGTTCTGAGATAGGTTCTTAGGCATTTTTGTGGTCTTACGTAATACAATCAAGACTCCCTTCACCCCATTGTAAGAATAATATGACATGTTCGACCCCCTCCACCCTTAATTCGTCTTACGTAATAAATGAACGGCCGCTAATAATAAATAATAATATATTATTTCAGGCAACAAATTATTATACAACAATATTGGCCTATGTAATATATACCTTAAGTCTAACATACATGTATATCATCTTCCTAGCGTTATATCCCGTGCTTAGACGGGGTCCGCTTAGACCATGATCCAGGATTTAGCGAGTCTGGTAATTACATTGAAGCGACTGCCGATCTGACCTCCGTAACCCTGATAGGGGAACCAGACAATTTTGGATCATGGTTACAAATCCAAAGTTGTTTGAATATTCAGGTTTCATCACGATGTTTTCCCTCACCGTCTAGTGGTATAAATACGTACTTAGATTTGGAAAATACAGAGGTATGTGTCCGACTTTGAACCCGCATTCCTCGGTTAAGAGGCGCGTGTCCTTACCATTGAGCTACCACCGCTATAACATACATATATATAAAAACAATTTAATCTACTTCTTTAAATGCTAATGAGGCGCGTACCCTTACCATTTGCCTCATTTGTTGTTTGTTGTTGTCGCAGCTGGCGCTGCTGGTGCTCTCGCTGACGCGTGCGCCGGCGCTGCAGGTGGCGCGCACTGCGCTGTGCCGCGCGCCCTCCTGGCTGCGCGAGGCCGAGCGCCAGCTGCGGCAGCTGCCTAAAGTGATGCAGGTACCGGACATACTACACCACCTATACTATAGTATAGTATTATAGTGTCGAACACTCGCTGCCCTCGGTGCTATAAGTCATCTGCGCGTGCGACCAGTGCGCGGTGCGTCACTTATCGATAACTGCCCGCATTCTACCAGGTAATTGTACATTGTTATGTGCGCCGGCGCATCATGATTATTAAACTAATTGAGTTGGCAAATGACAATTAATCAGTAAACCACTACCCTTTCAGAAAAAATACGTATTCAATTTATAAATGTTTCTTTAGAAAAAAAGAAACATTAATTACATTCGGACATCAGAACACAACTAGGATAGTACAAATACATACAACAAAAATAAGAGGAGTAGCACAAATTATTACGACAAGTTAGACAGAGATAGAAGATAAAAAAAATAAAAGAGTTTACGATATAGTGTCGAACACTCGCTGCCCTCGGTGGCACCGAGGGCAGCGAGTCGGTGCTATAAATCATCACCGAGTCGGTGCTATAAATCATCTGCGCGGGCGACCAGTGCGCGGTGCGTCACTTATCGATAACTGCCCGCATTCTACCAGGTAATTGTACATTGTTATGTGCGCCGGCGCATCATGATTATTAAACTAATTGAGTTGGCAAATGACAATTAATCAGTAAACCACTACCCTTTCAGAAAAAATACGTATTCAATTTATAAATGTTTCTTTAGAAAAAAAGAAACATTAATTACATTCGGACATCAGAACACAACTAGGATAGTACAAATACATACAACAAAAATAAGAGGAGTAGCACAAATTATTACGACAAGTTAGACAGAGATAGAAGATAAAAAAAATAAAAGAGTTTACGATATAGTGTCGAACACTCGCTGCCCTCGGTGGCACCGAGGGCAGCGAGTCGGTGCTATAAATCATCACCGAGTCGGTGCTATAAATCATCTGCGCGGGCGACCAGTGCGCGGTGCGTCACTTATCGATAACTGTCCGCATTCTACCAGGAAATTGTACAATTGAATATTGTTGTATAATCGTCGTACTACTTCCACATGTGAATGTCAAATGACTAAAGAAGCATATTCGGATAAGTATTTATACTATCTACAAGTGATTAGTAAATTACTTTACAAGAAATAAAATAAATAAATTCTCCAGACTGGCACACCAATTCCCTAGTTCCAAACTAAGCTAATGCTTGTGCTATGGATACTAGGTGAACGGATAGACATACTTAAATACGTTTATAAACATCCATGACTCGAGTACAAATGTCCACGTTCATCACACGAAACATTTGCCCCTAGCGGGATTCGAACCCGCGACCCTCGGTTTCGTGGCCAGGATCTCTGACCACTCGACCAACGGGCCTGTCAAACATTAATAAATTAAGTTTTTTTTCTAAAAGGGTAATTTACTAATTAATTGTCATTTGCCAACGCAATTAGTAAATAATCATGATGCGCAGGCGCACATAACAATGTACAAATTGACGCACCGCGCACGGGTCGCCCTAGCGCGCAGATGATTTATGGCACCGTGGGTGGCGAGTGGTTGACACTATTACATACAAGACACCGCAGCGGTTAGAGAGCAATACAGCGACATTATTTTCTGGAACCAGCACATGACGCTGGAGCCAACACAGCTAACATTGTGCTAGGTCGAGCTAGATGGCTGGGTCACACCGACTCACCAACACGATGGTAGATTCCGAACCGGTGGTAGAATCATATCTCTTTGAACTGTTTTTGACGATTTATAAGTGTTTCTTTGAAACCTATATAAATAAAGAATATTTTGACTTGACTTGATGCCGCGCTAAGACGCACAGCGCGGATACAACCACACCTTGACAATATGAACACAATACACCAAGACCGTCAAGAAGCATATGCTTCTTAAGTCAAGTCCCATGTTGGTCTGGGACTTGGCGTATGTTGATTGGGACAAAAAAAAAACGAATTTCGCGCGTCTGTTAGTCTGTATTTAGTCGGACAAAACGACTTTTGCACTTACTTAAGAGGATCCTGTAGTATTGTATCTTCTAGCAATACTTAATGTAACCATGCGTTGATGTATTATTTGTGTATTGAAATGAACATGGTTTACGGGCTTTTGGGTATGTGACTGAGTAGGCGACAAGCTAGCCACTTGTCACTGCTTTTTCACAGCTTTCCTTCCAACCCAGCCCACTGTCCCATGTTGGTCTGGGACTTAAAAAGAATATGCCAACTGTGGTTCTTGCCTAGCATGTCGTAAAAGGCGACTAATGGTATATCGGGTTTTGGGTGTGTGATTGTGTAGGCGACAGGTTAGTCGCTTGTCACTGCTTTTACAAAATTTTCCATCTAACCCAGCCCGACTTTATTTTTGGCTGAATGTGGTTGAAGGGGCATGCTGCCCCTTTGACGCTGCCTACCCCTTCGTGGATTATAGGCGTGATGTTATGTCTATATGTATGTGTAAATCCACCTGCAGAATAAATTATATAATTTCATTTCAGACAATACCACACCAAGACACCACGTCAATTCAATACCACACTGCTGTAACGCACACACTTTAAAACCGATTGCTACTAGCCCTGACACTGATTGTTTGATATGTTGCAGACGTTGGACACGGTGACGCCGCAGCAGGCCGAGGAGACGCTCGCCGACCCGGTAGACCTCATCAAGGTGAGAGACCTACCGGACCAGGGGTCAAGTCAAGTCAATTCTTCAGACTGACACACCAATAGGGATGTTGACTGGCTAGTCAATTGAGATACTTTTTTAAGAGCTGTCAAAACGAAATCACTTCACAGATTTTGTATGGGCTTGTCAACGTGTGACGTCACTAGTTTGTATAGTTAACTGACTTAATATTAAGCAGTTTTTGTAAATCAAAAATCTTAAGACTCAATATGATACAAAATCAATAAGGCTTAACAGCTTACTACGATAGTTTCTTTTTCAGAATTGATATTTCATTAAATATAAATGGTGTCAACATCCCAATTCGCTAGTCCCAAATTAAGCTTATGCTTGTGCTATGGATACTAGGTGAACGGATAGACATACTTAAATACGTTTATAAACATACATGACTCGAGTACAAATGTCCATGTTCATCACACGAAACATTTGCCTCTAGCGGGATTCGAAACCAAGGGTCGCGGTTTCGTGGCCAGGGTCTCAGACCACGACCAGGGGTCGTGAACCTTTTTTAAACAAATGTGCCAATGTCGCTTAAATGTCAATATAATTGGTTCTTGAGTGGTCCTCCACTCCCGGGCAGCCGAATGAGCTATCTGGCTCATTCGGTATTGACCCTGCCAAAGAGTTGTGGGTTCGATCCCCACCCAGGACAAGTATTCGTATAATGAATAATTGTGTTTGTTGTGTGTCTGGGTGTTGATCCTACTAACAACTCTTGCGCTCGGGGCAGGATCACTACCGAATGCGCCATGACATGATTGTTTCGTATCGCAGTTACAAGGTATCGTAAGCCCGGGCGAGCTGATATCGGCGCTGGCGCGTGAGGCGCGGCGCTGCGACCCACGTGGGCGCCGCGCGCTGCGCCGCCTGGCCGCCGAGTGCGCGCTGGGGGAGGACGCCCTGCGGGACATATGGTGAGTGGGGGACGAGGGGGAGAGAGGCGCGGCGCCGCGACCCGCGCGGGCGCCGCGCGCTGCGCCGCCTGGCCGCCGAGTGCGGGCTGGGGGAGGACGCCCTGCGGGACATATGGTGAGTGGGGGACCAGGGGGAGAGGCGCGGCGCCACGCGCTGCGCCGCCTGGCCGCCGAGTGCGCGCTGGGGGAGGATGCTCTGCGGGACATATGGTGAGTGGGGGACGAGGGGGAGAGGCGCGGCGCCGAGCGCTGCGCCGCCTGGCCGCCGAGTGCGCGCTGGGGGAGGACGCCCTGCGGGACATATGGTGAGTAGGGGACGAGGGGGAGAGGCGCGGCGCCGCGCGCTGCGCCGCCTGGCCGTCGAGTGCGCGCTGGGGGAGGACGCCATGCGGGACATATGGTGAGTGGGGGACGAGGGGGAGAGGCGCGGCGCCGCGCGCTGCGCCGCCTGGCCGCCGAGTGCGCGCTGGGGGAGGATGCCCTGCGGGACATATGGTGAGTGGGGGACGAGGGGGAGAGGCGCGGCGCCGCGCGCTGCGCCGCCTGGCCGCCGAGTGCGCGCTGGGGGAGGACGCCCTGCGGGACATATGGTGAGTGGGGGACGAGGGGGAGAGGCGCGGCGCCGCGCGCTGCGCCGCCTGGCCGCCGAGTGCGCGCTGGGGGAGGATGCCCTGCGGGACATATGGTGAGTGGGGGACGAGGGGGAGAGAGGCGCGGCGCCGCGCGCTGCGCCGCCTGGCCGCCGAGTACGCGCTGGGGGAGGATGCTCTGCGGGACATATGGTGAGTGGGGGACGAGGGGGAGAGGCGCGGCGCCGAGCGCTGCGCCGCCTGGCCGCCGAGTGCGCGCTGGGGGAGGACGCCCTGCGGGACATATGGTGAGTAGGGGACGAGGGGGAGAGGCGCGGCGCCGCGCGCTGCGCCGCCTGGCCGCCGAGTGCGCGCTGGGGGAGGATGCCCTGCGGGACATATGGTGAGTGGGGGACGAGGGGGAGAGAGGCGCGGCGCCGCGCGCTGCGCCGCCTGGCCGCCGAGTACGCGCTGGGGGAGGACGCCCTGCGGGACATATGGTGAGTAGGGGACGAGGGGGAGAGGCGCGGCGCCGCGCGTTGCGCCGCCTGGCCGCCGAGTGCGCGCTGGGGGAGGACGCCCTACGGGACATATGATGAGTGGGGGACATTTGGCAGAATGTAGTTAAGGTGACTTGCTGGTTGCTGCACTTTTGACTCTGCCTACCCCTTCGGAGATTACGGGCGTGATGTTATGTATGTATGTAGATTGTATAATTATGACTATTCGTCGTCACCAGGTCGGAGTTGGTGAAGCTGAGCATGCGCAAGCTGCAGACGCTGGCGCCGCTGAGCACGACCCCCGAGGTGCTGGCGCTGCACCCGCACGAGTGGGCCGCGTGCGACGCGACGCTGCGGCGCGCCGCCGACCCGCAGCGCTGGCTGGTGAGTGCACGCGCGACCCTCGCCCCTCGGCCCGGGCGATACGGCGCAGTGTCGCGTGCACGAGCACAAAATTATTGCGCCTATTAGGGTGTGAATGTTGCTGTGTTCGTGAATGTGTATCTGGACGCGTGGGAGTATATGTGAGTGCCTGCTAATTTGCATGGAAATATATCTGGGTGCTTATCAGGTACCCCACACTTGTGGGGGTTTGTGTGTCTACAAAAGTAAATGATTTCATACCTGGATGCGTGGGAGTGTATTTACCTGCGCAAGAGTGTATCTTGGTACGTTATAATGTATCTGGATGCGTGAGAGTGTATCTGGGGGTGCGTGAGTATACCTGGGTGCGTTATAGTGTATCCCGGGTCGGATCAAGAATTTGTGGCTGGTTATTTCAATATTGAAATTACTCAGTAACAGTCCGGAGTCAGGAAGTTGGCGGTTTAATCACCCCCGTGCCTCGGAAAGCACGCTAAGCCGTTGGTCTTGCGCCTGACCTCTCCGGTCATGTCGGTGCCGTCTTACCGGACTATGAGAGTGAAGGAATAGAGAGTGCACTTGTGTTAGCGCACACACTTGTGCACTATAATATCTCCTGCGCAGATGGCTAATGCTCGTTGAGATTGGCCGCCGTGACCGATATCGGTTAGGAGGACATTATAGTGTCTAGTATCTACGTGTATATGCGTGTGAGTGCAACTGAATGCTTGGGAGCGTGTCTCACAATATGTCGCGCGCGATGGCACGCAGGGCGTGCGGTACAAGCGTGTGTGCGGCAGGTGCACGAGGCGGACCCTCTGGCGCGGCCGGCGCCGCTGCGGCTGCTGGCGGGCGCGGCGCGCCGCTACCGGCTGGAGCAGGACGCGCCGCGCCGCGACCGCGCGCGCCGCTGGGCCGCCGCGCTCGCCTACTACCGGGACAAGTGAGTGCAATATTTACTCCATTCAGTTGTTACGTTTGGGATTGCGTTTATCAGATGACGCAATTGTTTTTTTTTTACTTGGACTGGCTCGACGGACCAGCCCCACGCGCCAAGAGTTGTGGGTTCGATTCCCACCCAGGACAAACATTCGTATGATGAATACTTGTGTTTGTTCTGTGTCTGGGTGTTAATATCCAATATTTAAGTATATATTTGTAATACCACTGTTGTTTCTGATATCCGTAACACAAGTGCTTAAGCAACTTAGCTTGCAATCAGAACAATGTATGTGATGTAGTCTGATATTATTATTATTATATTTATTAAGTTAGTGTAAAATTAAATCGAAGTTTGTGGAGTTGCAACACTTGTCCAACGGCCGACACCTTAGAAAAAGGGGCTCAAATTGTTTTTATACATAACATCACGCTTACAATCCCTGAAGAGGTAGGCAAGGGACAGCAGGCCCCTTAACCACATTCAGCCAAAAACAAAACTGGGCTGGGTTAGATGGAAAATTGTGAAAAAGTAGTGACAAGTGGCTAGCTCGTCGCCTACAAAATCACATACTCAAAACCCGATATCCCATTAGTCGCCCTTTACGACATGCTAGGCATGCAACACATTATTTTTAATAGGGATGTTGACTGGCTAGTCAATTGAGATACTTTTTAAGAGCTGTCAAAATGAAATCACTTCATAGATTTTGTATGGGCTTGTCAACGTGTGACGTCACTAGTTTGTATAGTCAACTGACTTAATATTAAGCAGTTTTTGTAAAATTAAAAATCTTAGACTCGATATTATACAAAATCAATAAGGCTTAACGGCATACTACGATATTTTCTTTTTCAGAATTGAAATTTCAAAAATAAATATAAATGGTGTCAACATCCCAATAGGCTATTTGACTAGTTTCTGAAACCCATCGCATTTTATTTAATGATGTATAAGGACTCAAAATATAACATTTATTTTAATCGTAAGAAAACAAGGAACTCGAGCGTAAAGCAATAGCAGAAGTGATTCTTCACAGACGTGCGACGTCAGAATCCATTCAGCCAATCACAACCGTTTGCGGTCACGTGGCTCCTACTCAAAATAAATTAATTTTATTTTGGGTCTTTGGTGAGAATATACAATATTTTTTATATTTATTAATGGAAGTCGCTTTTAAAATTTCCAAGTAACGCGGATGGCAAAAAATGAATAATTATTTGACATACTGTCAAATGGCCTATTCCCTGATCAAATAGATCACGGGACAAAACTAGCATTGGTACAGATGTGGTATATGTGTCGTGCGCGCGTCGGCAGGGGCCTGTCGTCGTCGCTGCTGGTGCTGCAGCGGCGCTGGTGGGAGCTGAAGCTGGAGGCGCGCCGCCGCGCCGCCGCCTACTGGCGCGCCGCCGCCGCGCCGCCCGCGCCGCCCGCGCCGCCCGCGCCGCCCGCGCCGCTGCTGCGCCTGCTCGCCGCCAGGTGACGCTACCGGACTCACTGACTGTTCTTCGTTATTAAACACGTGTTAAAGATTAATACTTTCATCTAAGCAGTCGGATCAATTTATTTTTTAATTTTCAGTGTTTAGGTGTTTAAATAGGTATTAGACAGGTTCTTATTTGTGTTTTTTTTTGCGGGGTTTTTATGAAGTCGGTTTTTATTTTTGTTAAAAAATAATTTATTTGTTACTTTTTAGTGAAATTTATTAATAGGTAGAACATCAAAACCAGCTGCTTTCATGAAATAGTGCCAGTCTAATGAGACTAAAGACGAAAAGGTATAAGAGCCTATAATATTTAAATATTTATTCAAAACTACTAATTTTCAAGAAGTTATACCTTCCATCATCAGCTAAGCAACAAAAGATAATGAGTACCCGACACAAATACTGGAATAGTTGTAGAAAAAATAATCAGTCAAATTGAGAACCTCCTCATTTTTTGAAGTCGGTTAAAAAAAAAAAAAATTAAAAGACCGGCAAAAAAATTATGTCTGTTGTATGGGAGCCCCCTTAAATATTTATTTTATTCCGTTTTTTTACTATTTGTTGTGGTAGCGGCAACAGAAATACATCATCTGTAAACATTTCGACTGTCTAACTATCAAGGTTCATGAGATACAGCCTGGTGACAGACGGACAGACAGCGGAGTCTTAGTAATAGGGTCCCTTTTACTCTTTGGGTACGGAACCCTAGAAATTGGTGAAATGTCCGAGTTCGCGCTCCAAAATCCTATTGTATGCTTTTCGACCTTGTTGCCAGATTTAAGTGATGGTGGTTTCTATTGAGACTCTTTTAATGGCAACTAAGATTTTTTTCCAACAAGTGTACACGGTGAGAGCGATGGTAGCTCGCTAATGGTAAGGACACGCGCCTCTTAACCGAGGAGTGCGGGTCCAAACCCCGGCACGTACCTCTGGATTTTTCAAATCTATGTACGTATTTATACCACTAGCTCGACGGTGAGGGAAAACATCATGATGAAACCTGTAAATTTAAACAACTTTGGATTTGTAACCATGATCCAAAAATTGTCTGGTTCCCCTATCTTAGGGTTAGGAAGGTCAGATCGACAGTCGCTTCAATGTAATTACCAGACTCGCTAAATCCTGGATCATGGTCTAAGCGGACCCCGTCTTAACACGGGACATAACGCTAGGAAGATGATGAAGTAAGTGTACACCATCACTAACTGAAAAAAGTCTTGCTTAGTAGCTAGAATCTCGCTTCTAGAGGTAAAAAGGTTCTTATTCGACTGGCTCGATGGCGCATTAGGTAGTGACCCTGCCCCATGCGCCAAGAGTTGTGTGTTCGATCCCCACCCAGGACAAACATTCGTGTGATGAATACTTGTGTTTGTTCTGTGTCTGGGTGTTAATATCGAATATTCAAGTATATATTTGTAATACCACTGTTGAATCTGATATCCGTAACACAAGTGCTTAAGCTACTTAGCTCGGAGTCAGATCAATGAATGTGATGTTGTGGGATATTTATTTATTTATTTATTTATTCTAAATATGGATTTTTCTTCCAGATACCCGTACGTGGTGACGAAGCCGTACCCGACGTGGCGCGCGCTCGTCGCGAGCGGGCTGGTCGTCGAGGCTACTGTGAGTGGTCACCCATCATGATTATCTCTAGAGCTTAGAGACAATAGATTAGATCCCACTACACCGCTTTTAATACATATGTCGCAGTCATCTGGTGGAATCTGCTATTTGATTGAATGACTAGCGCGTTCATTGAATGACGACATTTAATTGATTGACTAGGCCGAACGTTGATTGAACAAGCGTCACTCAACGTCCAACTAGTTAGCGGATTGTAACATAGCCCTTTGAACAGAGCGGACCAACAGAACCAGATGACTGCGACATATATTGCGACTTTACTGAAAATCAAATTGCTACCAGAAACTACCAGACAAGTTGGTTAGGGTAGGTTAGAACTGTGACCCCAACAACGCGCGAGCCGAGCGAGCGAAGCGAGCGTGCCGCGGCAGCGGCCGGCGAAGCGCCAGAAACTAATTTTTGTTAGAAAAGTAGAAAGACACCGGTTCTCCTATGATTTGATAATTAAGTCAAACAAAATTCAATTCAATTAAATGTCGTCATCTAATAAACGCGCTAGTCATTCAATCAAATAGCAGATTCAACCAGATGACTGCGATATGACGTTCAGTCAAGACGTTGACCGTTAAACAACTTGACCAGTTGTCCTTTAGTCATTCAATTAAATGTCGTCATCTAATAAACGCGCTAGTCATTCAATCAAATAGCAGATTCAACCAGATGACTGCGATATGACGTTCAGTCAAGACGTTGACCGTTAAACAACTTGACCAGTTGTCCTTTAGTCATTCAATTAAATGTCGTCATCTAATAAACGCGATAGTCATTCAATCAAATAGCAGATTCAACCAGATGACTGCGATATGACGTTCAGTCAAGACGTTGACCGTTAAACAACTTGACCAGTTGTCCTTTAGTCATTCAATTAAATGTCGTCATCTAATAAACGCGCTAGTCATTCAATCAAATAGCAGATTCAACCAAATGACTGCGATATGACGTTCAGTCAAGACGTTGAACGTTAAACAACTTGACCAGTTGTCCTTTAGTCATTCAATTAAATGTCGTCATCTAATAAACGCGCTAGTCATTCAATCAAATAGCAGATTCAACCAGATGACTGCGATATGACGTTCAGTCAAGACGTTGACCGTTAAACAACTTGACCAGTTGTCCTTTAGTCATTCAATTTAATGTCGTCATTCAATGAACGCGCTAGTCATTCAATCAAATAGCAGATTTAACCAGATGACTGCGACACATACATACCATCACGCCCGTAATCCCCTGGTAGGCAGAGTCAAAGGGGCAGCAGACCCACTATTTCTCACTCACTTTGACTCTGCCTACCCCTTCGGGGATTATGGGCGTGATGTTACGTTACGTGTTGTTATGTCATTAATTTTACTTATAAGTCAAGTAACATTTTTATTTTTCAGGAAGAAGAGATGAATAGCTTTCCGCCGATGGAGCCACTGTCGGACTCGGGTAAGATTTATAACATAAATAGGTATGTTTATAAAAACATACATGTTTTGACCAAAAGTGGAAGTTCCGAGCTCGGTGTTGTGTGTCGGACCTAGGTCTGACGAACCGTCTCGGTGTATTGTATACGAGCAGCGCCCTGCGGTTTCACACGTAAAGTTCCCATTTCCGTATGTATACAGGGATAAAATATAGCCTATGTTACTCGCTGATGAAGTAGCTTTCCATTGGTGAAAAAAAAAATCTAATCGTTCCAGTAGTTTGGAGCCTCTTCAATTCAAACAAACGATCAAATATTTCCTCTTTATTGTATTAGTATCTATAGAATAACTTAATAACGTGAAGTTTAGTTAGTTAAAGATAAAGATAAAGATATTTATTCACAGAGACAAAGTAATTACAGATGTTGTAAAAATAGGTACATGGTTCGTCTTATCTCACCAGCTCAGCTGGCATGTGAATTTTTGTCAACTTTGATTTTGATCCTAATGATACAGTTTAATAATTCGTTTTTTTACATTGTTATATGTCAATTTTAACTTAGAATATAATTAAATCTATAATTTTCTTTACAGTACAATGTTAATTTTTTGAGTGAATAAAATAATGTCACAATTAAAACTTATACGTCAAATAGTCATTTAGTCGTTAGTTAGAATAACTTCGGTAGGGTTGCAGGACGTGCGGCGTGACTTGGATTGGATTGTTATAACCTGAAACTGAATTGGAATCAGACGGAATGTTGCAATTTTAATGAAAAATCAATTAATCTAGTCATCTTACTAACTCCATCATTCATTCTTTACAGATGAGGAAGACTTCGCCGAGTTCGTATCGGATAAACAGACGGACAACACTCCCGACACTACGAACACTCCCAACACCACCAACACGCCCAACACCAACATCACCAACACGTCCAACACGAACGAATGCAGAAAGCATCAATTACAAAACCAACTTGCCAGGGACTTGCAGGAATTGAAGGAGTTGAACGCGCTCCAGAACCTTAACATTCAGCCGCATATAGACGAGTACGAATGCTCGCTAGCTCAAGTCGGTAACAAGTCTAAGTCTTCTCTTGTACCTGAGACAAGTAGTAATGCGTTCTACCCAAACATGTCTGCGGTGGAAGACTTTAATGATTTAGGTCTAGTTAGTAATCAGACTGAAGATGATCGTAATATTGATCTAAAAATGGAGGACAGTATAGCGAATTTGTTAAGTATAGACCCGCAAAATGCTCAAACTAGTATTATATTTGAAAGTGATTCAGATGATGATGTGATGATGATCGATGAGACGATTAGTGATGTTGGTGAAGATGATGCTAATTGTAGTAAAGATGTTTGTGATGATGAAAGTAATATAGATGTTAATTTGACTGTTGAAGATAGTAGTTCCAATGTCAGATCTGTTAATGATGACGTAACTAGCTTAGATAGTGAAATATGTGTTAATGAAGACAATGTTTCTAAACTGAATACTATACATGTAAAATTTAACGTTAAACATAAAATTAATAAAAATGAACCTGATTCTAATTTAAAGTCGTTAAATGATGTTTGTAGATCAATAAATGATGTATCTAATACGGTTACAAATTCTGATGTTGGTGAAGATGAGTCGCAAATAGATGGAGATCTCGATTTAGATAACAATAGTCCTTATTATGATGCAGACGTTAATTCACAAACCACTGAGTGTTCAAACGTAGAAAGTAATTCAAATGTCGACGATTTAGCTAATAATGATAAAGATGATGACGAAACTAATATAGACGATGTGAATGAAAAAAGTGATTGTAATACGGAGACTAATTCAGTTTCCAATGAAGAAAGCAGAGATAAATTCGTCTCTCACGATGAAGCAACGTATTCAGAAAACTCTAAAGACGCTGCATGCAGCAATAGCGAAACTACAGACAGCAATATGATCTCTAATACATTTGGAACTGTTATTAATATTAGTGAAGCTCAAGAGAGTACTAGTAGTCTGATTTTAATTAGTAGCGAAAGTAATCAAGATACTAATACTAATGACAATCCTGAAAAGAGTATTAACGAAGTTGGACCTGAAATTACAGGACAAGAAATTAATGATAGAAACTCTGGTCAAACTGATATTAAAAATAGTAGAAATACTATTAGTGTAACACATAACGTAGCTACTAAAAAGACTATTGTATGTACTGAAAGTATTTCCAAGAAAAATCTTGACGTGATCTCTTGTAGTTCAGAGCAAGAAAATGTCCTTAGCGAAACAAATTCACAAGAAGTGGTAAGTGAGACGCAGAATGAGACTGAAGAAGATTCAATGGATCATGAAGGTAATTTAAGTTTTAATGCTAAAGACTCGTCCAATGTAGGAAATGATAAAAATGGTAGGACCAGTAATATGAACGATTGTATCTCACTACATGAGGTAGGAAGCATTAATGCCAACAGCCAGTCTGAAGACTTGTCAAATAAAGAAGAATATCTTAATTCTAATAGTCAAAACGAAGATAGCGTTACGATAACACAAACCGAATTCGATTCCTCCAATGAAGCACGAAATGATAACACTGGCTCATCAAATATTGAAGATACGAATTTGAGTAGTCAGGGAAACGGAACAGAGAATATAACTGAAAGTGATGACACGCAGACAACATTCTGCTCGAACATTTCTAATAACAACATCTTAGTTGTTACTGAAAACTCTCAAGAAAATAATGAATTAGATGCATATGCTATTAACAATAAAAATACTGAAGAATTACACAGTAAAAATAAGAAAGTCTATCAATTAGATACAATCGTCCATGAAAATGATATTGATGCAGGAAGTTACGGTGATAAAGATGACGTCATTAATGAGGAATCTAATGATTTGGAGAGTGTAAGGGTCTGCCCGTTCTCAATGAAAGAAGAATCAGAGATGGATAGCGATAGTACGAGCGAAGACAGATTGACTATGGACGTGCCGGTTCAGGGAGAGACAGAGAGAGATAGTGATGGTAAGTTCATTGTATTTCATTAAAAATATAAAAATGTATTAAATTAAAAATATCTTTATTTATATGGGCTTCTAGAAAGCACTTATAAATATAGTCAATATACATAAAAAACGATAAGAAATAATACTACCACCGATACATACATACATAGCATCACGCTCATTATCCCCTAAGGGGTAGGCAGAGTCAAAAGTCAAAAGTTGACACAAAATTATTTAATAATTTAATTTTGAAATATCAATTCTGAAAAAGAAAGTATCGTAGTATGCTGTTAAGCCTTATTGATTTTGTATCATATTAAGTCTTAAGATTTTTTATTTTACAAAAACTGCTTAATATTAAGTCAGTTGACTATACAAACTAGCGACGTCACACGTTGACAAGCCCATACAAAATATATGAAGTGATTTCGTTTTGACAGCTCTTAAAAAGTATCTCAATTGACTAGCCAGTCAACATGCCTATTGGTGTGTCATTCTAGACAATTTATTTATTTATTCTTTTGCAGTAATATGTTTTTTGTTTACTCAAACAGTGAAGGCTGGCGTTACATTCAAAACGGAGGAAGATGATGAGGAAGTGCCTCTCATCAAGCTCGTCAAAAGTTTGGGGATAAATATAGAAGAAGGAGGTGACCATGACTCGTCACGTGCGGAGGCCACAGATGGTAAGCGAACGATGGCTATTAAAGGGACTAGGTACCGTGACTTCGTCTAAGTGTTTTTCTGTAGAATCACAAATCAGGAAAATAGAGATATATATAATATTTCCACATAAGAGCAATGATTTGCTCAGTACTTATGTACTACATATAAATAAATAAATATCAGACAACATCACATACATTGATCTGACTCCGAGGTAAGGGGCCGTCCATTAATCACGTGATGTTTTTTAGCAACTTTTTAGACACCCCCCACCCCCCTGGTGATACCTGGTGAGGTTTTGTACTTCTTGGATTATTGGCAGGACAGGAATCAACATGATTGTTAACATTTTTCTTAGTACTTGATAAAAAATAAGGCTATCAGTTTACGTAATTTTGCAAGATTGTAAAAATAAATGTATTTCGGTTTCGATAATAAATACACGTGATATCTCCTTCCACTCCCCCTCCCCCTTGTGATATTTGGTGATTTTTTTTCGAAGCCCCCCTCCCCCCTTTATGCCTCACGTGATTAATGGACGACTCCTTAGTAGTTTAAGCACTTGTGTTACGGATATCAAAATCAACAGTGGTATTACAAATATATACTTAAATATTGGATATTAACACCCAGACACAGAATCGACACAAGTATTCATCATACGAATGTTTGTCCTGAGTGGGGATCGAACCCAAAACTATTAAGTCTCTAACCGACCTAGGACCTTATCGCTATCATCCCTAATCCCTAGTAATAATATTAAGTTATATTTCCAGAATTAAAACTGCTGAATCCAAGAATCCTTCTCACAAGATTGGACGAGACGCCGCTGGGGCAGTTCGTCGGAGAGAGCTGCATTGACCTCCGGGGTCTTGACCTGTCATGTCTCGGCCCTCCGAGGAGGGAGGGCGTCCGACGGTTGCCACACGAGCGGGTGAGGGCGGATTTGATAAGGTATATTCATTTATTTATTAAGTTTAAGTTATAAAAAAAAGAATGTGCCAACTGTGGTTCTTGTCTAGCATGTCGTAAAAGGCGACTTATGGTATATCGGGTTTTGGGTGTGTGATTGTGCAGGCGACAGGTTAGCCGCTTGTCACTGCTTTTTCACAATTTTCCATGTAACCCAGCCCGGCTTTATTTTTGGCTGAATGTGATTGAAGGGGCCTGCTGCCCCTTCGACTCTGCCTACTCCTTCGGGGATTATGGGCGTGATGTTATGTATGTATGTATTAAGTTTAAAAGGTATTTGGAGGTCAGGTATTATCTACTGCATCATTCAGTATGACTAGCTCGATGGCGCATTCGGTAGTGACCCTGCCCCATGCGCCAAGAGTTGCGGGTTCGATCCCCACCCAGGACAAACATTCGCGTGACCACAGAGTAATAATATACTACGTACAACAGAGGGTCACTGCCCATACTTGAAAAGTTACTGCTATAACTCGCGCAAGAACAGCGACAGTGGTGAGTAATTGGAACTACAGCAAAGTTTAGTCTGTTTGACAGGAATAATACAAGATGCCGCTACAAGCACAGGTTAGTTATTTCTTAGTAATAATACGCCATCTGTGTAAAATTCATGGTTTTAAAACAAATATTATTTTAGTTTGCTTCTGAAGAATATATTTTATATTCATGTTTGTCACCTAAATTTAATACATTATCTAATAAATGACGTAAATAACTTATTTTATGAAAAAAGCATTTTTTTTAAGTGAAATAATAACTTTTTTATTCGGTTTTATCTCTCAATCGGTCTAAATGATGCCTGTAGCGACATCTGTCTGTGTCAAGTCTATACGAAATCTAAAATGTATGTGACTGACCAGACATGGTGTGACGAATACTTGTGTTTGTTCTGTGTCTGGGTGTTAATATACAATACTTAAGTATATATTTGTATACCACTGTTGATTCTGATATCCGTAATACAAGTGCTTAAGCTACTTACCTCGGAGTTAGATCAATGTACGTGATGTAGTCTGATATTTATTTATTATTATTATTTATTCAGTGTCCCATGTTGGTCTGGGGCTCGAACGTAATGTGCCAACTGTGTTCCATCTCTAGCATGTCGTCAAATGATCAATGGCGTATAAGATTATGTATAAATTTTTTCCAGCTTTCCATTTAACTCTACCCTGTTTTTATGGCCATAAATAAAAGTCTTGGGGGGGAGGGATTGCGAGCGTGATGAATATAATATTAATTAATCTGATAAATAAATAAATGTGCACTAGATATACTAGATAACCGTATTCCAGCCGACTTCGCCGTCCATCCGGCCGCATCATCGGCCCTGTCCCCACTCTTCAGCGGCTCTGCACACCCATCTCGGTCTCGCTCGTCCGCCTCCCCTCGCACGCCCTCTGGGGCGCATCGAGCGCGGTCCCCGACGAGGGCGCCACCCCCACCCCGCAGCAGCTGCGCAGGGCGCTGCGGCGCGCGGCGCGCGAGCCGCCGGGGGGGCGCGGGGCGCGAGGGGCGCGGGGGGCGCCGGGGGCGCGGGGGGCGCGCGGCGGGCGGGGGGCGCGGGGGGCGCGGCGCACCCGCGCGCCGGCCGGCCCGCGCAGGCAGCAGAGCAAGTACTGCTGCGTGGCGCGGCGCCACCGGGCGCTCAACGATTGCAGGAGGCGCGGCGCGGCGCGCGCGAACGCCGAGTACACGGGCGATAATGATTACCACAAGTGAGATACGCAAATATTGTATTGGAAACTTAAGTTTTTATCCGACTTCAAACAGGTTCTCAATTCATCTGTATGTATAATATTTTTTTTATTTGGTTTGCACCGACTTCAAATTTATAAGTATTAAAATACGTATTACTTTGGCCTAAGCAAATTCATTTTTTACTTTTATTAGGTACGTTTTTGAAGTCGGTTTTTTTTTTTGTTAATTCTTTCTAGTTTTTCTATGTCTCCTTTCACCCTATTCCCTGCATTCACTCTTCTTTCTATATCAGCGGATTACCTCCCATCTCTAGTGAAATATTTAAATTCCTGGTCCATAATAAATAAATTTTATTTATATGTATGTACACGAGCTAGCCACTTGTCACTACTTTTCCACAATTTTCCATCTAACCCAGCCCAGTTTTATTTTTGATTTAATGTTGCAAGGGACTCGCCCCCTACGAGTCTGTCTACCCCTTCGGAGATTACAGTATAAGGCAATCTGGGTGGTATTTATTATAGACGATCTTGAAATAATGTTATCATTCCCAGGCTGGGACACCGGGATGAAAAATGCAACTGCTGCTGCAAGCACCTGATCGAGGCGTCCCCCGCCACGCTGCAGGAGCTGCTGCGCATGCACCGCGCGCTGCACCGCTCCGTGCGCGACGCGCTCGCCGCCGCGCTGCGCCGCGCCGCACACAACAGTACTTCATTTTTATTTTTTTTATTTATTTATGCATCAACACTCACTTGGATAAACAATATTATGTCTTATAGCTAAATACGTAAATTGATTACATGTAACACCGCTTGCTTAAACAATGCTATAGCATTAAAATTAAATGAACTATAATTTAATTAAATTAACAATAATGAATAGGTCTGAACTAGTCCCTACTAATATTATAAATGCGATAGTAACTCTGTCTGTCTGTCTGTTACGCTTTCCCGCTTAAACCTCTCAACCGATTTTGATGAAATTTGGCACAGACAATCTTTAGACCCTGAGAAAGAACATAGGCTACTTTTTATTGGGAAAAATAAAGCGCGCTATAACCGATTTACACGCGGGCAAAGCCGCGGGCGGAAGCTAGTAACTAAATAAAACCAACCTATATTAGTTTTTAACCGACTTCAAAAAAAAAGGAGGAGGTTCTAAATTGGGCTGAATTTTTTTTTTTTTTTTTTTGTATGTATGTTACTCGATATCTCTGAGAATTGTTAACCGATTTCCAACATTTTTTTTTTAATCGAAAGGGTTTACTCCCGAGTTGGTCCCATTGCCACCAAGTCAGGACCTGATGAAGGGATCCCAGGAAAATCGAGGGCAACCCTCAAACTTTATAGGCACGTACAATGTGTTTTAGACATTTTCTAAGATTGTTTAAGTATTTAAGCATGGTACTTATCATCTTATGTTGGTGAGCTGATGATGGAAGGTACAAATCCTTAACGATTAGGAATTAGTTTATGATTCTTTAAATATTGATATCTTCGAGAATTGTAAGACGATTTTCAGAGTTCCTTTTTTTATTCAAAAGGGTATATCCTGGAGTTGGTCCTATTGGTACCACATCTGGATCTGATGAAGGAATCTTAGGCAAATCGAGGGAAACCCTCAAGTATTATAGGCGCGTACAATCTATTTTAGTTATTTTCTAAAACAGTTCAAGTATTTACGTCCGGTATTCATAATCTCATGTTGCTGAGCTGATGATGGAAGGTGTAACTCTTTAACGATTAGGAGTTCGTGGATAATTCTTTCAATATTATAGGGCCATATTGAGTGTTATTCTCGAGATAGTCTCAATTTCACCAAGTCTTGGTCTAGTGATGGGATTCCATGAAAACGAGGGCCACTCTTAAATTTTAACGACATGTTAAGTGTTTTATTTATTTTTTCTAAAACGATTCCAGTATTTGCGTCTCGTACTCATCATGTTATGTTGCTTAGCTGATGATGAAAGGTATAACTCATTGAAGATTAGTAGTTTTAAGTAATTCTTTAAATATTAAAGGCTCGTTATACCTTTTCGACTTTAGTCTCATAAGACCGGCACTGTCTCATTAAAGCAGCTCGTTTTGATTTGGTCTACCTACCTATTAATAAATTTCACTAAAAAGTAACAAATAAGTTAAATTTTAACAAAAATAAAAACCGACTTCAAAAAACCCCGCAAAAACTGTTTATAAAAAAACACAAGTAAAAACTGCCTTAATAGCTATTTAAATTTCTAAACACTAAAAAGTATAAAATAAATTCTTTCGACTGCTTCGATGAAAGTATTAATCTTTAACACGTATTTAAATATTTACAATAATCAATTAGTTTTGGAGTCGGTGCCAGCCAAACTAAAAAAAAGTAGACACTTAATAACAAATTACCTTACTAATAACAATATGAAACAAATTAGTTAAAATATAAATATATTAACTTACTATTGATTTTGTATATTCTAAACCTATTTTACCACCCTTCACCAAGAAACAAATAATTGCAAATTCCGAAATGATGATATAATTACGCGGGCTGGCACCGACTCCAAAACTAACTGATTATTGTAAATATTTAAATACGTGTTAAAGATTAATACTTTCATCGAAGCAGTCGAAAGAATTTATTTTATACTTTTTAGTGTTTAGAAATTTAAATAGCTATTAAGGCAGTTTTTACTAGTGTTTTTTTATAAACATTTTTTGCGGGGTTTTTTGAAGTCGGTTTTTATTTTTGTTGATTGTATATTTAATTAATTATGTATCTCGACCTTAGTACAATCGGAAAAACGAAATGATAGCGCGATCAAATCGACAGCCGGCGCCATCTCTTAGCAGCTTTACAAATTACTTGAACAATAATTTTAATTAACTAAATTTAAAATTTAAAGAATTTAAAGTTTAAAGGAAGCTTTAATTATTTACTTACTACGTAATTGCTTAATTTATAATTTTATACAATACTAGGTAACTGGGCAATCCATTTTATTTTTGAGAGAGACTCGGGTACAGATTAGTTTGCGTGCCGTATTTATTGAGTCATGGAAAATGTCAATCTGGCTACTGTGGCGATTGAGGTCTTGAGAGACGAGGTATGGCAGAGTCGGCGCCCAGGGTTGTGCGACGGAGAGGAGGGCAGAGCGGGGCTACAGGTTCCCGGGGGACATGACGAGGTATGTACTGACACACTGGCGCTGCGTATACTGCAGCGGATGCAGCGGGAGGGGACCAGAATTTGTGAAAGTCTTGAATATAATGTAGGAACAGTGTCAGTTACCTAGCAACCAATGCGTATAGGCGGAAGTGGCTAGCCACTTGTTGTGTAGTTACCACAATGTTATATTTTGAACCGACTACAAAAAAAGGAGGAGGTTCTCAATTAGACTGATTTTTTTTTTCTTGTATGTATGTTATACCCAACTCAATTTTATTTCTGACTAGCAGCGCCCCGCGGTTTTACCCGCGTAGTTCGCGTTCCCGTGACAATATGGAGATGTGCTATGTTACTTCCGGATAATGTAGCTTTCCAATGGTGAAAGAATTATTGAAATCAGCACAATGGTTTTTTAGTTTATTCATTACAAACATACACACACACAAAAATACAAATCTCCTTTTTATAATTTTGTATAGATTGAAAGTAATTATTAATTAAAACTTCTAAAACTATGTCTACCTACTTCGAAGACGACATCCTAGGATGTTGTACTTTATCAACTTAACACACATACTTAACATCACGCCTATAATCCCCGAAGGGGTAAGCAGAGTCAAAGGGCCGTTTTACCACATTCATCCAAAAACAAAACTGGGCTGGGTTAAATGGAAAATTGTGACAAGTGGCTAGCTCGTCGCCCACAATCAACCTACTTCATAGCATCTGGAAGTATCCCATCCTAAACCCAACGCAATATTTCAGAATGCCCTGAAACGAGCAAGTCCGCCGCGGACTCGTCCGTCGCGGACTCGTCCGGCGCGGACTCATCCGCGTCGAGCGACGACAGACTGGACGCGGACTACGAGCCGCCGCGGAAGATGCGCCGGAAGCCGCCGCGTGCCGTCGAGCCGACACGGACCGCCTACGACGAGTGGATTCACCAGAGGAATATCACGAGGAGGTGAGGCGCAGGGTCGCAGCTTCGGCTCCAGTCTTTGTTTCAGTTGCGATTGACAGCCGACTTGTGTCTGATTGACACTGGATTGAGAGACAGAAATTTTCTCTTTTTTTTTTTTATAATTAATAAATAAATGTCCGACTACATCACATACTTCGATTTGACTTCGAGGTAAGTAGCTTAAGCACTTGTGTTACAGATATCAGAAACAGTGGTATTACAAATATATACTTAAATATTAGATATTAACACCCAGACACAGAACAAACACAAGTATTCATCATACCAATGTTTGTTCTGGGTGGGAATCGAACCCACAACTCTTGGTGCATGGGGCAGGCTCACTACCGAATGCGCTATCGAGCCAGTCAAAAGTTAGTTTTTCTAGAACGATAGCGAACTACGGGATAAAGTCTAGAGCCTGGGTGCTCGTAGGGCCTTCGTTGATTCTGTACGAATCATACTTTGTTCTCAGCGATTTAATCACAGTTAGTCAATCAATAAATGTGTAAGGACCGTGCCATATGGCGTTCGGTTCTCTCTGCCTACCCCGCTAGGGAAGTGGCGTGAAGTTTAGTAAGTTAGTATATCTTCTTCTATAAATAAAAATGAATCGCTAAATGTGTTGCTAAGCGCAAATCTCGAGAACAGCTGAACCGGTCTCGCTAATTCTTTTTTAGTTGTGATTGTTATTATCAGGTGAAGGTTCTTATGATAGAAAAAAATAAAAAAGTTGCACAGAAAAAAAGAAATGGGTATTGAAAATCCGAGAACGGGGCGTCACGAAGTGCGCAGGGACAGCTAGTTATTAATACAAGTACAGAAGCTTCTTACTTTGGAATCAAATCAAAGAATATGAATACAGATTTTCATTATTTTCCTTTTTCTCTTCCAAAGGTTCTTCACGCTCGCCTCTTCGGGAGCTAAAAAGAAAGCGGCCAAACCCGACCCCCCTGCAGGCCCCCCCACCTCCGTCACGACCGACTCACCTACCCAGACTCTAACCCAGAAGTGGGACCACACGTACGCCGAAATCAGCAAGAATTCCAAAAAAGATGAAAAGATTACAGGAATGGCCCAACATAGTATTATGAATCCAAAAATGATGAATGTACAGATGCCAAGGTTACTACCGAAACCACAACCGAATATGGTTTTGACTCCAACTGAAAAAGTGTTAGAACCGCCTCAGAACGTGTTAGGACAGAAACACATGCCGTTATTAACGGAACCACCTGCCTCCAACCAGTTCTTAACGCCCTTTTATCAGACGGTTCATACGCAAAATGTCCTTCCGATGGGACCCGACCAAGTTGCGCAGCAAGCTGTTACCCAAACCACCAACTACTACATGGTTTATCCGCAGCAGAGTCAAAACACTGCGGCTAACCAACCGCCGACTATGGTCATTCTCCCGGTGACTATCAGCATCAACCAGCCCCAGATCATCAACGGGGATCAGTTGAACCAACCGTTGATCGTTAACCAGGACGCGGTGAATCCGAACCAGAACCCGATGTTGTTCAATATGGCGGGAAATTCGGTACAGAATACGAATCTGGTACAGAATCAATGTAAGACGACGGATGAACTCGTCTCTGGAGACTTGAATTTAAAGGAAAAGATACTTGACAATGGTAAGTTATTTGATATAATAATTACTTGCAAATCTCTTCAACATCTTCCTAGCGTTATGACCCTTAGTCGGGGTCCGCTTAGACCATAGGTTCCCAACCTTTTGGATTACCGCCTCATTTTTATTTTATTGTTTTTGAGTTTTTTTTATCTGCAATCAGCTTAAACTATGAGTATGTCTGGTCAGTCACATACATTTTAGATTTCGTATAGACTTGACACAGACAGATGTCGCTACAGGCATCATTTAGACTGATTGAGAGATAAAATCGAATAAAAACGTTATTATTTCACTTGTGAAAAATGTTTTTTTCATAAAATAAGTTATTTACGTAATTTCATAGATAATTTAATAAATTTAGGTGAAAAACATGAGTATAAAATATTTTCTTCAGAAACAAACCAAAATAATATTTGTTTTAGTTAGTTTATGAATTTTACACAGATGGCGTATTATTACTAAGAAACAACTAACCTGTGCTTGTAGCGCCATCTTGTATTATTCCTGACAAACAGACTAAACTTTGCTGTAGTTCCAATTACTCACCACCGTCGCTGTTCTTGCGCGAGTTGTAGCAGTAACTTTCCAAGTATGGGCAGTGACCCTCTTGTTGTACATCATCTTCCTAGCGTTATGTCCCGTGCTTGGACGGGGTCCGCTTAGACCACGATCCAGGATTTAGCGAGTCTGGTAATTACATTGAAGCGACTGCCGATCTGACCTTCGTAACCCTAAGATAGGGGAACCAGACAATTTTTGGATCATGGTTACAAATCCAAAGTTGTTTGAATTTGCAGGTTTCATCACGATGTTTTCCTTCACCGTCGAGCTAGTGGTATAAATACGTGCATAGACTTGAAAAATCCAGAGGCTATCTTGTACGTAGTATATTATTACTCTGTGTTATGAGCAAATGTTTTAAATGCTTCTCATGTTAGGTGGAGTGTGTTCTCCAGTGAGGACATCTACTCATTTCTCTTCAAACGTAGATTTGTGAACTTTCGTAGATTCGGTCTGTTAGCTCAGCCAGCTCATTTGGGTGCTTCTCTAGCCTCCCCCTACATTTTTCAGTTACCGTTTAGATCTCATCTTTCACGGTATTTTTAACCATGATCCCTTGGCTCGTCTGCTTTGCCATTTTGTTGTTCGGTCGGGGTCACCACTTTAACCATTTATGGGACTGGGGTAAATGATACAACAGTTGGTATGAGTCTCAACTACCCCATCAAGTCGAGTTCACTAAATATAACCGCGTATGGGACTGGTGGGGAATGAGACGAAGGTTGGTAGATGACTGATTTAATTAACGTCGTATTACAGTTTATATATCACTCTATCTGTTAGTATATGCTTGATCATATTGTTATATCTCGTATGTGCGATACGTGCTGTATTTAACTACGTGCGGCAATGCGGCACAGTATTCATCTTAAAATGTTGATGAATTTCACCGTTGGTAATGAACCATGGTACATCGGCCAGTGATCTGAGGATTGCGTTTTACATTCTTTGAAGAATGGATATATTTGAGTTGCTAGCGCTTCCCCAGAGCGGAATACCACATGGCCACACGGGTTTTAAGACAGATTTGTAGATAAGAACTTTGCTATCCACTGATAACTTGCTGTTTCTTCCTGTCGGCCAATGCGAACTTTTAAATCTGATGTTAAGTTCTTCCCTTGTAGCTTTAATATGGTTATAACCGCGAATGGGATGGTGTGGAATGGAATGAGACGAAAGTTGGTGATGTCTGATTTATTTACCGTCGTATCACAGTTTATATATCTCTCAATCTGTTAGTGTATGCTTACTCACGTTAGGTTTAATACGTGGAGTACGTGCTGTATTTTACTACGTGCGGCAATGCGGCACAATGCTTTTTCCATGTCAGGCGCCGGTCATGATGTAAGCCTGAGTAGCGCACGCTATTGCTATGTCGTAGTTCTGTGTTGTCCAGCTTGACTGGGACAGTCGCCTTTCCTAAGGGTAAATGTGACTTGGACTGATCTCGTAGCGCTAGCTTTGATTCTCCACCTCTCGAGCCACGTGACAGTATCCGATCCCTTTTGCAGAGTTTCTGATGCGTTATTGGGCTCTTGTCTGCTGTTAGTATAGCAGTGTCGTTTGCATATGTGCTACTATGGCATTTTCTGAGGTAAGTCTGCTGCACATACATACATACATAACATCACGCCCATAATCCCGGAAGGGGTAGGCAGAGTCCAAGAGGCAGCAGGCCCCTTTAGCCACATTCAGCCGGAAACAAACCTGGGCTGGGTTAGATGGAAAATTGCGAAAAGTGGTGACAAGTCTGCTGTATATATTATATATAGTATTGGTCCCAGAATAGATCCTTGAGGGACTCCAGCCTTAGCTACATGAAGTGCGGACATTGCACCTGATTCCTTGACTTGGAACAGTCTTTCTGAGAGGTATGATTCCATGAGAAGGTAGCAGCTGTGCGGGAGGCTGGATTTAATTTTGCGGATTTTGGCCCTTGTGCCACAACTTGTCAAAGGCTTGTTGAAAGCCCCATTTAAAAGAAAAAAAAACACCATTACCCTCCTTTACATAATATACCAATTTTGAATATGTCTGTATTATGTATATTCCCATGTTGGTCCGGGACTAAAAAGAATGGGCCAACTGTGTTTCTTGTCTAGCATGTCGTAAAAGGCGACCAATGGTATATCGGGTATTGGGTATGTGATTGTGTAGGCGACGAGCTACCAATCGAACC
Organism: Glyphodes perspectalis; assembly: GCA_951394215.1. NCBI lineage: Eukaryota > Metazoa > Arthropoda > Insecta > Lepidoptera > Crambidae > Glyphodes > Glyphodes perspectalis. The sequence goes on from OX596227.1 coordinate 150,058, forward strand.
AAGCCCAGTTTTATTATTGTCTGAATGCGGTCAAAAGAGCCTGCCTCCCCTTTGACTCTGCCTACCCCTTCGGGGATTATGGGCGTGATGTTATGTATCTATTAAGAATTGGTTATCTCTGATCGTGCAGCTTGTAGTCGTGGCTATTTACTGCTCCTGCGCCTGACCTCTCTCCGGTCATGTCGGTGCCGTCTCACCGGACTATGAGAGTGAAGGAACAGAGAATGCACCTGTGTTTGCGCACACACTTGTGCACTATAATATCTCCTGCGTAGATGACTAATCTTTTTTTAAAATTGGCCGCCGTAACCGATATCGGTTAGAAGGACATAACCTACTTAAATTTGAAAAATCCACAGATTTCAACCTGCATATTAGGCGCGAGTCCTTATCATCAAGCTGCCACCGCTCATTAATTGGCGACTTAATAAAATAATACTTCTCCAGCCCCGGACAAGCCGCCCCAGGGAGGCAAGACGATCTTCCAGGAAGACTTCCGGCAGCGCATGGTGCACAACCTCACGCGCATGACGGTCTCCGACCCGCCGCCCCAGCAGCCCCCGGGGCCCCTGCCACCCCCACCGCCCCAGCAGCCCCAACAGCCCCCGGGGCCCCAGCCGCCCCCGCCGCCTCAACCGCCCCAACCGCCCCTGGGGTCCACTGACGAGCCTTGGGGGCACACTGGCGTGCCCATTGTGACGCACCAAGAGCAGGCACTTTCGGAGGTGAAATGAAATGAAATTATCTTTATTTATATAGGCTTCAACAAAGCACTTATAAATTGGTCTTGCGGTTGCTCTGACTTACTAACTCATCATCTTCCTAGCGTTATGCCCCGTGCTTAGACGTGGTCCGCTTAGATCATGACCCAGGATTTAGCGAGTCTGGTAATTACATTGAAGCTACTGCCGATCTGACTTTCGTAACCCTAAGATAGGGGAACCAGATTTTTGGATCATGGTTACAAATCAAAAGTTGTTTGAATTTGCAGGTTTCATCACGATGTTTTCCCTCACCGTCGAGCTAGTGGTATAAATACGTACAAAGATTTGAAAAATCCAGAGGTACGTGCTCGGGTTTGAACCCGCACTCCTCGGTTAAGAGGCGCGTGTCCTTACCATTGAGCTACCACCGCTCTGACTTACTAACTAACTAACTAGAATCACACTATTACTTAAAATTTTCCATCTAACCCAGGCCTGTTAAATTTTTGGCTGAGTGTGGTCAAAGATTAAGAACCACTGAAAATAAATATTTGACGCGTTCGCCACAGGCGCTGCCGACCATCTCCAGCGTGGTGTCGGTGGCGTCCATCGACCTCACGGGCGAGGAGGACCTCGAAGTCACCTTCGAGGAGGCCTGTGAGTACACTGCATCTGCCTTATGTTACGTTACAAGCTGCGGCCTGAATTTGATCAACATAACACAATTTTTTTTTAAAGTTATTTTGAAGAGATATCCTATACATCTATCGACGTATAATCCTTTCTATTTATTTAATTATTCCCGTATCCCTTAATCCACGTGTCAATTTATTCCCTATTTTTTTTTTCCATATCTACCTCGCTATGTATCCGCTTATCCATCTATCCACGTGTTAACATTTCCACGTTTCAACTTACCCACACGATCACTTATCCACCTTTCCATTTATCTACGTATGCACTTATCCACGTATCCATCTATTTATGTATCGATGGTTTTACACGTGGTCGTGTGCGGCAGGCGCGCGCGCAGCGGCGGAGCCGGCGCAGTTCACTTGCGCGTCGGCGCTGCTGCGGGGCGGCGCGCGCGCGCTGCGCGAGCTGCTGGCGGGCGCGCGCACGCGGCCCTTCGCGCTGCTGCGCCTCGACAAGCGCGCGCCCGCCTGGACGCTGCCCGCCGGTGAGTGCCCCGCGACCCTTGTGTCTGACACACGCGTCGTTGTGTCACGCGCGCGAGCTGCTGGCGGGCGCGCGCACGCGGCCCTTCGCGCTGCTGCGCCTCGACAAGCGCGCGCCCGCCTGGACGCTGCCCGCCGGTGAGTGCCCCGCGACCCTTGTGTCTGACACACGCGTCGTTGTGTCACGCGCGCGAGCTGCTGGCGGGCGCGCGCACGCGGCCCTTCGCGCTGCTGCGCCTCGACAAGCGCGCGCCCGCCTGGACGCTGCCCGCCGGTGAGTGCCCCGCGACCCTTGTGTCTGACACACGCGTCGTTGTGTCACGCGCGCGAGCTGCTGGCGGGCGCGCGCACGCGGCCCTTCGCGCTGCTGCGCCTCGACAAGCGCGCGCCCGCCTGGACGCTGCCCGCCGGTGAGTGCCCCGCGACCCTTGTGTCTGACACACGCGTCGTTGTGTCACGCGCGCGAGCTGCTGGCGGGCGCGCGCACGCGGCCCTTCGCGCTGCTGCGCCTCGACAAGCGCGCGCCCGCCTGGACGCTGCCCGCCGGTGAGTGCCCCGCGACCCTTGTGTCTGACACACGCGTCGTTGTGTCACGCGCGCGAGCTGCTGGCGGGCGCGCGCACGCGGCCCTTCGCGCTGCTGCGCCTCGACAAGCGCGCGCCCGCCTGGACGCTGCCCGCCGGTGAGTGCCCCGCGACCCTTGTGTCTGACACACGCGTCGTTGTGTCACGCGCGCGAGCTGCTGGCGGGCGCGCGCACGCGGCCCTTCGCGCTGCTGCGCCTCGACAAGCGCGCGCCCCGCCTGGACGCTGCCCGCCGGTGAGTGCCCCGCGACCCTTGTGTCTGACACACGCGTCGTTGTGTCACGCGCGCGAGCTGCTGGCGGCGCGCGCACGCGGCCCTTCGCGCTGCTGCGCCTCGACAAGCGCGCGCCCGCCTGGACGCTGCCCGCCGGTGAGTGCCCCGCGACCCTTGTGTCTGACACACGCGTCGTTGTGTCACGCGCGCGAGCTGCTGGCGGGCGCGCGCACGCGGCCCTTCGCGCTGCTGCGCCTCGACAAGCGCGCGCCCGCCTGGACGCTGCCCGCCGGTGAGTGCCCCGCGACCCTTGTGTCTGACACACGCGTCGTTGTGTCACGCGCGCGAGCTGCTGGCGGGCGCGCGCACGCGGCCCTTCGCGCTGCTGCGCCTCGACAAGCGCGCGCCCGCCTGGACGCTGCCCGCCGGTGAGTGCCCCGCGACCCTTGTGTCTGACACACGCGTCGTTGTGTCACGCGCGCGAGCTGCTGGCGGGCGCGCGCACGCGGCCCTTCGCGCTGCTGCGCCTCGACAAGCGCGCGCCCGCCTGGACGCTGCCCGCCGGTGAGTGCCCCGCGACCCTTGTGTCTGACACACGCGTCGTTGTGTCACGCGCGCGAGCTGCTGGCGGGCGCGCGCACGCGGCCCTTCGCGCTGCTGCGCCTCGACAAGCGCGCGCCCGCCTGGACGCTGCCCGCCGGTGAGTGCCCCGCGACCCTTGTGTCTGACACACGCGTCGTTGTGTCACGCGCGCGAGCTGCTGGCGGGCGCGCGCACGCGGCCCTTCGCGCTGCTGCGCCTCGACAAGCGCGCGCCCGCCTGGACGCTGCCCGCCGGTGAGTGCCCCGCGACCCTTGTGTCTGACACACGCGTCGTTGTGTCACGCGCGCGAGCTGCTGGCGGGCGCGCGCACGCGGCCCTTCGCGCTGCTGCGCCTCGACAAGCGCGCGCCCGCCTGGACGCTGCCCGCCGGTGAGTGCCCCGCGACCCTTGTGTCTGACACACGCGTCGTTGTGTCACGCGCGCGAGCTGCTGGCGGGCGCGCGCACGCGGCCCTTCGCGCTGCTGCGCCTCGACAAGCGCGCGCCCGCCTGGACGCTGCCCGCCGGTGAGTGCCCCGCGACCCTTGTGTCTGACACACGCGTCGTTGTGTCACGCGCGCCCCAAGACCCTTGTTTCACTCACACGTCTACATTAACAATAATGTACCATATATACGAGTATTCCTTGCCTTTGGGGAGTGCGGCATGATGGTAAGTATATATGTGCGTCAAACAGACCCAATAATTATGACAAGACTTCGCATTCTTTGGAAGTTTGCTGGGTAAAACAAATTATTCGTAATTAGATTGTCAAAAAATATTATAACAACCTTTGTAATTTTTGTTCTGCTGTACAAAAGAAGAAATAATCGCAAGCGCTGATTATGTATACCTACGTGTAGTCCACCAGCTTATTGTGACATCTAATGGATATTTAACTAATTGTGTCCGTGACGCGTGTCCAGGCGAGATCATCGTGACGGACACGGCGGTGTCGTGCAGGCGCGCGCGCTACTTCGCGGTGAACTGCCAGCGCGGCGCGCCGGGACGCGTGGCGTTCCGCGCCGCGCCCACCGCGCCGGCCCCCGCCCCCGCCCCCGCGCCCGCGTCCGCGTCCGCGCCGCCCCGCATCAAAGTCAAGTCCTTCGCTAAGATGCCCGCTGAGGGTGAGTATAGTGTACTGTAGTTACCGCCACCATGGGAACCTTGGAAAATTCTAAACTATTTTAGTCCATATCAAAAATTTCCATTCTTCCAACCTTTCCTTTTGTAGTGAAAGTCGTATCAAAACTCACGATGATAACAAATTCAATAAATAAATAATAAATAAATAAATATCAGACTACATCACATGCATTGATCTGACTCCGAAGTAAGTAGCTTAAACACTTGTGTTACGGACATCAGGATCAATAGTGGTATTACAAATATATACTTAAATATTGGATATTAACACCCAGGCACAGCATAAACACAAGTATTCATCACACGAATGTTTGTCCTGGGTGGTGATCGAACCCACAACTCTTGACGCATGGGGCAGGGTCACTACCGAATGCGCCATCGAGCTTGTCAAATGGACATCACCAGGGGAACTAGTTCGAGATTATACTCGGTTACTTTCTGTAGTATACGTATCTGTCGTATGATATAAGTAGGTTTTATACTTATATAGACTTGCCACTGTATAATATCGGCTCGCTGCTCGCACCACGTCCATACTCCGCGCCTCACTGTACGTGACTGACTCACTCCGCGCCGCCTGCGCAGTACCTACACGAGACGACAGATGTCGCTAGTCCACACTAGTATACACTACACTTTCATCGACTAATCCAATTTACATATAGATCATTTCATCAGCACATTTCAGAATATAGGGCAGGACTTGTCGAAGTGATACCCTACATTTTAAAATTCCATCAACGCCATAGGCGGACACTTTTATTGCAACTACAGCCTTTACCGTCTTGTGACGCAGTATAGTATAAATTATATTATCTATTGGCGTCGCCACAACAACACGATGGCTAACGCTTTCCCGGTTGCAGAGCTGAGCCCGGACGAGAGCACTTCGGAGGAGGACGACGTGGAGGACACGCACGACCTGGTCACCGCCGACGAGAGGCTCTTCAAGAAGCTGTGCGACTCGCCGCCCATCTACGCGCGGGTATGTCGCTATTAGGGGACTTTCACCTGAAGGGGCCTCGCTCTTGGTGGAGCCTCACACCTGAAGGGGCCTCGCTCTTGGTGGAGCCTCACACCTGAAGGGGCCTCGCCGGCTAAGACTGCCTCTTATCTAATTAAATTTTAGGGCTGAGGGGGTTTCTTATTATAAGTGGCCACGCATTTGGAGGGATCTCTCACCTGAAGCAGCTTTGTCGGTGAAGAGGGCCCCTTATCTAATGAAAATATTGGGGCTGTGGGGTTCTCTTATATAAAAGAGGCTCGCACTTGAGTGAGCTTTGTACTTTGAAGTTTAAGAAGCCTTGTTATTAAAGGAGCCTCAAAGATTAAGGAGCTTTAAACTTGAAGGGGCCTCATGCTCGAAAGAGCTTCACCGTAGATCGAGTCTAGTATTCAAAAGGTGCTTTGCACTTGGCTGTCCTGGCACATAAAACATCTCACACTTGAAAATGCCTTGCACTTGAAGGGGCCCCACACTCGTAAAGGCTACACATTACAAGAAGCCTCACAGGACGTCACAGGTGCCCCGCACTAGTGCCCCACACTAGGCCTGGCACTAGAAAAATCTTGCATTTAAAAGAGCCTCACTCTCGGGGGCTTCACACTTGGGCGGGCCTCTCATTTTAAGGGGTCTTAAACTTGTTTTTAGTGGACTTAAACGGTTCATCATGACTTACATCCTCACATTAAGTCTTAGTGTAAGAGTTGTGCGCACGCGCAGGTGCTGACGGGCGTGACCGACGTGACGGTGGCGGCGCTGCTGGCGGCCAGCGGGCACGGCCTGCTGGCGTACTGCTGCCGCCGCGACGCGCTGCTGCCGCTGCGCTGCGAGCCGCCGCGCCGGCTGAGCTGCGCACGCGCCGCCGTCGCGAGACACGTCGCCGCCAGGTACCACACCAGGCGCCTGGTACCGACACCAGTCGCTAGATACTGCCGCCGCGACGCGCTGCTGCCGCTGCGCTGCGAGCCGCCGCGCCGGCTGAGCTGCGCACGCGCCGCCGTCGCGAGACACGTCGCCGCCAGGTACCACACCAGGCGCCTGGTACCGACACCAGTCGCTAGATACTGCCGCCGCGACGCGCTGCTGCCGCTGCGCTGCGAGCCGCCGCGCCGGCTGAGCTGCGCACGCGCCGCCGTCGCGAGACACGTCGCCGCCAGGTACCACACCAGGCGCCTGGTACCGACACCAGTCGCTAGATACTGCCGCCGCGACGCGCTGCTGCCGCTGCGCTGCGAGCCGCCGCGCCGGCTGAGCTGCGCACGCGCCGCCGTCGCGAGACACGTCGCCGCCAGGTACCACACCAGGCGCCTGGTACCGACACCAGTCGCTAGATACTGCCGCCGTTAGATACAGCGCATAAAATAATTTTCTTGTAGTCCCACTGACGGACCTAACAATTGTTTTAACATTGTATATTATACACTCCAGGTTCAACACAATCACACGGTCGATCTCCGGCGAGCCGCCGATGCTGTGGTCGGTTGCGGACGACGGCGACACGTAACGAGTAACGAGCACGAGGACTCGACGACATGCCCTCTATGACTTCCCATAGTCCTTTCCAAGGACGCCGGAAGGGGAGTGCTCTTACACCCCCTGTCAAGAAAGAATGTACAAACGACAGCTCTTTAGCGGAGTCTTATGTCGTTGTGATAAAGGCCTTTTCGCAAAAAAAATATATAACCTAATGTCCTGTTGTCTGTACATAAAAATACATAATTTTTACCTGAATACACCGGCGAGATACCCCCACGGAAATAAATAGAATCTTAAAATATAAAAGGACTCGTATAATTATCTTTTTTTATTATATTGGGTAATAGTAAGTGTAGATGCAGATGCACCTTGTATATCCATCCCTTGAAGCCATCACATGACGCTTAGGGATAGGTTTTTTCATCAAGAGAAATATATTTTGATGTAGCGACCGACAAATTATATATTTTTGTCTTTAAAATATTCGGTCGGTTAACTTATTAATCGGTAAGGTATTGTAGCTGTTTTGACTTATTAGAAGATGGAACTTAGAGCTTATAATCTATACTAGTACTAGTATTATAAAGCTGAAGAGTTCGTTTGTTTGCTTCAACGCGCTAATATCAGGAACTACTGGTCCGATTTGAAAAATTCTTTCAGTGATATCTCATTTATCGAGAAAGGCTATATATTTATTTATTCACAAACTTACATCTATCCTTCCAGTAATACCAATGCGATATATATATTATCTATAAACGCGGGTAAAACCGCGGGCACAGCTAGTACAAAATATAAACAAATCTCAATTTCAAGTCAAGTTCAAATTTCTTAAGTCTTCATTATTTAATACGATATTTTCTTTATACAGTAATTTTAAGTACCACTCTCAAACGTTGGAGCTCTTTTACTATAGTTATATTACGTTGATAAAGTCTACATGTTTTGCCACTATGTTGTATGTAAAATATAACTTATACCAAAAACCCTTGTAAATGTGTAAAATAAATGTTTGTGATATTACACTGAATTTGATTTTCTACATTCTTGCCCACGGGATGTGTAATACTCTCTAATATAGTAAAATTTTAGCTGCATTAAGTACCTACCTACTACAAAAGATGGTTCCATTAAAATATGCTGATGGACCATAATTCCTTTATTTTATTAATTTAATGTATTTCTAATGCATTATTTATTAAAATATTAGCTTTCTGCTCTCTTTCTCCATAGAAAATTTAATTGTGCCAAATTGCATATTCCTCTGTCCGCGTAATTTTTGTAGAAAGGGGTACAAAACTTTTGCTTCACCTGTTAATATATTGATTACAATAGGGGTAGTATAACGTGAGTTGAGGATTTGTCGACACCACCCATTTATAGCTAATAGCAAGTCCAATAATAAGTTCTTAATCCAGTGTCACCCTTCACGGCTATCGCCAGAACAAACTCCAGGAAAACGAACTTCGTCGAAGAAAATAAAATACTTCATCAATAAATAATACAAGTTTATTATAAATGTACAGAGTTGGCCGCAACTGCGGCAGATCGCTTTATACACATCCAAATGCTTACCGACGAAATTAAGTCAAAGTAGAAAATTATACATTAAATTATATATAGATTAAAGATTAATATAAATTTTGAATATAAATTAGCCAGTCTGGCGCCGACGCCCCCGCACTCGTGTTGAGCTGGGAAAAGCCACTTAGTCAAAACAATTCATTTTATATGATATTTCAACTTCATCCTTAACGGAATAACGTATAAAATACTTTTCAACCAGTCTAGATTCAAGTAAAATTAAGCATTCAAATCAATATCTAGAAATGACTTAGACTTTAAAAATAACGTCGTCTTTTTTTATCAGCTAATATGAAAAAGAAGCCCCTTGAAACATCTGAAATAACACACCTAAAACGTTTGTACATTCTAAATGAATACAGTAAACTTGGTAATCACGTAAAAATGTGAAAACGTCCTAATTAAATTATTTCAGCGAAGGGACGTAGGTACTATAACGATAGTACCTACCTATTTATTCTATTCATCCAATTACCATCATTGTTTTATGATTAAGTGGGTCTTCTGAATAAGTTTGAGCGGGTAAGCGTGACTGAGCGAGGATACAATCTTTGCACATTAAACTATAACGAAAGGTAAGACAAATTAAACAATCTACTAAAAGATGATTAAGGCACCTTTCGCAATGAAGGTTGATACGATGCTGACGCATGATTATGTACCTACTTCAGAGAAATTAAATTGAATTTTGAACTTTCAAATTTACAAAATAGAAGCAATAATTAGGAACCTATTGTCAGAATAAATAAATTATCAGTCAAGTCATTTGAAATGACCACCATTTGTTTAATATTGAGTATTTTAATTGAACACTTTTATTACCTTTTAATTTTGCCTTAAAAAGACAGCTACACAGTTCTAAAACTGCAATAAATGCTGAACACAAGTTGACTGACCTCGCTTAACCACGCCGCGCCGGCGCACAAAATAATTTACAAAAGAACACAGTAAAAATCATCAAAATCAGTCTAATAGTTTCGCTTAACAACTAATAATGGGCAATGACAAGCTACTACGCATGCGCCACGCCGCGCCGCCCGGCGGCCGCCATTTTGAAACTAATTAAGTTGTGTCTTGACATTATTTACTAAAAAAATAAAATACCTAAACTTACAAATTAAAAAGGAAACGTAAAATCGAGTCAATGAGAATGGCATTAAGACATATATTTGACATATTAAATCTCTATGTAAAAGTTACATGTCAATATATTCTTCTAATAGATGTCAAAATGACATAATTTTCGGCGGTACTCACAAAAGTTTCGCTAACAAATATTTCAAGTTTCTTTAGCAAAAACATTTCAACCTTAAAAACAAACATTAGATATACAAAATAATGTTATAACTTCGATGGCCTGAACTTCGAAATAATTGATATCGAGTAAACTATTGTACGTAGTGTAAACATATTATCGACTCGTATCAATACAATTGAAGTTAGACACAAAATCATATGGAAATACAATACTATGTTAAAACTTCTTCACAGCCATACCTAAATCTTTATCTAGCTACAGAAAATAAAGATAAAGATACACTTTACATTATAAATGAACACTTAACACTTACAAATAGACACTTTTTTTATTTGATAACCGAAATTAAAATGGCGGCCGCGCAGTGCGGAGGAGTCGCCGGCTCGCGAGGTGACGCAGACTCGACAAATGGAAGTAGACGGGGGAAGATACACAATTCAAATGAAGACTTAGTGAATTAACACATACACATGACATTGTTCACGGGACTTAGGTATGTAGAATAGGCTAGTTGACTCAAAAATGTATAGATATAACTCCATTGTTGAGATTACAAAAAAAATGTTGCTCCCGTATTTTTTTTTGTTCAACACACCAAAAATTACGAAGCGCATTAGAATTCCGCATGACGTCACTTGTTCCGTACAATTTTAGGCACAAGTGACGTAAAAGAGGAACCCTTCCTCTCTCCTCCACTCACCTCTCTACTCCTCATTTCTGAAGCGCTGTGTCTTTGTAATTTTTCGACTATTAGATAAATCAAAAAATACGTATTCAATATTCTTTGGTAATCGAACTTACGAACTGATAAAAATATTTTATTCAACTAGCCTATTAGCACATTACTAAATAATTACCGAAGGATCAACCAGAATATTTACAATTTCAAATCGTCATAGCAACTTTAATTCTTTTTTTTGTCATGGTTAATACTACAATGACGATATGAAACAGAGTATTAAAACTTTACCCGTAGTAATACAACATTGTACGTTAGAAACGAGAAATATGAGAAGTATGCAGAAGTTGATCCGCTCACAAGTCGCGTTGAAACAATGTTAAGTGATGTGTGAAATTATATTTTAATATCGATCACAGGTCGATCGTATATTTAATGATCGTTGACGGTTATCGTAGTTGTGACGTCAGTTGTTTGTAGCGTTCATTAATAACACTTACAAATGGGTATTTGACACCATCACTTATGAATTATACAACTTTTACAAAGTATATTTCAATGTTTTTATATAACAACCTAAGGTTTAGTCATATTTTAATCTTATATAGGTACTTAGTTAATTAGGCGTCTGTTATCCGCAATGATCACGTCAATATTTTAATTAGTCCCTGATATCTTGTAACTACACTTTTAAATACGGCACAAGTAAATAACGTCTCGTTTTATTGACCAAAACCAATTCAATGAGGGTTTATTTTATTTATTTATTTATTTGAACGGTTTTGGGTTTTCAAAAATACAAAAACCGCCACATGGCACGATGGAGTCTCGTGGTCTGATCACCGTCACTATCGGCTCTTTGTTGACAGCATGTCAGTTTGTTCTGAAAACTTACCAATGAGGAGGGTGACAAGTACTTACGACACAGTTACGCCATCTATCTGACGTATTCGTTCAAAAAACCTTCATTAACCAAAAGTACATAAGTATGTTAATCGATTAAACTGTCAAATACCCATTTGACATTACACGTTCCGTCAACATTCGCACTGAGACGATCGAGCTGCGACTGAACACATCGAATGTCAACTACAACAATCAAAGAATACGATCATTAATAGTGTCCCGCGACTGCGCTCGCGCCGCGAGCGGTCGCGTTGGTCTCGCTTACGATACGGCTGCGCGGGCGAAACCCGGGGCTAAGTCGATACTACCCCGACAACATTGGAGTTGGTCAAATAATCTACATAAATTATATATAGTTTATCTATGTATCTGTATTTTGTTTTTTTTTTGCAACTAAAAAGTAACATACGACCTGATAATGATCACCGTAGTCTATGGTAATTTTTTTACATTTGCAACACCATGCCTATAGTGTTGCAAATGTAAAAAAGTCCATAACAAGTGCGTTGCCGACCTTGTGACATGCAATCTAGTCGACTCACTATACCTGGATCTTCAATATTAATTGACAATTTAAATTCAATATAAATTGATTGATTAATATTAAACCTGCACATTGCCCGGCCACCACCGACTTCGCCCCGGGGTTCGTCCGCGCTCATTAACTACTTACACGAATAAAGTACATATAAACGTATTAAACAAGGTCTATGTACAGACGGGGTACTTCGAGTCAAATGGAAACTTCACCATCGAAATGTAGCGTGGGCCTGGATGGAGACCAGTTAATTATAATAATAATAATAAATCATCCAAACTGACACCAATTAGTTCCAAACTAAGCTTATGCTTGTAGTTCTACTTAAATACGTTTACAAACATCCATGACTCGAGTACAAATATCCATGTTCATCACACGAAACATTTGCCCCTAGCGGGATTCGAATCACCTCTGTTTTGTGGCCAGGGTCTCTGAACACTCGTCCAAAATACCCCATATTTAAAAAGACTTTGACTAAAAATCATTGACAAAAATGTCCGTTAACTACCTCTTTCCGAGTTAAGAATTATCGTGTGAGAGTCTCAAAACGTGCTTAACTATTTTGTATATATTGGTTCAGAAAGAGGCTGTTAGGTAAATAACTGTATTCAAAATTTACAATACCATAAAATATGTTAGATGTAGTATAAAGAGTCTTTCATAAAAGTCCATAAACAAGATTATTTTAGTTTATTGAAAACCTCTTACCTCTATTTAACTCATTATTCTGAGCAACCAATTTAAAGAATTAAAAAAAAATAACAAAAATATTTTTTAATTTTCATAGTTTTCACACAAAATAGCCAATCAGCTGATCAAATTTAATATCGAAAATAAAATAAAAAATTGCTCTTTTTTTATTTCCATAAAATTGGTTCCATAGAATAATGAGTTATAAGAGGTTTCGCATTAACTAAATATACCTTGTATAAAATCGTTTAAAATACTTGAGCTCGCTACAAAGATATACCAATGCTTATTATTGATATTAAATTAGGTATCCTACTAACTTCATCGGTACCATCCAAGCCCCGCTGGCAATAATGTTAAAAAAGTCAAAATATTCGATACCAACCCTTACGACGTACGTGTTAAAGTACAAAATATGTACAAAGTGCAGTATACTTGTGTTAAACTAGAAATAACCATACCGACAGTTACATTACAAAAAAAATAAGGGTAAAGTGCGATGCCTCCGACGAATTATTAAAATTATTTAAACCTAAGGGCCGAAATATTGCCATATGACACGATCCTCGTTCCATCCTTCCCATAATTGTTTAAAATGTTCCGTACAAGTTTGTCAATAATTCTAAACAAATAACTCCCGGTTATATTTTAGCCAACCATGTTTTATCGTAAATTTTAATCTTATGTGGCTTCTTGCTAACACATTTCTCGCCGGTTCAACTTCAATAGTTCGCAGGCGGCGACATCGCACCCCCCACAAATCGTTGAGCGCAAAATGTTCAAAAAGTTTATCCGAGTCATTTGTACAAGTTAGTGAGTCCCGGTTGCGCTCGCGTCAAACAACGAAGCGTCGGAACACAAATGTCATTTGCATGTCAAATGTCAATAATTGTTATTATCACAGAGTAATAATATACTACGTACAACAGAGGGTCACTGCCCATACTTGAAAAGTTACTGCTGTAACTCGCGCGAGAACAGCGACAGTGGTGAGTAATTGGAACTACAGCAAAGTTTAGTCTGTTTGTCAGGAATAATAGAAGATGCCGCTACAAGCACAGGTTAGTTGTTTCTTAGTAATAATACGCCATCTGTGTAAAATTTATGGTTTTAAAACAAAGATTATTTTGGTTTGCTTCTGAAGAAAATATTTTGTAAACATGTTTTTCACCTAAATTTAATAAATTATCTAAGAAATGACGTCAATAACTTAATTTTCGAAAAAACATATTTTAATAGTGAAAAAATAACGTTTTTATTCGATTTTATCTCTCAATCAGTCTAAATGATGCCTGTAGCGACATCTGTTTGTGTCAAGTCTATACGAAATCTAAAACGTATGTGACTGACCAGACATGCTCTTATAGAAGCTTTCATTTTGACGTATCAACTTTCATAGGTATTCATTGATATCTAGACCAACGATATTATAATTACACATTATCGCGATACCGAGAAGGCATGTTTCTCTATCCCGCTCTACATAACGTGGACTGACAAGGACACGAATACTCCTACACCTCTATTGTACTGTTGTTCCAAAAAAATGGTTCCACCTTTACAGCATTCCTAACTGATGGTAGAATCATTTATTCATCTGTCTGCGATAATTTATACGTGTTTCTCTGAAACCATTATAAATAAAGAATATTTTGACTTTGACTTTGACTTTGAATTGAATTCTTCGGGATAACGTGATAATATAACCAAGGTATCATTGTTTGACGCAAACGCTAACATTCAATAGTCAATCTCTCACTTTAGGTAAGAACATCATCAAAATACAATAGTACTTCCGCATCATTGCTATAAAACTGTCCTTCTCTAATACAGTTAGAATGAGAGAGACAGAAACACACGTTCGCTGTAGCGCCACACCGGCCCAGCCCTTCATTCGTAGCTCATTCGCAAACCTAAGTCTATCTGACTAGCTCCTCACATATACATGTGCTATCTCCCGACTTTCCTCAAAACAATTCAAAGATAACACCAAAATGATGCACACATATTTATTCGCACGGAATAAATTGGAAAAGCCAATCATAATTTTAAAAAGATCTGGCATATCAGTAGTACAAAAACCGCCAGATGGCGCGAGGGAGTCTCGTGGTCTTACCACTGTCACTATTGGCTCTTTGTCGACAGCATGTCAGTTTGTTCTGAAAACTAACCAATGAGGAGGGTGACAAGACCGCAAGTCACAGTTACGCCATCTTTTGGATGTTTTTATTCAAAAAAACCCTCATTGTGCCGGATTTCCGCACGTAGAAAAATACAGCACGTAGGAAATATAACATAGATTAAACATACACTAACAGATTAGCGATATATGAACTGTGAGACGACAGTTATAAAGTCAGACAGCCACCAACTTTCGTCTCACGCCACAAATCCCATTCGTGGTTACATTAATGATTATATTTTCATTTTATATAATAATAGATTCGGCTACGTTTTTTCTGAAATTGGAAACGTTGTTGATGTCAAAGACCATTTTCTAAACGATTATATGTTTCTTATATACCGATTTTTTAAAATAGGTTTCCATGGAAATTCTCTTTATATACATAAAGGCTGTATATAAAACTAGCAGCGCCCCGCGGTTTCACCCGCGTAGTTCCCGTTCCCGTGGAAATATGTGGATAAAATATAGCCTATGTTACTTCCAGATAATGTAGCTTTCCAATGGTGAAAGAATTTTTGAAATAGGCACAATAGTTTTTGAGTTTATTCATTACAAACATACACACAAAAATACAAATCTTTCCTCTTTATAATATTAGTATAAGATTTCCTTTCACGTAAATATGTATGCATCTTTTCGGTTATAAATCAATTGATTGACGCGATAATCTTTACGAATCTCAATCTTCATTGATACAATTCGATGTCTAAACTTGTTGCGATCACGAACATGGTGACCATTGAAACAGTAACAATTAGCTAAAACACGTGAATGCAGCCTTGAGCTTTGATATTTGAGCGATTTAGTTACATTATTTGTTCTAGCGTACAGTCGGCGTGAAATATCAACATATATGAGTTTAATTCAGTTAACATGGATATTGCTGAAAAAGTGATTAAAGACTAAACGATGTTTTGCAAGCTTGTAAATTTTAACCCAATAGAAGAATTAGAAGTTCACAATCGACTTAGCGGTGAGAGTTTCTCGCTCCCCCGCCAGTCCGGTAGGTAGTAAAGGCCGCCGCCAGCTAATTATGTCCTCTCAAAAAAAAAAAACAATCGACTTTCCTGTTTTCAAATTACTTGGTATAAATTACACAAAATTACTACAAATTGAAGGTATATTTAATCAGGGTAGCGATGACATTGGTAAATTTCGTTGAGATTATTTAATGTCGTCAATCAGAAGCTAATAATTTTTCTTTTTAATAGCCTCCGGTAAATCTCTCCAAGTTTGGGCTAAAATCAAAGCGTCTTTATAATGTATAAGAAATATTTTAAAAATCTGTAGTTAAATTATATATTTCAAGCTGACTGTACACGGCAGTTCATTATCATCATCTCCCTAGCGTTATTTCCCGCGCAGTTCGTACGAAATATTTATCTATAAAAAGTATTTAAAAAATAGCAACTAAAATCAGCTGTTTCGAGGCGATCCTGGCGGATCCGTGGTCAATCCGAACAAGTTTTTGACAACTTTCAATACAGTGTCATATTGAGGATATATGGTAAGGGATGTTTATCCTCCTACAACCCTTAGGTGAGCCTCTATTTCCAACAATCCTGCACTCCAGTAACTCTCACCTTAGATGACATAAAATACTACAATATCACGTACTAACACTTGTTCATAAGGTCTAACTTTGACTTAAAAAACATTGAAAATCAAGCCTTATAATCAAATGTTAGTTAAGTATGGATTGCTAGACCCAGCTGTATTGCTGAATCCAGCATGCCCATCTCCATTCGGGATTGATATCCAGCGGAATCGAACCGGCACATATCCTGGATCCAGCAGGTCTACTGGAACCAGCATTGCAATACCTAGTTGCGTGGTATTGCGACGATAAATTGATTCGCTGAGAACTTAGTGACACCTGTGTTAGATGTCCCCTGCGGTGCGTGGCGCAGATGTCGCTAGCAGTGGAACTGGTGGTGCGTGATGGCGGAGAGGTCCTTCATGAGCCCCTCCAGGTTCTGCATCTCGCGCTGCAGGCGCTCGGTGGAGCGCGACGGCGTCAGCGGCTCCAGCTCCGCGCTGCAGTGCGCCACCGCGCCGCCTGCCGACACACATACACATACACATACATTGCATCGCGCCCGTCACCCCCGAAGGGGTAGCCAGAGTTGAAGGGGTAGTTAATCCCCTTAACGACATTCAGCCAAAAAATAAAACTGGGCTGGGTTAGATGAAAAACTGTGAAAAAGTAGTGACAAGCGGCTAGCTCGTCGCCTACACAATCACACACCCAAAATCCGATATACGGTTAGTTAGGTTTTGAAATAACTATTCATCATCTCTTCCTAGAGTTATGTTCGGGGATCGCTTAAACCATGGTCCAGGATTTAACGAGTCTGGTAATTACATTGAAGCGACTGCCGATCGGACCTTCGTAACCCTGAGATAGGGGAACTAGACAATTTTTGGATCATGGTTACAAATCCAAAGTTGTTTGAATTAGCAGGTTTCATCACGATGTTTTCCCTCACCGTCGAGCTAGTGGTATAAATACGTACGTAGACTTGAAAAATCCAGAGGTTCGTGCCCGGGTTTGAACCCGCACTCCTCGGTTAAGTGGCTAGTGTCCTTACCATTGAGCTACCACCGGTCTACATTTGAAATAACTGTTCAATAGGCTATTTGACTAATTTCTGAAAACCATCGCATAATAAGGACTCTAGAAACAACATTTATTTTTATATATTTTAAGTATTGCATATAAAAAAAAATATTTAAAAATACACTGATTATATGAGCTGTCAAACGCCTGCTTCGGCAATATGGCGTCGAGTGACGTCACACGTTAGTACTAAAACATTGGAAGACGGTCAAATCGGTCGCTTTTTTGTGTTTTTTGAGTGAGTACCTGTAAGTTACTATAAAAAAAATTGCTTTAAATGATACGCAGTGCCAGAGTGTACAATTACGACAATCTCCGTAAGATTCTCATCCTGCACTGCAAAGGAAAAAATCTAAGTGCCTATTAGAAAAAATTGTGCCATTGATGTTGTATTGACATGAAACTAACTTAATACGATAGTTACATAGTTGTTTTTACATTTATAAGTTCAGGTGAGTAAAAGTCAGGATTATTTTTAACGAAAATTCCTACCTTATTGGCATCAACTTTCGGCAAGATTCCGCTGTCTGCTTTCACAAAATCATGGTCCATGATTACACATACACTAGTGAATAGTACTGACCATACTAATAATATACAAAGATAGACTTAAAAATAGTAAGAAAACAAGGAACTCGAGCGTAAAGCAATGGCAGAAGTGGTTGTTTACAGACGTGCGACGTCACAATACATTCAGTCAATCACAACCGTTTACGGTCACGTGGCTTCTTCTCAAAAAAAAAAAAATATTTTGTGTTTTTTGGTGAATATATTCAATATTTTTTATATTTATTATTGCAAATTGCTTTTAAAATTCGTAATTAACGCGGATGACATTAAATAAATTTATTTATTAAATCAGTATAAGAAGAATATAATTTAGTAAATCAGTTCTTAGGTTAAAATATCTGTGGGACGGCGGAGAACTGTGTATTCGCCCGGACCGGAACTCGTGCCACGTCACCGACACGAGCGAAACCCCTAAAATGATCTCGGAGAGTGATCCCCCCCCCCCCCTGAACCTCGGTACCCCGCTGTAAGCGCAGGCGCAGGAGGCTCACCGAGCTGCAGGCGGTTGGGCAGGTGTCCGGGCGACGAGCTGGCGCTCTTCTTGTACGGCGACGTGTCGCGCGCGCTGCCCGCTGCAACAAAAATTAAATAATATTAAATAAATTCTTCAGACCGAGATACCAATTCCCTAGTCCCAAACTAGTGCATGTACTAAAGATACTAGGTGAACGGATAGACAGACATACTTAAATAAGTTTATAAACATCCATAACTCGATTACAAATGTCCATGTTCATCACACGAAACATTTGCCCCTAGCGGGATTCGCATCCGCGACCCTTGGTTTCGTGGCCAGGGTCTCTGACCACTCGTCCAACGGGCCAGTCAATTACTAACGACCGTCTGTCCGTCCGTCCATCTCGCACCGTTTGGTAAGGGCGTAAACACGTTAACCTTAGCCGCCGGAGACACCACGAGTCGATACATACAGCGCGCGTTAGTGACCACTACACATTTGTCTGTCTGTCTGACGTCAGACACACTGACTGACAGTCGGGGTGATGACTGCATTATAAAACTATAATTCTATTTAGTCCGTCAGTTAGATTATACAAGAATACTAGACACGTAATTTACACTTTATCAAATTAACAAAAAATCACAAAGATAATGAGCATTAAAGTTTTGGAGTGGGGGCTTGCGACGTCACTACTTTGTA
Organism: Glyphodes perspectalis; assembly: GCA_951394215.1. Taxonomy (NCBI): domain Eukaryota; kingdom Metazoa; phylum Arthropoda; class Insecta; order Lepidoptera; family Crambidae; genus Glyphodes; species Glyphodes perspectalis. Next base: position 169,136 of record OX596227.1, read on the forward strand.
AAAATTGTACGTAGGTGTGACGTCACGCGCAACACGTAAGCATTGTATTTTCGTCAATGTTTGACAAATAAATAAATAAATAAATAGGTGTTCAATATTTTTTTACAATCTAACTAACGGACTAAGCTATTATGATTCCTGTAATGATCCACTGTAGATTAAAATAAATGAATACAATACAATACAAAAAGCAGAATTTTTTAGTCATCTAGCCTGTTGTCTGCTCTGTGGTCGAACGTCGCTTTGTCTGGGCGTTTGTCTGTTTCTTTATTCATATATTTGTGTTTTGTTATTTATTTATATAACATACTCGAATCCCCGAAGGGATAGACAGAATACAAAAGGTCTTTAAACTACATTTAGCCAAGAGAATTGTGAATTACCTCTAGAGTGCGCAGGCGTGGAGTGGTCAGACGCGTTGTCTAGGAAGCTGTGCATGCCGCGCGCGTGCCGCTGCAGCGAGCCGCCTGCCCCCGCGCCCCCCGCGGCCGCGCCCGCGCCGCCCGCGCCCCCCATGGGCGGCAGCGTGCCCGCCAGCCCGCCCCCCAGCGCGCCCCCCAGCGCGCCCAGCGGCGCCAGCCCGCCCGTCTCGCTGCTCAGCGAGTCGCGGCTGTGTGGAAAGTTCAGCGATTGATAAGTTCAGGAGTCGGATGGGTGATCATATTCATTTTGTGTGAAATATGTCTCTACTAGATGGGGCTGGGTGGTGTGTGACCCCCCGGGGGTCTCTCTTCGGAAACCCCTCTCCGACCAAAAATGTTGGAGTTAATCGTTCAAAGATATTGTTAAGACTTTAAGTTACATAAGCTAAAGAAAATTATATAAATTGTTGTATAGAGACAAAGGGCAAGGATCGTAGCATTGGAAAAACCAGGGCCGGCCGCTCTAGATATCGTTGGGATGATGCAGTGCAGGCGAACTCTGTGAACTGCAAGCCAACAGCTGGCGGACTAGAGCTACAGGATCTAGATAGCCGACGACGTCTCTAAGCCTGAGTTAGTAAAGTTTCCTGCGCTAACTCAGCTCGTCGCCTCACTGCGCTACCTGGTGCGCGTACTCACTGCGTGTAGTGCCCCAGCGGCTCGTAGGCGACGTAGTGTCCGCGCTCGCGCGCCGCGCACGCGTAGATGTCGGAGCCCGTGCTGGTGGGCGCCGAGCCGCCCCCCGCGCCGCCCCCGCCCCCCGCCGCGCACGCCGCCCCCAGGGGGCACGCGCCTGCGCCGCCTGCAAATGTCAGACATCACAAACATGAATGCGATTCATTCATAGATAAGAAAAAGCAATGGTCCTAGTATAGAGCCCTGTGACACTCCCATCGATAGAGGAGCACATGAAAAATTTGTTCTCTTTATATCAACCATTTGAAATTTGTCCGACAAGTATGATTTCAATAATCTAAGTGTATTCCCCGTAACACCATAATGCCGCAACTTTATCAGCAATAGTTGATGATCAACACGATCAAAAGCTTTAGACAAATCGCAGAATATTCACTCCCAAACATCAAATAAATTTAATAAGTATATATTAATTATTGACCATATAGTAGCTTTTTAAATACGAAATCTTCTAGATTTGTTTATATACGCTTTAATATACCTAAATAAATAAATTTAAACAATCATGAATATTTCATATAATGTGTCTTTACCACAGCTTATCTGTCTCTCTTTAGTTAGTTAGTTAGTTTATCTGTCTCGCTATTAACACGCAGTACTCACAGGGCACGGGCGGCGGGTGCGGGTGCTGCGAGTGCGGATGCTGCGGGTGCTGCGAGTGTTGCGAGTGCTGCGGGTGCGCGTGCGGCGCGTGCAGCGACGCGAGCGACGACTGGGGAGAGAGTGGGCCCACGCCGGAGAGCAACGGAGTGCTCTGCGAACGAAGTGGTGACACGATTCAGATATACATAACATTGTAAATAATATGTATTTAATATGTTTATATACATTTGATATGTATGTTAATATAGAGCGGTGGTAGCTCAATGGTAAGCCTCATAACCGAGAGTGCGGGCCCAAACCCGGGCACGCATCTTTGGATTTTCCAAATCTATGTACGTATTTATACCACTAGCTCAGCGGTGAGGGAAAACATCGTGATGAAACCTGCAAATTCAAACAACTTTGAATTTGTAACCATGATCCAAAAATTGTCTGGTTCCCCTAAGGGTTACATCAGTCAGACCAGCAGTCGCTTCACTGTAATAACCAGACTCGCTAAATCCTGGATCATGGTCTAAGCGGACCACGTCTAAGCACGGGACATAACGCTAGGGAGCTGACGGCGACAGGTGTTCCCCATCACAACATTAATCAGTACAATAGTGCTGACCTGGTCGGGCAGCGCGTGTCGCGCATGCGCGCGCCGCTCGCACGTGGCCGCGCAGCCCGCGCCGCCCGTCATCGCTGCAATGTAACACACACACTTAAATACAACCTACTGTTAAAATAAAATGGGTTAAAGTCAAAGTCAAAATACTCTTTATTTATATAGATAACTAACTAACTAACTAAACTTCACGCCTCTTCCCTAGCGGGGTAGGCATAGAGAACCGAACGCCATATGGCACGATCCTTACACACCTCACTCGCCTCTTCAACATTCATAATCCTTTTCATACAAGCTCTACAGTTTTTATGACTCCTAACATCACCTTCTTTTAATACGACCAATCTGGTCGTGGTAGGTGAGCCTGGGCCTTATTTATATAGGTTTGAAATAAACACTTATAAATCGTCAATTCAACAGGAAAATCAACTAATAATATGAATCTCTCACCGGTTCGGAATGTTGCTTCTACCGAGAAGAAACCGGCAAGAAACCCGGTAGTTACTCTTTTCAACAACATATTACAAGGGTGTATAGATCATATTTGCATCTGAACCATGTCATAAAGTCGGCCTGTCAGACACCAAAATATAAAATAACGATGTTTAATAAATTAAAGTATTAATTAACCAGACTAGAGCAGACCAGTCCCCCAATAAATAATAAATAACAGACTACATCACATACATTGATCGGACGCCGAGATAAGTAGCTTAAGCACTTGTGTTACGGATATCAGAGTAAAAAGTGGTATTTTACAAAAATAGACTTAAATATTGGAAATTCACACCCAGACACAGAACAAACACAAGTATTCATCAGACGAATGTTTGTCCTGGGTTGGAATCGAACCCACAACTCTTGGCGTTGGGTCACTACCAAATGCCCATCGAGCCAGTCCTAGTATATACGAAACTTAAAAACTGTACAGAATCATTAATAGAACCGATTGCAATAGTTTTTTAATCATGTTATGTTGTGGCTAAAAAAATTTACAATGCCTCAAATAAAAGAACACCCTTCTAAAAATTTTACGGCGCATGCGCATTGCTTGTTACAAGGTCACAAGGTCGTTTAGTCCCATTAATTTTATTTCTAATAAGCGCAAACGCCGTATTAACTGCAACACTATACTCGCACAGAGGCAGCACACACAACTTGTAACATGATGACTTGTTCAGATACCATTATTATTATACTGATCCTTTACATGAAAATATTTGACCCGGTTCGGCTTTCGTACATACTAAAATTGACCTTAAATTCATTTCAATATCATAAACATTAAGAAATCTGTCAACAAATTAAACGTTTTTATTTTCATCACATGTTTTCTAGAACAAACTTTTTCTAGATACTTAAATAGATTGTATGTCTTAAGTAATTAATAAAATTAAATATTATAAATCAACAAATATCTTCAATAAAGTGTTATTTCAAAGGAATTAAGTCGTTGCGTTATTTGCACAACCCCTGCAGTAAGGGAAGCTTGTCGCCGCCGCTAGATGGCGCTGGGGGTAGCTTAGCTCGCGGTATGGGAACGACTCTCGGCCGGGTATAGGCTGCGGGTAGGGGAGGCAGTCATTGTGTGATGGACAAGTTTCATAATTGCAATTTTTGAAAGCACAGGGCCTTTCTGCTCTGTGTTAATATATAAATATTAATATTAATTCCCATTTCCCATGTTAGACTGGGACTTAAAGATAATGTGGCAACTGCGTTCCTTGCCAAGCATGTCGTAAAAGGCGACTAATGGTATGTCGGGTATCAGGAACGCATATGCAAATACGGTACTTGTAATAAAAAAATATTTTTCAATGTTTTGTCCGCGTGTCTACTTTTTGTAATTCCTTTATAGTGAAGTATTATGAAATAACAAAAATATCAAAGGTAATTTAACGATACATCGCAAATACAGTCGTGTAAATGGGTCACTATATGGCCTTTCAAACTCAAACTCAAACTCAAAATATCTTTATTTACGTAGGCCTCAAAAAAACACTTGTAAATCGTCAAGTAATAGTTACAAAATAGAACAAATTTAATCTACCACCGGTTCGTAATGTCGCATCTACCGAGAAGAAACCGGCAAGAAACTCGGTAGTTACTCTTTTCAACGCCGGATTGAATAACAAATTAAAATGTACAAATTAAAATGTACAAATTAAATTAATATTTAAACCAAGTCATACAGAGAATGTTCGTTAAAGATTCAGCCGAGTATTATTACAAGTAAAAGGTGAACCAGAGCAGACCAGCCTCCGAAGGTGGCACCTGTTCACAAGTATGACGTATGTGTCAGCCATCGTTTCACTCGACCATATGTAATGTTTCGGCAACATTGTGTACGTTAATTTCTTCTCGGTAGATGCGACATTCCGAACCGGTGGTAGATTCAAATTGTTCTACTATGTACTTACTTGACGATTCACAAGTGCTTTTTAGAGGCCTTCGTAAATAAAGATATTTTTGACTTTGACTTTGAAATGAGTATACGTTTAGTGTATGACGTAGGTTAGGGTTATCTATAAATAAATGTAACCAAGCATTTTATGTGGGATATCAAATACACGGTTCTACCAAACATGTTGGTCCCATGTTGATCTGGGACAAAAAAAAAGAATGTGCCAACTGCGGTTCTTGCCTAGCATGTCGTAAAAGGCGACTAATGGTATATGGGGTTTTGGGTGTGTGATTGTATAGGTGACACGTTAGACGCTTGTCACTGCTTTTTCACAATTTTCCATCTAACCCAGCCCGGCTTTATTTTTGGCTGAATGTGGTTAAAGGGGCCTGCTGCCCCTTCGACTCTGCCTACCCCTTCGGGGATTATGGGCGTGATGTTATGTATGTGTAATATGTATGTATCAAACATGCTTCTTTAATTCCTCTCCTCCGAGACTCGCCACGTCCATCTTCAATAGTAATACGGGGGGCTCACAAGAAATACGATTTGGTTATTCATATCTCTTAGGTCTGAACAATCGCGGAAAATAAGATCGAAGAAGCGAAATAAAGATGCGGAGATAAAAGAAAACAGAAAAGTACTTATATATTACACTACACTATCGACGCTAAATGCAATATGAATAACGTTAATTATCGATTGTACAGATGACTTAACACAAGACTATTAGTTACTTCTAGGTCCAGTTGTTTAAAATACCACACAGTAATAATATACTACGTATAACAGAGGGTCACTGCCCATACTTGAAAAGTTACTGCTATAACTCGCGCAAGAACAGCGACAGTGGTGAGTAATTGGAACTACAACAAAGTTTAGTGTGTTTGTCAGGAATAATACAAGATGCCGCTACAAGCACAGGTTAGTTGTTTCTTAGTAATAATACGCCATCTGGGTAAAAATTCATGGTTTTAAAACAAATAATATTTTGGTTTGTTTCTAAAGAAAATATTTTATATTCATGTTTTACACGTAAAATTTAATAAATTATGTAAGAAATGACGTAAATAACTTATTTTATGAAAAAAACATTTTTTAAAAGTGAAATAATAACATTATATTCAGTTTTATCTCTCAATCAGTCTAAATGATGCCTGTAGCGACATCTGTCTGTGTCAAGTCTATACGAAATCTAAAATGTATGTGACTGACCAGACATGAAAATACGATGCAATAATGCAAGAATAAGACGAATTAAAAGTTCAATCCTTTACAATACGGATATTTCTAGACAAATATATTTTGTATGTATATTATGTAAGTATTATATATTAATATCAAAGTAAATATTAGTCAAGACGTCTATCGAACATATCGAAAATACTGCGTCTAGTCTCGCTAATGTTTCTCTAAAGTATAACGTAATTTGAATCGGACGTTCAACGTTTAACCGATGCTACTGTTGGCGGAAAGCATGTTTCGCTAATAAATAGTACTCTGCATAATTCGGCGAAACATGTTTTCGGCTACAGTAGCATCGGTCAAACGTTGTTCCGTAAAACGTTAAACGTCCACGCGAATCACTGAAAATTATACAAAAAAATAAACATTATTCAATTAAAGAAATAATATAAAAGATAACAAAATAAAAGAGCAACAAAAAGATAAACGCACGTGAATATTCGCACAGATCCCGGTCGCGGCGTGGTATGCGCGCGCGCACGGCGGGAGCGCACGGCGCGCACGCCCCGGACGAGGCGGACGCGCCCGACGCGCACGACGCGCACGCGCCCGACGCGCACGACGCGCACGCGCCCGACGCGCACGACGCGCACGCGCCCTCGCTGCTGCCGCGCGACAGCGGCCGCCCGCCCTCTGCGCACGCGCACGCTTACTACCACTCGCTAGCTCACCGAGTCGGTAGCTGACCCAATCGGTAGCTGACCAAGATGGTAGCTCACCGAGTCGGCAGCTAACCGAATCGATGATTAACTGAGACGGTAGCTGGCCGAGTCGGTAGTTCACTGAGCCGCTAGCTCACCAAGTCAGTAGCTGTCAGATTTTGTGAGGCTGACTGAACCGGTAACTCGGTAGACTATCGTCTCATTCGGTCATACTTACTCAGTTAGCAACCGACTCGGTTAGGCTAACCGAACCGATAAAGCCAACAAAATAAAAAAGCCAGATGCAAATTATAGTGAATGCCTAATTAAATAAAAAATCAAAATCTAATTTAAAGTAATTGAAATCATTTATGTAACATTTAAGTATTGCACTGTTAACTAATAACTCTATTAAAATTTTATTGATACAGGTAATGAACCATAATTAAAATATAATTTATACAAACCAAACGCTATTTTGGAATTAGATGGGTCGTCAACACGACATGTGTGTCATTCACAAAATTTACCAAAATAAGTATCGATGGACTAGTGACCAATGTGACCATTTCATCAAGACGTATCATATATTTCTTCAACAATTGGAGGACACTTGACGTCAGGGCGGCGGCTGCGCCATGCGCGCGGGCTCGTAGTCGGCGGGGGGGGGCGCGCGGCAGCGTCAGCGTCAGCGTCGACAGCTAGCAGGGCGTCACACACACGAGTGTGTCACTCACCGACATAAGTGGGCACGTAGTGTCGGTCGAGCGAGGGCGGCGGCTGCGCCATGCGCGCGGGCTCGTAGTCGGCGGGGGGGGGCGCGCGGCAGCGTCAGCGTCAGCGTCGACAGCTAGCAGGGCGTCACACACACGAGTGTGTCACTCACCGACATAAGTGGGCACGTAGTGTCGGTCGAGCGAGGGCGGCGGCTGCGCCATGCGCGCGGGCTCGTAGTCGGCGGGGGGGGGCGCGCGGCAGCGTCAGCGTCAGCGTCGACAGCTAGCAGGGCGTCACACACACGAGTGTGTCACTCACCGACATAAGTGGGCACGTAGTGTCGGTCGAGCGAGGGCGGCGGCTGCGCCATGCGCGCGGGCTCGTAGTCGGCGGGGGGGGCGCGCGGCAGCGTCAGCGTCAGCGTCGACAGCTAGCAGGGCGTCACACACACGAGTGTGTCACTCACCGACATAAGTGGGCACGTAGTGTCGGTCGAGCGAGGGCGGCGGCTGCGCCATGCGCGCGGGCTCGTAGTCGGCGGGGGGGGCGCGCGGCAGCGTCAGCGTCAGCGTCGACAGCTAGCAGGGCGTCACACACACGAGTGTGTCACTCACCGACATAAGTGGGCACGTAGTGTCGGTCGAGCGAGGGCGGCGGCTGCGCCATGCGCGCGGGCTCGTAGTCGGCGGGGGGGGCGCGCGGCAGCGTCAGCGTCAGCGTCGACAGCTAGCAGGGCGTCACACACACGAGTGTGTCACTCACCGACATAAGTGGGCACGTAGTGTCGGTCGAGCGAGGGCGGCGGCTGCGCCATGCGCGCGGGCTCGTAGTCGGCGGGGGGGGGCGCGCGGCAGCGTCAGCGTCAGCGTCGACAGCTAGCAGGGCGTCACACACACGAGTGTGTCACTCACCGACATAAGTGGGCACGTAGTGTCGGTCGAGCGAGGGCGGCGGCTGCGCCATGCGCGCGGGCTCGTAGTCGGCGGGGGGGGGCGCGCGGCAGCGTCAGCGTCAGCGTCGACAGCTAGCAGGGCGTCACACACACGAGTGTGTCACTCACCGACATAAGTGGGCACGTAGTGTCGGTCGAGCGAGGGCGGCGGCTGCGCCATGCGCGCGGGCTCGTAGTCGGCGGGGGGGGGCGCGCGGCAGCGTCAGCGTCAGCGTCGACAGCTAGCAGGGCGTCACACACACGAGTGTGTCACTCACCGACATAAGTGGGCACGTAGTGTCGGTCGAGCGAGGGCGGCGGCTGCGCCATGCGCGCGGGCTCGTAGTCGGCGGGGGGGGGCGCGCGGCAGCGTCAGCGTCAGCGTCGACAGCTAGCAGGGCGTCACACACACGAGTGTGTCACTCACCGACATAAGTGGGCACGTAGTGTCGGTCGAGCGAGGGCGGCGGCTGCGCCATGCGCGCGGGCTCGTAGTCGGCGGGGGGGGCGCGCGGCAGCGTCAGCGTCGACGACACCAGCGCGTTGGGGCCGTCCACGCTACCCGCTGATACTGCGAAGAGCAACAGAGACACATGTCAACTGGAATATTCCATCCACCATAGTCATAATCCTATCCTTTTCTAACGCAAACATTATAAAACTAAATTACGAAAATTTCTACCTTTGATTTCGACTTTGGAATGATTTCTGACTTTTACTTTTGACTTTGAAATGATTTCTGACTTTTACTTTCGACTTTGAAATGATTGCTAACTTTTACTTTTGACTTTGAAGTGATTGCTGGTTTTCACTTTTGGCTTTGAAATGATTGCTGAATTTTACTTTCGACTTAAAAATGATTGCTGACTTTTACTTTCGACTTTGTAATGATTGCTGACTTCCACTTTTGACTTTGAAATGATTTCTGACTTTTACTTTTGACTTTGAAATGATTGCTAACTTTTACTTTTGACTTTGAAAATTAGTAAAGTTTAGTTAGAAAACTACAATTTATGCTGAATGTAATGCTTGATGTATGATATGAAGGTCAGAGGACTCCGCCTAGTGACCAAACGCAACACGCGACACTTGCATGCAGCATACAGCATTATGATATCACTTGAGGGTCTTATATGAATAAGACCCTAGCATGCACTATACGCTATTGATATGAGGATCTGATAAGAACCGGCCTGTGACAAGCTGTAGAACAAGTATGCAGTATACAGTATATGACATTGACTGTATGCTAGGGGCTTATGTGACCCTCACAAAACACTGCCCCTTTGACTCTGCCTACCCCTTCGGGGATTATGGGCGTGATGTTATGTATGTGTGTATGTACAAAACACAAAAGGTCATATTGGACCCCGCTTTGTGACGAAACATAACTGTAGCATGCAGGCTATAGTATATAACATGGGGTCACATAGCTTGCAGTAAACAGTATAGCATATGGAGGTCACATAGATTGCAGTATATAGTATAGGATATGGGGGTCACATAGGTTGCAGTATACAGTATAGGATCTGGGGGTCACATAGCTTGCAGTATACAGTATAGCATATGGGGGTCACGTAGCTTGCAGTATACAGTATAGGATCTGGGGGTCACATAGCTTGCAGTATAGGTACAGTATATGATATGAAGGTCACATAGCCCATAGCATACAGTATTACGGCACATATGCAATGACAGTCATATAGCGTCTAATATGCAGTATACAGCACAGGGCATACGGGTCAATAGTACCCTAGCATGCAGTATACCGACATGAGGGTCAGAGCAGACCCGGCTAATGACAAGCATGCAGCACAGGCCACGGGGCCCCTACAAGCGTATGACGTATGAAGTAGGAGTCGTACTCTTACTGGCGGAGCTGTGGAGGCTCTTGTCCATGTGCTTCAGCTCCATCTGGTCGTGGTGGATCCACAGGTCCGGCGGCTTGATGCCCGCCGACGCGGACGACTTCTGGTATGTGCTGTAACACATAAAAGCACTTGTTAACACAAAAAAGCCTGGTCAAGGTCGCAACCCGGTGTACTCTATAAAAAAAAACACGCAGGTTTATTGGATAGCTCGATTTACAAGAACACCTTACACTTTATATGGGTCCGGAGAAAAATATAACCTGCGCGTTCTAATTACGAACAGCGCCATCTATTGACAATGTTGTGGAACTAATTTTATTAAGGCACCTATTAGCAATATACATATTACATTGCTAAACAATAAAAATAAGTGACAATATAGTATATTATATTAAGTGATTATGCAATTTGTTAGTGACGTCATTCATGATGGACCAGGTACGTAGTGGTTATACTATTTTGACACAAAAATACTAAATTAAAATTTATTGGTTCTGTTTTCACTCTTAGTATTTTATTTTTATATATTTCGCGATGAATGCGTTAAATGCCTAAAATGTTTGTTGATGCAGATTCTGTATCGAAGTGATGCGGTTAGGACAGGGGTGTAGGACCGTCGGTCCGACCTGGTGTCGGGCGACAGCGGCGGGCGGGTGCGGCGGCAGCACAGCGACAGCGCCAGCGCCGCCGCCAGCGCCAGCACGGCGCACGCGCCGCCCGCGCTCGCCCACAGCCACGCCGACGTCGCGCTCGCCAGCCCGCCCTCGCCCGCCTCTGCGACAGACAGGTCGCGTTAGTGCGCGTGCGCAGGTCGCGCGGCGACACGCAGCAGCAGGCGCGCTCACCCAGCGCCGTGGTGTAGGGCACGGGCGGCGTGGCGGGCCCCAGGCCGCGCGCGTTGCGCGCCTGCACCTTGAAGTGGTACGTGGTGCGCGGCCGCAGCCGCTCCACGCGCGCGCGCAGCCGCTCGCCCGCCACCGCCAGCGCCGTCCACTCCTCGCTGCCGCCGCGCTGCGCCAGGTACATGATCACGTAGCCTGCGCATGCACACGACCAGAGGCTCGTTAACAATTACAATTACTTGCAAAATAATTAAGAGTACCAAAATAGTTAAGAGTTCCAGAATCGTTAAGATTTGCATGTTGATTAAGAATTACAACCTCATTAAGAGTTACATGTTAATTAAGAGTTGCACTCTCGTTAAGAAATATATATAGTGATTAAGATTTCCGTATAGTTAAGAGCTGCATGTTGATTAAGAGATCCACACACATTAAAAGCTGCAAATTTATTAAAAGATCCAACCTGATTTTGAGTCGCATAATTAGTTAGTAAACTCCAAATATCAGGTAATGAAAGAGTATAATTGCGCGAGCGACCTGTGATGACCCCGTTGGGGCGGGCGGGCGGCGCCCAGCTGAGGTCGGCGGCGCGCGCGGGCGGCGCGGCGGGCGCCACGCGCAGCTCGCGCGGCGGCGACGACGGCGCCGCCTCCAGCGTCGTGTTGGACACGATCATAGACCACTGGGACTCGCGACCGCCTGCGTGACGAAACGACCATGTCATTCGTTACTTCTCACGAAGCTTTGTTA